>VWZW01001826.1:927360-1075177 GCA_013397115.1 Edolisoma coerulescens
GCTGAAGCAGCAGCCCCTCACTCAGCTGCTCTACGGGCTGCTGGCGGGTGAGTATCCGCTCCTTTTTGGGGAGGGGGGCGCCGGGTTTAGTCGCCGCTGTGGGTCTTCACAAAATGGTCGGAGCGGCGGAGGCGCCGGGGACCCGCGGGCGCGGTGCGGCCGGGGGAGCGCCGCAGCATCGTGCGGGGCGGCCGCGGAGCCGCAGCGCTGCGGCGGGGGCAGGCGGGCTGGGAGGGNGGGAGCCTTGCGCCGCCGGGGGATGCGCGACCCTGCGCGGGTGTTAAGGGCGGGGAGCCGCGCAGGGGAGGTCGCCGCGGGGGTGAGGGCAGAGCCGTCCTTCTGGTTATTGCAGGGCTTGGGGGTGCGCGGAGGGGAGCGGAGCGCACCGCGCACTGGCCGCCCCCGCGCAGCCCGGCGAGGGGGGGCACGGCGTGCCGGCGTTGCCTGGAGACAGCCGGGCCCGCCGCTGAGCGCCCCCCAAGTCCCCCCGGCGTGAGGAGGGGGCACCCCCTGCAGCAGGACCGAGCGGCGGGGTCACCTCACCTCCCTGAGTTAAATGCACAAAAACAGCGCTTGCAAGGTGTCCCCTCCCCGTGCCAGCAATTAATAATGCGCGCCCCCGCCCCGAGGGGGCTTTGAGGTGGTCTCCTGCCCTCGGTGGCTGCAGGCGGGTCGCACCCCGTGTCCCAGACACCGGGGAGGACGGGACCCCGCGCTGGAGGGGGACCCCCGGCAGGCGTTGGGGAGCAGGGGGACTCAGCCGGTGGCTCTGGGCCGTGTCGGAGGGAGCCGCCGGCTCAGGGGCACCCGCAGAAGTCCCCCAGGACGGGAGCGGGCAGGGTGGCTGCCCTGGGAGTCGGTGCTGATGGAAATAGCACTGCCGCAGTGGCGAACACATGGCTGCGGAGCGGTGCCCGCAGCGCGGCTCCTCCGCCCGGCCGCGTTCCGGCCTCGCCGGGGACAGCGAAGGCGGCCTGGGGTGTGCGGGGCGCTCGGGGTCCCCACGGCCCCGCTCCGGAGGGGCTCGGTGGGCCCTGCCGTGGCGTGGCGGCATCCTCCCCACCGGCTCCTTCAGGACCTCATAAACTTCTCCGGGTTATCTCGTCGCGATACGCCATCCCTTAACACGATAATCTCGAGAGCGTGAACTGTGTGTGTACTGCAAATGTATATTTTGACTGTGCTTGTTTTATTGATTTATTTTTATAATGAGTTTGTATTCCGAAATCAACACTAAATTCTCTTTTCTGACAGGTGTCGTTTATTTCTCTTCCTTATCTCCATAGTAATGTGCTTTGTTGTGACCAAGTCCTTCCTGCTGACCTGCTGTTTGCCCATCTTTCTGATGGGCATGAGGTACTACTTCAGTAGAAAAGTTATCCTGCACTATCTCGATTGTGCGCTGCACACGGACATGTCCGATATTGAGCAATATTACATGAAACCGCCAGGTGAGTACGAATTCCCTGCGGGAGCCTTCCTTCCCCCAGCCTGCTGGGGAACATGGCTGCTCCCTGCTGCTGGCGCCTTTTCCTCCTGTCAGCAGCACTGAGCAAGCTCAAAAGTTGCCAGAATGCAGCTCTTTAGCCACACCAGGCACAAAGCCATCTCTGGGTTTGGTTTGGTTTGGGGCTTTTTTTGCTGGTTTTGGGGGTTTTTTTGGTTTTTTCACTAGTCCCCCGCCCCCAAGTGCCTAGCCATCCCGGGCAGCCGCTGTCCCCCCCTCGAGCGCAGCGCTGCTGGGTCCCACAGCCACCCCGAGGACCGGGGTGTGGGTGCCTGGGGACACTGAGGCTGGGGGATGGGGGTTATTCCCTGCAGCCTGCGTCCACCCCAGCCCTTACATCTTGAGCTCGGTGTTCCTTTGCTCCATGCATTTGGTATTAGCGCTGACAGCAGGAGGAGAGGGAGATGAAAGGCCTTTTAGCCCAAATGCTCAGAGGAGCCCATTTTAGCTATTGAGCCCATTTTCCCATGTCATTCAAGAACATTCCTTAATGCAGGTGTTTTGGAAGAGGCACAGATCAGGTATGTAAAGGGATGCTGCCACATAAGCTTGTCCTAATATGGGTTCATCCATATGTTATATATATATGTTATATATATATGAATATAACTAAAAATACAATATCTAATGATAATATTATCTCGTTAAGCTGTAAAAGACAGCTTGTCATCAAAAAAAAAAAAAGGTCTCTTTAGAACCTGTCGGGTGCTATTTCTCTTTTTGTAGGCATGCATCCATATTGAGGACAAGAGCAGGAGGATGCCTGGGCAATCACTTGGGGTTTGAGGTTTGCTTTTGGTAGTTGCAGAGTGCTAGTGGTGAGCAGGAAGAGCAAGGTGATGCCAGTATCCCACCTTAGTTCCATCTTCTTGGGGTACCTGCTCTCTTCTTGGGTACCTCCTGTGTTGTTTTTCCATGTGACCATGTTTTTGCTGTATCATTTGCTGTATCATTCCTGTTCCCCAGGTGTGACAAACCTCTCCCTGGGCACTTCTAGAAAACTGCTAGGAAGTACCCTAGCCGCAAACCTTCCCTCACTTCTGATATGCTATGTTACATTTTGCTAAAATGTTGCTCCTCTTATGAGAAGCATTAACCACCTAAATTTAGATTTCCTTTCCCACCGTAGGGCGTATCTTACACAGATCTTCTCCCATCTTACACATAGGGTGTGTTTCATTTACAGGGCTTGTTTTTGTAAAAATTAAGTGATGTGTGACTTGTATTTAAAAATCTCAATCGTCATTAAAGGCAGTGTCACAGAAATAAAAGGGTTCATAGCAAAATATTTCTGCACCTCTATAGTGAGGTCCAGCAAGGTATTACGCTGGAGAAAATAGCAGAAGATTCCAGTAGAAAAAGAACATGTAATACGGAGTTAATAGGTGTTTGAGCTGCTTCGCTTGTTAATGCTGAGGACTTGCGTGGTCACAGTTTAGAGCAGGGAATCACAGTGCCTGTATTTATGCACTAGCAGACGCAAAAAATAAAGGAGAGGGACTCAATGCCCTCAATTTGTTTAGGGTCAGTAATGTTATCTGGTTCAGCTGTGTTGCCAACATGTCTTTGAAATGTTAGCATTGCTTTTATTTGGTACCTGAAAGGGCTGATTGCAATTTTAGAGCAAGTGTGTGGGCTTTAATTTTTGACAGAATTTAATAATGTAATTAGGCTTCTGCCATGCCATAAAAAGCAGATTTATGGGATTGTTGGTGCTTGTTAAAGGTTCTTGATGATAGTGGTGTTAGCAAATTGAGTGGAGTCATAATAGGATAAAGAGACCAGAGAGGCTTTGGGGTCTGGGGAAGGAGAAGGGTGTCTGTGCGTTGGGACCGGCACCATCCGTGTGCCATGAATCCGTGTGGTGCTGTTTGGTGTAGCTGTGCACAAGGCGTGAATCCAGTGGTTTGCTCCCGTTTCCTCCAAAAATGGAGTTGGTGGATTTTTTTCCTGTAGGACAGCAGTATAAACACAGTCATCCTAGAAAATCCCGGAGTTTTGTCTGCCTTGAAGGGTGGCTGGCTGAACGTCCGGAAGAAGGCAGCAATGTGCCACACTGGCATTGCCCGTCCCACCCAAAGGACAGAACAATGGCAATAAAACAAATTCAAGCCCCAAGTTTGTCTTTTATTTGCCTAGTTTACAAATTAGCACCCAGGCAGAAATGATTGCAGTGGGAATGAGAAGGGCTCATTGTATTGGTGCAGCTGAGATATTTGTGAGAGCTTTCTCAGTGGGGTGTTAAGAGAACAGCTGGTCACAGCAAGAGTAATGGGCTGTGGGGACAGTCTTAGAGAGGCTGGAGATGGCCAGAGCTTGACTAGACAAGTTAAACCCAACCTAATACAGCTGAAACTTGGCCTGGGAGTACGACCAGGAAACTTCCTGCTCCTTTTTTAGAGAATCCATGCTTTCTTCCTTGAGTGTTTTTTTCACAACATAGTAAAAAGAGGAATTTTTTTGGTGGGGTTATGAATTCCTGTTAGTCAGGGTGATGAATGCAAAGGTAGAACTGAGACACCGTCTTAAGGTCTAGGATAATGATGTTGGTTGCAGCTTTGCTGAGGTTTTTGCCCTTGGAATCCAAGCTACCCAGGCACAAAAACCTGTTGTTTGCAGCTGGCTCTCTGTGGTGCCTGGGGCTGGGGTACTGTTGTAGAGAGCATCTACAGCAAATAGCCTCTGGCAAGGCAGGCATCTACAGTGAGGGGATATTTTAACTATTAAAATGGATCATTCTTGGTGGTATTGTGAAAGCATCCACAAAACATGTGGGTCAGTTTTATAACCAAGCCAAAAGGACCCATTTTGCAATGGGATACCATAAGCACCCAGGTTAATGATTAGTGTTGAACAATTCTATGAGTTACACCATATTAGGGTTTTTCTTCTGCAGCTTTTTTGAACCTCTTGCCTCCAAGTTAGTTATTGTTTGAATTTTCCTCTGCTGGGTTTTGTACAAACTGAAAAATATGTGCTGACAGTGATTTTGCAGAAGTACACTAGCCAAAATTTAAATCTTTGTTTTCTCTTGCCTTCCTACACTTATGCCAAGGGTCTGGCAGAACGTTTGGGCCGGTGCTTAACTTGGAAGTTGTACACAGTGGTGTGACTTGAAATTGCTTTCAAAGTGAAAGGAATTGTTTGTGTTGAGTCCGTGCTGGGGTCTTAAAACAGAAGGTTGAATGGTTCAAACACCTTCCTGAGCTCTTTGTAAACCTGCATTTTTCATTTTAAAATAGCACTTATTGGAATTTACCTTGCTTTTTTTCCTTCTTCAAAGGCTATGAAAAAAGACTACTGGGGTGGTGAAAAAGAAACAAATTGGATAACGGGCTTAATTGTCAACCAGGGTAACAGGCTCTAATAAACAAAAAAAACCCCAACCAAAACCAACGAAAAAAAAAAAGAATTAATTTTAAATAGAGCCTTGCCTCTTGCATTTATCCACACAAAAAAGATGAGCACAGCTGGAGCTGCTTTTATGGTCTGATGATTTTGATGACTAATCAATTTTACAGTGTCTCTTCAAGCTTCTGTCCCAGTTGGTTGTGTTGTATGTTTTTTTGCAGTGGTCGGTGTGTTAGAGAGATGCTTGTGAGGCTGAGGTCTCTGCTGGAGAGCTTACAGAAACCAAGACTCCTTGTGTCCCATGCAAAACTGCTGCTCCCCAAAGCCAGTGGAGCTGGGGCTTTGGCTGACGAATTTCCACGTTTTTCTGTGGTTGTTTAAAGAGTTACCTCCTGCTGCTGGCTGTCCTGGCAGGGTTTGCTGAGGGGTGTGCATACCTGTCCTGGTGGTGCAAAGACCTGGTGGTGGTGGCAGCTGGCCTTTGTCAGGAGTTTGGGGACTGGTGACAAGCTTGGTGGCCGCATCACAGTGCCCAGTGCTGCCGGGGAGGATGGACAGACAGCACGGATGGGCAACCTGGAGAGTTGAGGCCGCAGGAGCTGGCGGGGTGTTGAGGGCACCTGCCTGGCACGATGCAGCAGCCGAAGCTGGAGTGCTGCTGCAGGAGGTGTCGGGTCGCGTTAACCACGCCGCGCTGAGGGCTGGGGCTTTCGGCTGCGGCTGCACGGCTCCGGCTCCCGCTCTGTGGGCGGGCAGGCGCCTCTGGTTGCCTCAGGCTGGGAGGGGACAGGTGCTTTGCTCTCCTGTGTCCATCCAGGAGTGAGCAGAGCCTCCGTGTCCTGCTGCCCTTTGTCCCCTGTACATGAGGGTGCGCATGAGGGGCCTGCACAGATATCCCAGCCTCCCTGCGGGACAGGGCCCTGAGGAAGAGGGACTGCAGGGGGATGGCTCATTAGGGTCCAATTTCTGCTGCTCTTGGGTGGCACTTTCCTCAGCTGAGCTCAAAGGAGGGATGTCCTGCCCTTCTTGGCAGAGGTTCTGGGATCATGTCCTTCTGCCAGAAGGACATCAGTTGAGGTGGGGACTGGAGTTGGGTTGCGAGGAGGTGAGACCCTGTTTGCTGCCTCTACCTTTTGAGGTGTCTCATGCCTGCAGTGAGGTGTTTGGGTAACAAGCAAGTATTTGTGTCTTGCATCAGGCCTGTTGGCCGTGGGTTTGGTGCCTCTGGCATGGCGTTTGCAAGGTGAACGGCTAGTGTGGGTCGTGTGGCTCCTGCTACCTCTGCTCCGTAAGTGCTGACTTTTGGGGTGCAGGGAAAATACAGGGTCTACCTTGGGAGGAGATCCTCCACCCTGGAGCTGTGGTTGCTCTGCCATGCCTAAACCCTTCCAAAGACACAGGGAAGAGGGGGTGGGGGTTACTTCTCCCCACTGAGCCCCTGGGCAGAGGGGCGGCCACAGAGCCCAGTTCTTCCACATTCTGGATAATGCTCAAGCTGCTAGATAAGCAGGAGTGAAGCTGCCAAATGATAACATTGTTTGGAAAGAATAGAGCAGCTCTTGCTTTGCAAAGAAAGGGCTTAGTTACCTGACGCCGGAGAGGGCTCAGGGCTGCTGCTTCCCAGTGGAGGAATGTGTTTTTGGAGAGCCCTGCCCCACTCCTGGTGCCCACGAGGCAGCTGGAATCTGAAGCATCCCTATCTTCAGCATTTCTTGCTGGCTTTTGCAGTGCCCTGACCTCATGTATCTGCCAAACCTCTGAGCTGTCTGTCCTGCATTGGGATTTTCATGCTTGCCTTTCCCGCACTGCCGTGATGAGTGGTGAGGGGTTCTGTGTGGGGCTGGGAAACCCATGGGAGAGGCTGTATCCTTATCTCCACCTGGGTGTTTCCCAGTTCTGCTTCCTATCACTGCTGGGAACTGAAGCTGGGTCTACTCAGGCAGAGGACGGTCTGTCCTGTGAGCATATCACTGCTGGCATCTCTCTGCAGTTCCATGAGAGTGCTTCCAGGGATGCAACCTCCATAGCAGAGAGATCCTGCAAGATTAGGATTACTGGCTTTTCATATACTTGTTAGTGGGAAATATTTTGTCAGAAAGTATTTCCAAAGCTGACCTCCTGCGAGTGGGACAGTCAGGGATTCTTCAGCTCAGCGATTCCTACTGTTGCTTTTGGGTTTCTACAGCTCCTACCCCCACCCCGTGTTCCCAGAGCTGACCAAGGGCTCTCCTGGTCCCGGCAGCAAGCACGAAGCAGAAGCCCCAGCCCAATGCTGCAGCCCTGCTGATAAGAGCTTGGGTAGATCGGGAGGTGACACAGCTTGGGTCCCTTGCAGTGCTGAGACGCATGGGCCAGCTCTGCTCAACCCTCTGGAGGGCCTGCAGGGTCTTCCTACCCCACAAAATCTTTATATATATTTTTTTTTCCTCACTTTTGGGGGGCTCGGGTAGTACTGAGTAGAAGCGCGATGCTGTCGGCCAAGGGCCAGGGTAGGAAAACTGGAGTTGCCTGACGAGGGGAGCAGTCTGTGGATTCAGGGCTGTGTCATCCACAGCCAGTGGAATAAACACGTTTGTGGGCAAGCTGCTGCAGCCTGCCCCCCTTCCTATTTATTTATCACAGGAGCTGGAACATATGCAACAAACCCATCCATAAAATAAAAATAGCTCTCCCTTTAGATCCACGAGTTTGGCACAGTCCCATGTCAAAATTAGATGAAAATAGATTTTATAGTAAATTTTGCAGAGTAATGTGACCTTTTTTTTTTTTCCCCATGTGTTCAAGAATTCTCTCTAAAAGTAGTCAGTCGCTCATGGACATGACCATCAGTTAATGCAGCGGTGTTGGAGTTGTAGCCATGACTGGATGGATATGATGCTACTGAACCTAAGCTCAACCTGCAGGTGTTTAAAATCCTCAGTACATGCCAGTGCTGGTCATTAATCTTCAGTACAAGAGGTAACCAGTTGTGTAAATTGAACATCAGCAGCTTTTTAGGCACAGTTAACTTCTCAAGACCAGCAAACAAGCCACACTGGGACTTAAGAACATGAAGGAGACAGGGACATCAGGTGTTCTGGGTTTTCTTTTCTAGCTTTGAGTAATTTCTTTAATGTTTTCTCCAGTGTTAGATGTTTTCTGACATGGTTGTATGTGATTTCTCAGGACTGTCTTAGTGAATAAACCAAAAAGGGTTCTGACTCCAGAATTTTTTTCACAAGTTTAAATGCAAATTTATTACTCTTATAAGGGGTTTTCGGCAGCTCTTCTTCTTTCTCTTCTTTTCTTAGGAATGGCCAAGATTTAAAACCATTGCCCAAAAGTCTGTTTCAGGTTAAGATTTCATAATAGCCTAAATTTAGGCTCTGTGTTGGATATCCGACTAGTGGCAGGAGTTTTAAAGGTACAAAGCCTTGAGCCCCTCTTGACACAGAATTTTGGACGTAGGAACGTGAACTGAAAAATTTTATTCTCACATTGTTATATTTATTTATTACATTCAGCCTCTTAGGATTACCCAAGAGCGTCTGTGGTCACGTTGTTTCCTCTCAATGTGCGCCACCAGTGGTCTTAATACTTTGGAAATTCCCATTGGGGATTGCTCTCCACTTGAAGACCTTCAATATATTGAAGAAAAAAATGGTTTTATGTAGAACTCTAAGTGCATGGCCAGATTTTTCAAGACAAACCATTCAAAATCTCCCCGCATTTCAGTGTGGATTTCTGAAATTCCTTCTGTAGGCTTAGATCTTGATTCAGGCAGGTTATATTTAATTCCTCGGGATGGGAACGACTTTTGGGGTGGCCATGAGCCCCTTGGGGACTCTGGGAGCTCTCAGCATTGTTTGCTGGTGTATTGCAGAGCGCATGGTTTTATTTTGGTAATGCAGTGCTGGGGATCTGTTACAAATAATCACATGCTTGATGCTACTCCCTTCCAGACTACAGCAAAAAGAGAGACCTAGAGTGTTTTGCTGGTATCTGGTTCTGTGATGAGCTGAGGGATGTATGAGCCTTTGTTTTTACTTTCTGCATCAGCAAAAGAGGGAGCTTCAAAGTGTATTTTTAGATTTTCTTTTTCCGTTTTATTTTTTTTTTCCATTCTGTAGAAAGCTGAGGCATCGTTTTGTTATCCTGACAGGTGGCTAATGAAAGGAGTCTTAAAGAAAATCCAAAGATAGCAGCATGTCTTACCTAGTTTCTATTGACAGATTTATTCCTTGTAACCAAATAATAGGGTTTGGGATTTTGTGGGTTTTTTTGGTTTGGGGTTTTTTTTGTTTGTTTGTTTTTGTGTTTTGGTAAGGGGGCCACATGGAATGGCCAAGAAGCCTCATGTCCCTTTATTAAGGGTGCATCAAAAATTAGTTCATAGTGGTCTGGTCAGAGCCAGGTACAAGCTGTGGTATCTGTTACAGATGGCTTTGAGCCATTCTTTTAAGTCATCTATTGACCCATTGGACCCCAGCAATCAATTAACAATTTATGACAGCATATAAAATATCATTCATTATCTTCTATAACCGTTTGAAGAGTGTTTCTTTCAAAAGGAAAAAAAGTTATGTTTCTTACAGGATAATTCTAAAACATAGACCTGTGATTCCCAGGGCTTAGTGCCAAGTTGGGCTGCTGCTTTAAAATGGGATTCTGTGAGTGAAAGGAGACATTTCAAAATTGGTAATGGGAAGCATGTATTGCAGTTGTATTTTTAAGTGGCTACATGAGATATTGTTATTTAAAATGGGATTTGCAACAGTGTAAATGCTAATGGAATAATACAACGCATTAGTCCCACCACAGTGTGTCCTGCTTGAAATTGTAACTTGCAAGTAATATTTGTCACTTAAAATTCATGTGTTGTTTCTAGGACTTACCCAAGCGGCAAAACTGAAATCCAGAGGTTTTGTGAGAAAATGATTTTTCAGCTCAGGAACTGGAAAGTAAAAGGCAGGATAGTTTCGGTCCAAACTAAGCTGATTTACTACTCCCTCTCTGGTTTTTTCACTATGACAAAGCACGGATCTGTGTTTAGTGGGGGGTGTAATGTTTTTTTCAGCCCAAAATGGAATGGTTGGCTCTGTTACAGCTTTCCTTAAGAAGCACAGGTCAGACCCTAGTGTATACTTAAAAATACTGATCATGGTAGAGCCATGATATGGTTAAGTGTTTGTTGCCCCCCAGGCAGGTCCCTTTTTGTGCAGCACTATTAAATCTATACTGAGTCAGTGCTGGGATTTCCTGCATCCCAGGCCCTGTTTGAATTACACATTTAGGATTTTTATACCATGGTAGCAGTTGAAGAAGTGGTGTTGAGGGGGTCCATCTCTGAAGCCCTGGCTGCTGGGGCATCCGTCCCCTGTGCTCCTGGGAGGACTGAGCTGTGTGCCGGTGTCCCGGCCAGCCATGCTGGGGGCTGAGCTCTGTGCAGGATTAGTGCCAGCCTGGCTTTCCTCTGCCTTTCATTTTCCACCTTTGGTGAATTCAGGACAAATGTGTGAATTGTTTTGCATTGACAAAAACTGCATTTTTAAGTAAGCTGCTTGCCTAGATTTACCCTCGATCACCAGTCATTGCTGTACAAGCTGCTCCCACTCTCTCTCGCCAGTGTGCTCGAATCCTGACTTGGAAACCAGCATCAGCAGGGCAAGTTTATTTGCTTTTTACAGTTGCAGCTCTTGGGCTCTGTGCTAGTGCTGCTAATTGAAATGGGGGGTGCTGGACCAGCTGTCTGGTCATGAGTAGCTCCTCAGTGCACCTTGCATTCAACGCTCACTTCAACAGCTATCAGATAACCAATAGTGATTCCTTGAGGGGTTTTTTTTCCATTTTTTTCCCCTCTTCCATCCCCTAGCACAGCAGTTCTGTATCCCACATTTCCAGTCTTGAGTCAAACCGCAATACTTGCATTCCTTTGAATTCTGCTCAGCTCTCTTGTCCATCCCTGTGTTGAATTCTCCAGTGATTTTTGGTCTGGTCTAGTTCTTGCTTCACTCATCACTTCTGGCATTTCCCGTAGGTGGTGGTCCCATACCCAGGATCCCTCTGTATCTCTGATTTTCCCCTTCCCTCCATCAAAGTTTTCAATTTATGTGCCTTTACCTAATTTCACTGGATATGTACTTTCTTCTCTTTCTTAGTTTGCTGTTCAGATATTTTGCATGGTGAGTGCAAGTACTTTTTTTTTTTTGGTAGAAGACTCGGAATAACAAAGATGAGAAAATAAACAGGAGTCAGCACCACGAGGATATTGTGTCTGCTAAGCTGAAAACAGTGCGTCAGTGCACAAACCCACATGTCAATGGTGGGGGGAGAACATTTTACCTAAAGGCAAATGAGCTGCCAGCAACATTTCTTACACCTTCTTTAGAGCATCTGACCCACATCACTTCCAGATGTATCCATTGATCTTTTCCCATATGACTTTTCTTACAAACCTAATTCTTCCCATTTTAACAGGATGTATAAAATCGTTATTACAGTCAAAGTGCACCAGAAAAAAAAACCAAACCCAACCACTTCATTTGCTGAGACCAGGGCTTTTTGTTCTTTTTTTGGAGGTGCCAAATCTGTTCATCCTCCCTGGATCTAGATAACAGCATCAGAAACACTGTGTAACACTTCTAGTGGGAATCCAGGGAAGACCTAAATCTGTAGTCTTCCAATTTAAAATAATGTTAAATAGTAGAACTGCAAAGAGAAGCTTTTGAAAACAGCCTGGTTTGGAGCACCTGCCATTTCTAAGTGCTAATTCAGATGATGGTTAGTGAGAGGCAGAGCAATAAAAGCACAGCAGATACCTGGCTGCTGAACAGCAGTGAGCATCCTGGCAGAGTTCTCCTTGGTGGAATTACATCGTTAGTGATGGGATTTGTTGAAAAAGAGAGAAAGCAAGCAGGGGAAGAAGTTATTGTACAATAGGGATGCTAATGAGAGGGTTTTTTTTTCAAATCCAAACTGTTTAAAAGGGGTATTTGTAAAACACCTTTTCAAGCTTTTGCTGCTTGTAAAGTCAATTAGATTCACTTAATGGCTATGAAAATCTACATCTGGTGGGGTTTCAGAAGCTGTCAGTGTCCAGAGGATAACATCAAGCTGTGCCTCTCGGACAGTGATTTTCGTTTGGGAATAAGCCGTCATCGGGTTTTACGGGGCTTTTTTTGAGCCGTCAGTAGTCTGAGAAACATCAAAGCATCTGCAAGGATTCTTGAGAAGTGGAACATTTTTCATGGATAACTCAAATAGCTAAAGAGGATTTCTGTGAAATTCTAAAAAAAAATCTTCGCATAACCCCTCGCATTCACTGAGACGGAACTCTTGGGACAGTTTGGCTTAAAGATTCAGTGGAGCATTTGCTTTAACTTAATCATGGGCTTAAATCCCTTGTCTCTTGCTGGGAGTTTAGCGTGTACTTAGGGGCAGTATAGGTCCAAGTGCTCTTTGGATAGTTACAGGAGACCTGTGACATAAATGGTGGTAAACCTTGGGTTTGCTGTATGTGCTATCAGCTGCCTGCAGGATGAATTTATGATGTTTTAGGGAATACTGGTGCATTGGAAAAAGGAGTTGTAGATGTGAGCCTGCTCTTGGTTGTATTCATTCTGCCCTGTCTTGGCATCGGGTACAGGGGGTTTAGTGTTGTCTCTGTAGTTGGGAAAATCCAACAGATCCTCGAAATACTGCAGTTCTACCCAGTTTTGTGTGGATTTGCATCTCTTCTGGCTCTGGTTGCTGTAGTGCTGTTCGTATTTGTAAGTTGATCCCGTTTCCGCAGGTCCTTTGTGAATGAGTGTGCCTCGGTCTGAGGGCGCACGGCGTGAAGGTGTCTGCTTTCACTAGCCCTGAGCAGCCTGCCCTTCGTTTGCCATGAGTCTTCCTGATGGAATGAAACGTGGCCTGTTACCTACTCACTCCAGTAATTTATTTCACAGATGTCTTAAAAATCCCCAGCTCTTGTGACTGGTATTGAGGCTGGGGCTCAAAGGAGCCCTGTTCACACGGATGTGGGGTGTAAGGTGGTGATAGATGCTTATCACAGGAGATCTGGATTAGGCTTTTGTAGGGACTTTTTGGCCTGATTGTTCTAGTGTGGTAGTCTGAACGTGTGACAAAGGTTGGGGTTTTTTTCTTTTTTAGTTTTAGAGATGTAGAGATTTACACATGTAATTTTCATTTTCTGTTCATGCATCATCCACAACAGGTCCATTGTCTGTGCCCAGCCCGACAGATGTTCATGTATTTATGGATGTGGAGTTTTCTTGCACTGCCACATTAAATAAATGTGCTAGTTCCAGTCTGGACTAGTGGAGTTCAGTAGAATTATACCCAAGGCACATAGCCTTTGATGTGCTGGGAGAGGGAGGGAGAAACATGTTGGCTTTAAGAGGAGTGGACATCCAGGTGTGTGCTTTTTCTGCACCACGGCAGGGCTCTGGCTTCACATGGGGCATTGCCACTGGTTTGCTGAGAGTTTAAGGATGAAGTGTGGTGATGGAGGCTTGAGCTGCTTGGGAGGCCTTGCTGGGGTCTGCACCCTGCTCTATTGAAGGGCATTCCTTCCTATAGCAGGGGATTGGAGACAGATGATCTTCAAGGTCCCTTCCAACCCAAATCATTGTAGGATTCTATGACTCGTGGCAGTAGGAGGTGAAGTCCTGAAGCAGTGTTTGCCCTCCTGGCTGTATAGGGCTCCAGCAGAGTGGGTTTGGGGCAGCCCTTTACCTTGGCATGCACAGGTGGGACACACTGGAGCAACCTTACCCCAGGGCTTGCTTTGGCTGAGTTAGGGATAAATATAGCAGCCCCCAAGGATTACAAATTCACAATAAATCTGGAGAAGTAAGAGGGCTGCAGGCAAGAAAGGTGTTCATTTACAGTGGGAGCTGTGGTGGGATGGCCATGAGGAGGTGGTACCTGCAGGATGGTAGGTTGCCTTCACAGGCTTCTCCTGCTGGAAAAAGGCCTGTGCTTATCTTCAAGGAGAGAGCACTCATTGCAGTAGTGTCCCTGGCAGTCCTGCCTGTCCCAGTTGCCTCAGAAGGGCTGAGAACCCTCAGACACCATCTCTGGAGGGCTCAGCATCTCCCAAAACCAGGCCTTACAAACACAGGGGGATGAGAAAGCAGTGGTACCCCTGTCTGCTGGTTCTGCCTGGTCATGGAAGTCACCACCCACCTGGTTGAGGGTTGGGTTGGAGATGTGGGAAAGTCCAGATACCAGGAGGTACCTGCAGCTATCAATAGGTCAGATTCAGCCCCAGCAGGACTGGGAAATGCCTGAGGGTGTGGTGGGGAAAGGGCCTGCTTTCCTGCTCTTCCTGAATGGGATGGGCTGGTTGGTGTGTTGTAGGGAGAGAGTCATTGCTCTAGGAAAGTCCTCCAGTGTTAGAAGTGTGATGGTGCTTAAAGCACGTCAAGAATACTCAGAATGTTTGCTTCCAGAGAGGTTTGATAGTTATTTATTCATTTATTTATATGGGTCAGGACTTGGATTTGCTACAAACTGTAGCATTAGTCCTGATGCTGCCTCTAGCCTTGGATGTCAGAAGTACGTCAGACCCTGTTCCCAGGGAAAGGCCTTGTTTCTTGGCATGCTGCAGATGGAAACTGCTTTTTTTTCATCCCTTTCCATGGCAGCATGTGCATCTCTGCAGAGACAACATGCTGCCTTGATGGGAGCAGGGCAGAAAGTCTGAGGCTGGTTGTCTCAAGCCTGATTCTCCTTACCAACTTATCCTTCCCAGTTTCCCTGTTGTTTAGTCATGTACTCCTTCCCCAGAGGTTAGGGGAAGAGGTTTGACCAGGTGCTTGGGGGTCAGACAGGGTTGGTCCAGTGAGAAATACCCAAATGAGTACCCTTGGTGAGTGGCTGGGGAGGACAGAAGTAGTGAGCCACCCTCACTCCTCAACTCTTGAGCTCTTCCCAACCCATTGTAGTGGTTTTTGGGGGCTCATCTTGGTGTAGCAGCTGGTGATAGGGTGGGTTTGTCCCAGCTGATGATAAGTGGTGTCCTTCCTGGATGCCTGTGCTCTGGGAAGGTTGTGTGTGCAGCACCATTTCAAGATGTTGTGCTAGAAGCAGGAAATATTTATTGCTTGCAATAGACTTACAGAGAACAAGCCATACACCACCTGACTTCAGCCTGTAGTTTGTACCAAATCTGTGCCCTGAACCTTTTCTTTTTTCCTGATGTCTTCCTCAGTATTGAGTAATGAATTCTTCACTGTGGTTTCAGAGAGAATATAACTCCTTGTGACTGCTGTTTCACTCCTATAGATTATGAAAAGTTAGAGGTCAGGGAGGTTTGATTCATTTTGTTGGCAACAAGGTAGGATTCTTGTGAAACCACTGCAGAAGGAAAGGCTTTGAGTGCAGCAGAGCCGTATTTGTTGTTGGTGTTAGGAAAGTATTGTGGTAGCTCCTCTTTGCTGTGCAGGGTTTGGTGAAGTGCAAGTCCCTGTCTGTCAGTTCCTAGTTTGTCCCAGGAAGGAAAGTGGAGGCAGCTGCCCTGGGATCTGAGACTTTTCTTGCCAGTGTTTCTGCACCACAAATATTGCCTTGTCGTTGTCGCTCCTCGGCTGCTGTGGTAGGAAAGTCCTCATTCAGAGACTCGTGAGGGCAGCAAGAACGTGCTAAGGGAGTTAAAATCATGCTCAGAAGCACTGAAACATGCTGTGCAGCACGTTTTGACTGAATATATGCACCCTTTACATGACTTGGTTTGTTGTGGGCTTTTTTGTTGGGTGGGGTTTTCGTTTGGTTGTCTGTCACTTTTTAATTATGCAAATGTTCTTAGTCGCTCCCTCTTCTACCTTTTAGGGGAGGCACCTCTGTGCCTCGTTTTTGACTCTGGTTTAAAGAGCTTGCAGGCACAGATGAGTTATTCTCTCCTGATGTATGATTATGCCGTATCTTAAGTTTGAACTGACATCTTGGGTGCAATTCATCTTACCTACCTTGTTCCTGACTGAAAGGAGTAGTTTGCAGTGAGCTCTGTAGGCTTTAGCTGTGGTCTTTTGCAGAAGAGGGGCTCATCTCAAAGGCTGTTGACCTCAGAGCAGCGTAAAACTCCTTGGAAGTCTTTGTAGAGCTCAGAAATGCGTTTATTATTTAACCTTAGGTAAATGAGCCTTAGTTTCTCCCTTTGCTGTGAAGCATTTGGTGCAATACCTGTGTAGATACAGGCACTTCTTTTGAATAAAGGGCGCCTTGGCTAAATTTAGACCAGACAAGTAGTGATGGATGGTGAAAATCAGATTGATTCTGTCCGTTTTCCCTGTTTGATTTATGGCTTGGCCAACTGCTAAGCTAAAGAAAGCCATTCAATGGTTATTGCTCAGTCCTTTTTTACAGTAAAGCATATAAAGTAAAAGTCAGCCACCAAGTAATGAATTCTAGGACATCCAATAATTGTAGATTTTCCAGTTTGTTCAATGTTTGGAAGTGAAAATTGCTGCAAGACAAATTCAGTACCTTTTGAAAGCAATAAAGCCATGTAGTGAAAGATTGATGTAGAAGATGGAGATCAAGCCTTAACAATGTCCTTTTAAGGAGCTGGCTTAAAACACAACCAGCAGCACATTTGATCCTGTAAACTAATTTCACTAACAAGGAGCTAATTGTCACATCAGTCTTTTGGAGCTGGCACGACTCGGGCTAGCAAAGCTGGCAGAAGGGCTTGATTTCTTTTTTCCTTAACACTTCTAACTAAAAACCAGTCTAAATTCTAGAAGGTAGGCTTACTTAAGGCCTGACTCTGCAGTTGATCAGCTTAGTGCGTATTTTGCATGCGTAAGGAGCACATGCCCTGAAAGTAGTTGAAATACTTTTTTCTGGTGTTGTCCATTTGTGCAGACCAGTCCATTCTGCTGAGCCAGCTCCATTGTGCCGGGACTCATCATCCAGTCAGCCCTGAGGACAATGCCAGGCCAAAATCTCATATCCTGGTCTTTATCTGCTCCTTTAAGCTGTTTAATTCTTTGCTTATCGATAACAATTGCTCACGTGCCAAAACCACAGACACTGCCTGGTTTCTCAATCTGTGCTTTCCCCTGATGGCCCAACAGCAGGTAGACCCTGGTTGCTACCTCCGTGGATTTGTCTCTCCTTTCTCTGAGTCATGTCCTTCTTTTCAGCAGCAGAGAGCAGAGCGATGGGCCAGGCTAAATCTGTCCAGATAACCAGGCTACTTCTAATCCCCCACAACTGCTTCTGCAGCTTTTTCTTGAACAGTTGTTATACATTGGCTTTATTACAGTCTTTGCTTTTCAAGGTGCAGCATGGCCATCAAAAAGAGCCTGATAAAAGATTTTAAAGTCCTGCTGTTACACTTCTTAATATAGCACCCTCTGAAATGTGCTGGAAGGGCTGTCTTTATCCCATCTGCAGCATCGCCTGGATTTCTAGCTGTCTCATCAAAAGCCTGCTCCTGCGCTGTGCCGAGCGCTTCCTGGGGCTTTGCTGAGCACCCCCTCGGGTGCTGTCACACGTGGTGACACTCTGGGCCCCAGGGGACTTAAGCCTGTTTGTAAAATCAACCAGTGAAGTGCTGACATGGGGCACGGCCGCTAACAGCTTGCATTGATCCAGGCGTCCAGGCTGGGTCCTCGCAAAGCTTTGCTGGGAGTAAGGTGCGTGGGCAGGAGCTGTCATAGAGGTGTTTCAGAGGAACAGGGTGAGGTTTAAAGCAAAGGTTTGAAGAAGATTAAAAATGCCTGCTGGGTTATGTCCCCAGCAGTGACAGCAGGAGATGCTGTTTAGGACCAAACCTGGCCGCTTCCTGAAGTCCCTTTACTGCAGGATGTGTTTTTCTTTTTTCCTGTCAAAACATTAGAGTGAAAGCAAACTATAGCTAGCCATCAACATCTTAGGAATTTTCTGGGGGCTTTGGCACCCAATAATGCAATACCTGTGTTGAAGTAGCTGGGTGCTTTTGAGGCTGGACCAGCTCCCTCAGAAAGCACGGAGCAGGTGGTGATGAAAGCTTTCGTACTGTTACTCTAAATTGCAACCCCACCACCCTTTCCACCCCCAGGTGCAGGGAAAGCTGCAGTGGAGCCATCATCTGTGCAGCACGTGCTGCTGCTCCAGGTTTATCAGCACTGGCATGTTACAGCATATACCACTCTGAATGCAAATATGATTTGGGCTTTGCACTGATGCTTAGGACAGCTGTTGCCTGCAGTCCAAAAAACCCATCACCCTGTCTCTCATTTCATGCTCAGGTTTATCAGTTCAGAGGCCACCTCTGAGCTCCTGTCTCCTGGGGTGGTTTGGGACCCACTGCTGTGGTGGATTGTGGTCACAGTGTTTCTGGTAGCAAGTGTCCATGGAACTGCACTGTGGCTGTGCTGCAGACTGAATGCTGGATGTCACTGTCATCCCACTGATTCCCTGCTGCTTGCAATTCAGGAGGCTTTGCCTGAGCTTCGGGGTTGTTGCAAGTACCTTCAGTGCTCAGCAACAGCACAGGTGAAAGGTAGCAAGGATGGAAAAGAAGGTTGATGGAGAAGGAGATGAACTGGTTGCTCAGAACCAAATCATCCATCTCTTTTCATGCTGTGTAGGTGATCTTGTTGTCTGCTGCCCAGATGCTCCATGAATCAAGGGATGTCACCCACCCTCAGCAAATAGATGCACTGCCCTGTGCTCTTCCAGCAGGGAATTATTTATAACAGGGCAATGTGTCCTGCAGTGGTAGATTATATGGAGTTATTGATGGGGAGGAAGGCATCCCACAGCATTTCTCATTTCATGCATGAATAATTCCTGTGTCCCTGACAGGTTTTGTTCCCCCACACCTGGGCCTTCTCTGGTGCACAGGGATGCTCATGGATGCCAGGAGTATCGGAGTCAGGATCTCTCGCATCTCACCCAGTTTCTGCAGCCATAAACTACACTAAAATGCTGTTATTTTGTAGGAGCCCTCCAGGAATGCCTTTTAACTGAAGTCAAGTGTAGAGTTATTAGCAGAACTTGTGGGAGCTGTCATGCAGCCCTGCTTGAAGCCAAGGGAAACTAGAAAGGTGGAAAGGAGAGAAACTCAACACATGGGAAAGATGGAGGTAAGGAGGGATAATAGGATATTATAGGCATGCCTCATAAACACAGACATAAATCCCTCCCCATCCTGGCTAGCTGAGCAGTTGCAGTCAGTGACAGGGACAGCTGCTGCCTGTCCTTGGTTAGTCCCTGCACCCAGGCTGCCTGTGTCTGGCTGGGTGGCAGCCGATGTGCCACGTCTGTGCCCCAAACTCCTCCCGCCGGCAGCATTCACATCACGGCAGCCAAGCTGTCCCCAGAAGAGCCTCCTTTCTCCCTTGATGCTGATGTAACTCGGCTGCTCTGCCCTGTGTTTCACCGAGGACGGAGGGGAAGGAGGAGGGAGAGTTGCCTCGAGTGCTGGGTAGTTCCTCTTCTCCTTCTTCAAAACCCAGACAGAATAAAAGGGCAGGAATTTAAACGGCATCAGCAATACACAGCCAGCCGTGGGCTGGGGACTCTGTCCATTGCTGCCATGTCCAGCCTGTCTCTCTTAAAGTGATGTATGTAAATAATACTGGCAGGAGGAGAGCCCAGACACTGAATTTGGGGCTTTTAAACAGGTTATTGGTGAATAGGTAAAAATGGCTCTGCACTGAGTCCTGATTCCCTCTGTACTGCCCTGCTCAGACCATCCCTGCTTGGCACAAAGAGCTGCTGCTCTGGCCAAAATCACGCCAAAAGATGGCACAGGAGGCTGAACAAGTGACTGCAAGGGCAAATACTTGAAGCTCCATGATGCCAACAGCATGTTGCACCTCCTCTGTGCCAGTGTTTCTGTGTGGTGGTGTCACACCAGGCTGTGCTGCAGTCAGGAGGTCACAGGGAGGGGTCAGGGGCCATTTGGATCTCCGAGATTAGCAAGCCTGTCACTTTTGGCTAGCCTTTATGTAGGTATATTAAGAGCAAGGAACACAGACAATTGCAGACCCTGTCCTACGCACAGAAATTATTTTGAGCTTTTTGGTGTTTGGATTTATTCTTTCCTTTTGCCCTTTAATAGCAGCCTGGGGAAAAATATAGGAGAGGGGTGTTTGCCCTGTGCAGGATGCTTTCCTGGCTCTGCTGTAAGGAGGCAGAGGGGCTGGTGCTGTCCTGGTGGGCTCCCAGCAGTGGTGATGGAAACTGCCGAATGTCTCTGCCAGTCCCCTCGTCTGGCTGATGCTCCAGGGACATTACCAGTGACAGCTTTGAGCCAGTAGGGGAATTGCTCATATTTGTGTTGCTGTGACATGCCAAAGCAGAACTGAAAGTCACAGTCTCTGCTTGAAGGGATATTGCTTTGAGAAGTTGCATGTCTGTCTAGAAATTGTGTTCCGTGCATAAGCCTCTAAGAACTAATGAGAGCTCGGCTGCATAGATAGCAGTGCCACCCCTGAGGAAAAAGAGAGAAGACTGGCGTGCCTCTGGGCAAGATTTCCATAGTTGCCTTGTGCTGAGCTTCCAAGGAAAATTCATTGCCACAGGGATGCATCTGTGCAAAATTGGCACCAACAGCTGGTGGTGGCCGCAGGAGCTGCTCTGTCCTCTCTCCAGCCCTAAGAAAAGCAGGGATAAATTTTACCTGTCTCAGCCCTCACTCCTCAGTGTGTGGGTGCTGGCACTAGGGAGGACCCAAGTGTGAGTTCAGGAAGTTTTGGGGCAGCAAAGCTTTGCTTGCTCTTGTGGGAATACTAGAATTTTCTAGAAAACAATGTATTCGAAAAGTACATGGAAGACCGAGCTTTGCTTTTTCAGAGCAACACAATTCTGGAGCTTGGGGTAGTGGTCCCTGCATGCTGAGGGCTTAAGAAAGCTGTTGGAACCTGCAGTAGTCAGTCATGTGGGACTCATGCTGGTGAGGAAGGCTGATGTCTCTGTCCCCCTCCCTCCTAGCAGTACTCTGCTATTGCTTTTGGCTCCAGTCTTTCCACCCATCCACCCACCAGCCTTTTATTCATCAAAAGGTGTAGAAGAATTTGCAGCAAAAATAAATGAATTTATTTTCACCCACCATCCATCCTCGTCGGCTGCGTGGGGGAGAGCTGTGCAGCTCATGACAGTGGAGGAGGGTGGGAGAGGAGGCTTGCAGGCTCAGCCGGAGGATTGCATGGCATGTCCTCCTTGGTAGGAGTGCAGGATGTGTGGCCAGTGTGGTGCCACAACTGCAGGGAAATCCTCAGGATGTGGTGCCAGCAGCAGTGTGTGGAGTCTGAGGGCAGCCCTGTGCTGTAGGAGACGGGTGGACGGATTAGAAGAACACCCTCTTTGGTCTTCAAAAGCTGGTTACAATCCTTAAATTTGGAGCAGAAAGACGGTGCCATCTCGTGTGCTTTCAGGCCCTGGGTGCCATCAGCTGAGGAACCATGTCTGACCTTGCTGTGAAGCATGAGCAAGCCAAAATCATGTTCCTTGTCATGCACATCACTGCCGTTTTGTGCCTTTTTCATAGGTGTGTGCATCACAAGGTGGTTTGTTTTTTTTTTTTTTTACAGAATGGTTTGGGTTGGAAGAGACCTTTAAAGCCCATCTTGTTCCAACCCCTCTGCCATGGGCAGGGACACCTTCCACCAGACCAGGTTGCTCAAAGCCCCATCCAACCTGACCTTGAATACTTCCAGGGTGGGGCAGCCACAACTTCTCTGGGCAGCCTGTGCCAGTGCCTCACCACCCTCATGGTAAAAAAAAAATTCTTCCTCTATTATATCTTTTGCCTGTGAGTTCCTGATGTCAAGATTGTGTGGTGAGGCAGCGAGCTGAGGGAGTGGAGAGAGCTGAGGAAGGTGGTAGTGGGTTTTCCATGGCTGCTTCTCCTGACTTTTGCTGTTGGCAGCCTGGAAAGAGGCAGGGGAGAGTGCTTGGTGTTTGGCTGGAAACAGCTGGTGCCTCTGGAAAGTGCCTCCAGTGCTTCAGAGTGGTGTTCACAGGGCAGCTGTGGTTAAATGCAAGACATCCATGAAGAACAGATCCTGGAGTGAGCTGGAAGAGCTTTGGATAACCACAGTGATGGGTTGGCAGAAGATGGAGGCAAGTGAGGCTGAAGGCAAAGACAGAGGTGCTGCCACGAGAGGAGTATCTGGATGGGCAGGGAGAGTTGTAGCTGTCAGGGTCTGTGTTTATCTTTGCAGCAGTGATTATTTTCAGATAGCATGTGAGAGAGTAAAACGTCAGCTTTTGCTAATAATAGTGCTGCAAACAAGGCTGTTGCTCATTACTGACAGCTGAGATGAAGTTAGTTTTGTTTCATCCTAGGTATGAAAAAGTGCAAAAACAAGCCATGCTCCGAGTCGATATCCTCAGTCCAAAGAGGTGAGGAGGAGACCCCCTCCCAGCCCTGGGGTGTGGCAGTGCAAGGTGGTTTTTCCAGGGTGCTTCCACACTGCTGCTGGAAGAGTGGATGTGGTGAGGAGCTGCAGCTGGCTGGCATTGTGGAAAACACAGAATCATAGGATAGGATAGTTTGGGTTGGAAAGGACCTTTAGAGGTCATCTAGTTGAGTCTAGGTAAAAAGCAATCTGAGGACCTTCGTCATTCTTGCTCTGAAACTGGAGGGTTTTCCCAGAGGAGAGGAAGTCTCATCCCAAGGTCAGCAGCATGTGATGTGATGTGATCCCAAGACAGCTTTCTGCACATCCCCATCTGAATGGGATGCAGCTGCCCGGAGGAGGGATTTGACAACCCCATGGGGGAAAGCTGTTCCAGGGCTTGTAGCCATCTTTGGGAATTTGAGGTGTCTTTAGTAGGCTGAAGGATCTGGCTGCTGGTGATCCTTGGAGCAGACACAGACACAAGGAGGACAGCAGGGTAGAAGTCTTGGGGACTGATGGCACTGCTGTAAATGAGATCTGAATACAACTCACATTGTTTGAGCAGATGTGTCCTGTCTGTGGCTAATTATAAGTGTTGTGTGCACAACACACGCTGGGAGATGTGCCAGATACTATTTCTTTTCACATTGAACTCTAAATCATTATAATTAAGCTTTAAAATTGTAAGTAAAAACCAACAAGGAGTGCAGGTTTGCTGTCATGCTGCTTGCAGACAGGTCCAGTCCCTGCTGGGATGGACTGGTGTGGGAGTATGGAGAGGGTGGTCAGAAGGGCTGGGAATGTGAAAGGTTTGGTGGCTCTGCTGTAGCAGGTATGTCCAGATTTGGGTTTTAAATATTCAGAATACCTCAAAGTACCAGAAACGTGCCATTTTACAAATGTGGGAAGTGTTGCTGAGCGAGCTTTAGCAGCCTCTCAGGTTTGGTGGGCACAGAGAAGAGGTGCTTGCTAAGAAGAGAAAATAAGGAATAAAAGTGGGAAGCAGTCGTGGAAGCAATTGTGTAACCTCGGGTTGAGAGGAGCCTAGGTTGTATCTCTGGTTGGAGGGGAAATGAGGCAGACTTGCTGAAGAAGCAGCTCCAGGAGGAGTTGCTGTTCACGGGCCTGGATGAGGGGGATGTGACTGCTGTGCCACCGGCTGCAGCTCAGCGGACACCAGCTGATGGCTCCTTCGTGGCACCTTTGAGGGCTGCCCCAGGACTGGGGTCCCAGGGAAGCATCCCACCCCTGCTCCCCAAGCATGGGAAAATTCCTGAACTTCCTTTTTGGGACTACACCACAGGAGCAGTGGCCATGCATGTCGGGTGAGGATCACTGTGGCCCCGATGTTTGGTGTGCTCGCCATGTGGCCAGAGGTGTGATGGATGGGCTGGGGAGTGAATTGGGCTCAGCCACCACGTGATGAGCAGTTCAAACCAGCAGTGAGCTCTCTACCCTGCGATTTGTATGCAGAGGGAGGGCGGCTGCTGGATTTCAGTGCTTGTAGGTGTTCGTCTGGGGTCGTGTCTGAATAAATCACGTTCTGAGATCCAAGTGAGCGCCGGGGAACAAGCTGCACTGTCAACGCAGCAGCAGACCAGAGACATCTTAACTGCTCATGATAAATGGGTCAAGATGGGCCCTGGTGTTTTAAAAATTAGCTGTTGACCTAGATAGCAGCAGCACAATGACTTACTCACAGTGGAACAAGAGTGAGCATGACTGGAGCTGCGCATTCCTCTGAATGTGGGGATGAGCCCAGTGAGCTGAGGTGAACCTGGGCTGGTTCCCCACCTCTTGTTTGTACCCAGATTTTCCTTGGAAGCTGAGCTGTGCCACAGGGAAGCAGGGAAGACCTTGAGCATCTCTTTCGAATGGTTTCATAGAGTCACAAGGTGTATTTGTCCTGCAGGCAACAGCTGCAAAGGCACCTCCCACCACCCCATGCTTTGCTCTCCTCCAGTGACAAAGTACTCTGAGTTGTCTTACTCATGTTTCCCCCTGGTTTTTCAGGAGGGGTGGTCCTTTGCCCCCCTGAGCACACCCCCGGGCTGTATAACTGTGGTTTTACAGAGATGTGCCATGCATTTGGGTTGGAGCAGTTATCAGGGTTGTTGCTGAAGATGGAGCTGCTGCCCAAGTCAGCTTCTCTTCTGCTTAGCACCCGGGAAGAAGGCCAGTGCCTGCACCACGGTTTTCTCCTGTCATGGAGTCTTCTTCCTCTGGATGAAGACATATTGCTCCAGAGCACTGAAAGTCAGTGCTTTTCGTCTGGGCAAGAGACCTGTCAGTGCCCATGGCTGGCTGCTGTATTTAACAGTGGCTTTCTTGGGTGATGATTAAGCAACTGTTCTAGGCCGCACCTTGAGTGCTGTGTCCAGTTCTGGGCCCCTCAGCTTAGGAAGGATGTTGAGATGTTGGAGCNCTCCCTGACAGGAGGTTGTAGCCCCTGTGCATTTTCCTTGGGAAAACATTTCCTTCACACTGTCAAGGGAAAAGAGAGTTTGGTCCTTTTTTATGGAGGTCATTAGTCCCCACGTGTGCCAGGTGATTTTGGACCCTGCTCCCAGATGTGTTTGGCAACGGGCACTTGTCCATCCAGGGTGGTTGGTGACTATGTGTGCTGCTTTATCTCCCACAGGCTCCTGCTTCTGGGTTGCCGTCCTGGATGGCAACGTAGTGGGGATTGTGGCAGCACGGGGCAACGAGGAAGACAACACCGTGGAGCTTCGCCGCATGTCAGTTGACTCCAACTACCGCGGCAAAGGGATCGCCAAGGCCCTGGGCCGCAAAGTGCTGGAGTTCGCCATGCTCAACAACTACTCCTCCGTCGTGCTGGGAACCACGGCCGTGAAGATGGCAGCCCACAAGCTCTATGAGTCCTTGGGGTTCAAGCACGTGGGTGTTGTCGAACATTATGCCCTGCCAGGGATGACACGCTCCTTACTGGAGAGAATGTTTTTCCAGGTCCGCTACCACCGCTACCGCCTGCAGCTGCGGGAAGAATAAAAAAAAACCCCAACCAACCAAAACACAAAAAAAAAAAAAAAATTTTTTCCCGCCTTCCTCCCCCTTCAAAAATAATAAATTACCCTTCTATTTCTCATCACCGTTGATTTGCCAATTTTGGGTTAGAGTTTTTGTACCCTCATGTCACGTTTTGGTTCGCTCCGTTCAGCTCGATGGGCCGGCCGAGCAGCGCCCCTTCCTCGCATGCTGTAGGTGGTGGTGCTGGGAGTCCTTCGACCCGGCGGGGCGGAGCGGAGCAGCAGCCTCTCCTTCCCAGGTACCTCCGTAAAGCACAGAAACTTACTGCAAAATAGTACAACTGCTCTGGTGTACATAGTCCTCTCCTTTTCCAAGTGTAAGATAACATAGTGATGCATTCATAATAGTGCAGAAATATTACTTGAATGCAGTTTTCAGTATTTTACGCACCAGTAAGTAGAATATGCATTCCTCTTGCCGTAATCTACTGGTTAATAGTTTTCAGAGAAAAGGTGGGGGGCACGCCCTGCCGCCCGCCCCAACCCGCTTGCTACAATGCATGAAGAGGAAAGCGCGTGCACGCACTCAAACACATCGCACTGCCACCACGGCACTGGTGTTGCACTTTTTTTGGATGTGCCTCATTCTGCCAAATGTCTGAGAGACCCCGGGTGCATCCGGTAACCACGACTCCGCTCCAGCTCCCCCTCCTTCCTAAGCCAGCACAGACTCGGACCGGCTGAACTGAGCCCCATTGTACCATAGTGTGAAGTTAAGATCAAACCTAAGTATCTCCTGCGCTGTTCCGTAGCCACGTGTAACCTGCAGTCCTGGGCCAGACTCCGCATGTGCGTTGGACTTTCTCTTTGCTGCCTTTTGGGGGTTTTTGTTTGTTTTCATCTTATTTTGAAGGGTTATTTTTTTGTTGTTGTTGTTATTTTTAGTTTTGGCTTTTGCTGAATGGTGTCGTTGAGGCGTAACGGAGGCTGCAGTTCCTATGGCAACACATTTGCACATTAATGTGCGCACCAAATCTCACCACTTCAGAGAAGCAACGTGTGACAGATAATAGCATTTTGGGGAGCGCCGGGGTGGGGGGAGCGTACTTATTATCTTAACCAGCTGCTTGTTTGATAAATGTAGATGGCCTCACTGCAGCCTTCCATCAAAGGTAATTAACTGCTTTAATGATGTCAGATTTGTGAATTGTACAATGCAAAAAGCAATGCAAAGCAGATTCGGCATGTGTCTGTACCCGGTATGTATGTACAGTGCCTGCCAACTAAAGAATAACCAAGACTACAGCTTCTTCTAGCCTGAGATATCAACTTTTATAACTTATTTAAACAAATAGCAACTTTGCATGAATTACATCTTGGGGAAAAAGAAGACTGGTAGGTTTTAATTTTTAAAGCGTGGTATCAGAGGTATTACAGAAAACCATTTCTGGCTGCACTTAATTTCGGGTGGGTAGAGGAGGGGTTTGACTCTGCTAATACATTTAAAGGGAAAACCCCTTTAGTTACTGGGAAATAACAATTACTATTTTATGAATTATTATGCGTGTGGTGAGGGGGGAATCCCCCCACCTCATCACAACGAAGTTAGTGACGGGGTAAAGCATGTGTTAACCACGCTTGCAAATACAATGGCAGAGTCAGCAGGAGAGCTCCATAAGGAAGGAGCCTTGGCGTGCACGGAGAGGACAGGAGCCCTGGGGCAGATGGGGGGACAGACAGCACGGACCTTGGACTTGGGGTGCTGTCTGTCCCACTCCTGCCGGGAGCTGCCCTTTCCTCTCCAGCCGGAAGCTTTCCCAGCACTGAGACGTGGCCGGTGATGCTGACGGAGAGCAGAGGGGAGGGGGCTCAGCCCATCCCTGCGGGGCCGTGGGCCAGGCACTGATGCTGGGCATGGAGGAGCCATTTGGCACAACCCCAGTTGCCCTTTCAGTGCTTGGCTCAGGCTCAGCCCAGCCTGTGAGGGGTCGGAGGGGCAGAGTCCCAATGTGTGTCCCAGCAATAAGGGGGTAATGAGGATGGTGAAGGACACTGTAGCAAGAGACCATGAGTTTAATTAACAAAATTTCTGTATGGGGCACTATATTTTTAAAAGTCTTTCTATGCTGTACATTTCTCCTGAAGCTGAAATAATGTACTGTTGGTAGGGGTTCTTGTATAGTGTACAGAAATCGGCAGAATATTTTCTTGCTGCATTCAGTGATTTATTAACAGAAGTAAAACAGACAAATATAAAGTGTTAGCAAAAGTTGAAAGAAAAAACACAAAAGTTTGTGCCTTTTTTAGTTTATTTTTCTGTTGCTATATAATCACTGCACTAAAACCTTTCCAGAGGGGTAAAAAAAAAAAAACAAAAAACAAAAACTAGTCTCTTAATAAGGGAGGAATATGTAAAGTCTAAATTGAGCATTAATTTTTTTTATTAGGCTATTTAATTAAACTAATGTTGCTGGTTTTATTTGATACCTGTGCCTTTGTAATAAAACTCCACATCCTGTCAGAAAATCCAAACCTGGAATAAATCCCACCAGATCCAACAGACACAGAAATACCATCAGGTTACCAGTATTTTCTTTTAAAACGTGGAAACTTTAACTGATGATATTACAGTATCTGATCATAATACCTGTTGAGTTTCCTGGGGAAGAGGTGCTTTGGAAAGGTGTGGCTTTGGGGGTGCTGTCTGCATTCCTCCCCAGCACACGGAAATGCACTGATAAGGATTGAGCTGTTGCCACTTGGCCGGTAGCTGCCAAGAAAATTTATTCCCTTAATGCTTCTGCCAGTTGCTTTGTGACCAGGCTTTTTGGAAGAAATCCAGCTGGTTGCTCCCAGCTCTCCAGCCGGGACAGCTTGTTTCTGAAGGAAAGGGCTGGCTGCCAAATAGGCTGGGATTTGCTCTCCTTGGAAGATGGAGCGGGCTGCCAGAGCTGCATCCCTGGTAGCAGTGGTGGGACAGGGGTGCACAACCTCCTGTGTTGTTGCTGCTCTCCCCCCCAGAGCTGCTCTGAATAGGATTAGACAAGGATGGACTTAAAAGCACTACATGACACTGTTGTTTTGTCTGCATTCAGGGGAAGTTTCCCTAAATGCAATAGCTCAGGCACAGCTCTGGAGTCAGGGTTGCTGGGTTCTGGACCATGCCAGGCTCACCTGCTGCCAGGGAAGTGTGTGGGCAGGCCACAGTGCACCCACAGGGTGACATGTTGAGGTCGAGCTGCCTTTGGCAGATCCATCCCTCTGCTCTGCATCTTTCAGGGTGCACTGGTTTAAACAAAGTGCTTGGAAAAGATCAGCACAGCCCTTTCTCTGGGCCTGAGCATCATCTCCTGACTCTCCCCATCTCAGTTCAGTGGCTGGGTGGGTGAGGAGCAGCACAAGGTGGTTGTGGGGTTGGTCCCGAGCAGAAGAGGTGGTGATGTGGACCTATTGCCAGTCCTCGAGTTTTGATTCCAACAGAGACTCAGATCAGTGCAAGATGGGAGGGTATTTTCCTGATTTATTTTGGGGGTTTCTCTTTCTGAGGACAATGCTGGCAGGAGCGTGAGGAAGAGTGGAGTGTCTCTTGGATTTGAGCCTCAGTTGGTAAACATGATGGCTGAGTAAGACCAGTTCAGATTTAGGTGGAGGATGTGTTAGAGATGTGGAGGCACTGCCCACAGCTGCTCTTACTTTGCAGTGCTGGTGGGCTCTCACAGCCCCCTGCCCTCGTGCTGCCTGCAGGGATGCAGTTTCCTCACCTGGCTGGAGTGGGGCGTTTTTTGCTAATCCCTGTGCACTTGACACTGCTCAAGTGTCCTTTGCTTGGAGAGGCCTGGGACAGAGCCCTTGCTCCGTGAGAAAATCACTAGGTGTCATGTCCAAAAGTTAAATAAAGAAAACAAACAAAGGAGTAAAGAAGGGAAAATTTGCATTACTGTGGTCCACAGCCTTGGATTTGCCCCAGCCCTGCAGCACAGCCTGGGCCATTCCTGGTGGAGTGAGTGGGAACTCCCTCCACATCCCAAGCAAACTGGCATCTCAATCACATGTCATATTTGGCAGTAAGCTCTCTGGGAAGCTTGGCCCCTGAACAGATCCAGGCTGATAATGCTAAGAAATCAAACCAACAAAGAAAGTGATTCCTAATCTAACTTGAAACCTTTAAATTTGTATTTGTTGTAAATTCATGCTGTGTTTTCCCTCTGTGAAGCAGACAGCACCTGCAAGATGCTTAGGAATGGCAACTGTGCTGGGAGATGCAGAAAAGTCCAGAGCATTGCCATCAGTAGAAAGCTGTTCTCTTCCCTCCCCTCCCTGTCCCCATTCAAGATGTGGGATGCTATTTCTGAGAAAGCCTTTACCTTTCTCCAGAAGTGATCCTGCCTCGTGGTCCTGTGTGTGGGTACAGCCTGCAGCACTTGTTTCAGAATTGCCTTTCAGCAAATGCAGGGGGCAAATGACCCTGGGGACATCTGTCCCCCGGGCTGGGACCTGGGGTTTTACCCCTGCGTTCCTCCCCGTGGGAAATGAGGATGATTCTTTAGGTCATGATGTCAGAATTTAATAGTCCCTGGGTAGGAGAGGCAGGACTGAGGGTCAGCAGGTGACAGCTGGGGTTGGGATGTGCCTGGTGGGGTCTGGGTGCTGCACACCTGCAGTGGGAGCAGAAAGTGTTTGGTGCCAGGGGGGTCTCGGGCCCTGTCCCTGCTGTGGCCAAGTGGGGGAACAGAAAGTCCCGTGGTCAGAATTCCCACAGGAACTGTGGTTTTGCAGAACCTTGTCCCGATCCTTGCTGCTGCTGTTGCTCACTGATCCACACCCGTGTGTGATGCAGGTCTGCTGCCTTTTAATTTGCCAGATTTGCTGCCTGAGGTGCAAATGGGTGGAAACTGACTGCAGGGACTTCCAAATTGCCAAACACACAAAGGCAGGAACCAGCTCTGGTTACCTCTGAATTAACAATCTCACTTTGGGTGTGCTGGGGCCTGTGTTTCATTAGTGCTGGTGTGATGCTCTTGGTAGGCAGTCTACTTAAAGCTTAATAAAGGCATTTTAATTCCACATGAACTGGAGTCTTGCAGTGGAATATACTGTACCACATAAAGAAAATGAAGTAATGCTGAGTGTTAAATAAGCTTTAAAATGCAAAAGGAATATTTTCTCTTTTTTCTCCCTCAAAATAGATCCACATAGAATCTTGAGGAAAAATTGGTGTGCTCTTGCATCCCTCAGTCATAGAGACTATGCAACAGAGCTTATGCTTATCTCCCACCAAAACCTGCTACCTGAATGGTGCTTGGGAGTACCTTTCGTTGAAAATAAGCCAGGAGATTAATTTGAACAACTGAGAGTTTAGTCAAAACACAGTATTGTTTAAAATAACAAGCTCCAAGTCAGCATTTGGAGTTTGAGCACAGTTAAAATCACTGTTCAGTGCTGTCTTTGTATTGCACAACGGTCACCTGTGGGAGAGAATATGCTTTTAACATCTAAATAGTAGAAGACAGACCTAGTGAGACCAAGAGCATAACAAATACATAATGCAACTGTAAATTTATTTATGAGTAACATGTTTGAATGCAGAAGCAGCTACTGCTATGTAAGCATAATAAACTTATAGCTAACATTGTTTCCAATTTCTTTTCCTCCAAAGCTTAATCCTTTTGCCTTGTAATATGTATATTTGATTTTTTTCTTAATGTAATTAGGTTTAACAAAGCATCAGTTGCTTTGTGAGTTGTACTTATGATTGTGCTGGGCCGTTAGCTTTAAGCAGTTTGTGTGCTTGTGTTATTTTATTAAAGCAAAAGTCTTCTTGAGACAAATGCAGTAAAGGAAAAAAAATAATATTTTTGGTAGTGTTAAGCAGATGTGTGTTATGCATTTGGAAAATGTCCAATGTCAGTTTAAAAAAAACCAACAAACAAACAGGCTCAATTGCTTCCCAGAACTGCTCATGTTTAAGGCAGTGGCTTACTCACTCACGCCTAAATAGAAACTTGGATTCCCCCAAAGAGCCTCTTACTCTGCATCTCCTCACCGTTGTACAAGACCAATGTGAAATGAGTCTTGTGTTTTCTATGTTCAGCATAGTATGTACTGTACTTTGTAATGGGAAGTGGCTACAAGTCCTCAAAGAAAAAACGAACACATTCTAAAACAGCAATAATTACCACTGTAAAGCAAACGAGCACGTGGGGAGAGCCCAGGGAGACAGCTAATGAGGGTGATGCTGTTAGGAGCACACTGGCAGCAGCGTGTTCCTAAGGGGTGCTGTTGCACCTGGGGAGCAGGATTAAGCACTAGGGAAGGCCATCAGTCTCTGGAACTGGATGTCAGCTTGGCAGAGAACCTGCCCGTGTGGGGTCCCTCCAGCTGAGTCACTGTGAGCCCTTATGCAGTGCAGGTTTTTCACCGAAGTTAAGGGTGAGTTATTGCAAATACCGTTCCTGGTGGGAGAGACAGACATAAGGAAGAGCTGTTAGAGTCACACAGAGGAAGGTAAATGCTTATTGCCAGTCTTGTACCCCAGTGTACTCTGCTACTGCACTTCTGGGGCTCAGCAATGGCAGAAAAATAGAATCAATCACTCTAGTTTTCTGTGGAGGGAAGCAGGAGTCAGCTCCTTTGGAAAGCTGTTTGCCTGCCATCAAGATACCAATGCAAACCCCTGGCGTGGCAGGGTGTTAAGATGTGTGCAAGTTATCCCTTGGTGTGCTTTAGGCTTTGAGCTCCAGCCTACAAAGCATGACCCCGATGCAGCGAGGTCTCTCCATCGGCAGAGCCCCGGGAGCCAGCCAGCTCTCGAGGGAGAGCAGGGTGTCCTCAGGCAGGGGCAGGCGAGGTGCTCTGGACAAATGACTTGTAGGTACTTAAGTTCTGTTCCTGATGGCCGCTGTAACTGTGAAAATTAACCAGACCTGCTGTGATAAATTTGGTTATATAAGGTTTATTTGGTTAATTTTTTATAAGTGAAAACTGAAAAGATGAAAGAGAATTGTAATATGAAAGCAACTGCTGTAAATAATGTACGAATGAATAAAATCTAAAACTTATGTCAGTTTTTTCCTAAACTGTATTGCTGTCAAGTTACTGGTGTGCAGATGGTGCCTGCATCTTTTCCAGCTCCCCAGCTCCAGCATGGGCAGACAACACTCATTCTTGCTTCCATTGATAATAGGGATATCTTTTTGTGTCTCATACGTGTCCTTAGATTTTATTTCCATGCTATTCCAGCTCATACTGCCATGTCCAGAAGCTGCACACAGTAACTGTGGAGACAGCCCTGCATGGACCCTGCCTGACCCTGGCCACCAGGCCCAGGGCTGCCTCAGGCCACCTGCCTGGTTGAGTATTCACCCCAAATCCCCCCTGAGATCAGAGGTAGCCCTGAGGAATGTGCCACTGGAGCAGAGGACAAAACAAAACCACACAGTGTCTGCTCTCTGCCACCAAGGCCATAAAGTGATGGACTGAGCATTATTGAGGAGGATGCTTTCACGGTGGAGGTGCATCTTGGGGGTTCCCCAAGCCACACAGGCCCCTTTTTCTTCCCTTCCCCTGTGCATTACCTTAGGTAAAAACCAGCAACAATGGGCTGTTCCCCACTGTTTGTGTGTGAAACCTGCACGAGGCTATTTCTGACCAACTCTGGAGCACCTCTGTGAGGCCTGGAATCACTGGGCTCCCGTTTGGGGAGGGGAAGTGGGGCTCCAGCCTCCAGTCACATTAAATACAGTTGGAATAAACTGATTGCTGCTGAAACAGCCTCTGGGGATGTCTGTTCCTGAAAACCAGTTTCTGGTGGCAGCTATAAATGCTGCAGGAGTGCCCTGCCATCCAGCAGCTGAGGGACACCCGGCAACACCCCCCGGGCAACCCGGCTCTGGATCAGCCAGGCAGCACCCCAGGGCCATCACCTCCCCAGCACTGCGGGCCGAGGCTTTGGGATGTGCAGGGTTATCTGGCAGAGCAGCCAGGCAGCGATGTGGAGCATAAAGTTAATGCCTTTATGCCCTGTGGATCCAGCCCCTGTCACTTCCCTGCCGTATCCAGAGGTGCAGACCCCGCCAGCAATATCTCACTCAGAGGAGGTGTACACAAAACACCTTCTGGGACTGATAGCAATGTGTTCTGGGACTCGGGGTGGCCTGGGGGGAGAACAGCTGTAAATTCATGCATGTGCACGAGCTTTATTTTATACTGGAGCTAACAAAAAAACCACCTCCACCCTTAAAACTGCTTTAGTGAAATAACAGAAAAGTGGCAACAAAAGCTAAGTTGGTTTTAGAAGCTGCTGCAGTGTGGGTGTGCTGTGTGCCTTAAAGCACCTCAATTAACTGCTAATTGGGCTCAAACTCTCCACTAACCGGGCACACATCCCTGTCCTGGCTCTTTCATCCCCCATGGTGAATTGCTTCAGATGAAAAAATAGAATTCATGGGGACAATGACTTTGCCTCCATGCCCTGTGTTCCCAGGCACATATCTCATGTTCTGGATGAGACAGGACCTCATGATCCCTTTCCCTGTTGCTCCCAGCACACCCACCACCGGTGTACACCTTAATGCCTCCTAAAAAGCCAAAGCAAAGCAGCAGCATGCGCCCACCCCAGGCTGTCCCCTCTGCCATAACCATGGCCTCCCATCAGGGTCTTGGTGCTCTCCAAAGAAAGGAAGAATCTTGAGGCTGGAACCAGGCAGGCAGGACCCCAGGTCTACCAGCTGAGCACATCCAGCCCACAAAACTTCTTTTATCTTGGCCAAACAGCTGCAAAATATTCCATCTGTCTACTTACCTATCCAGCTATCTACATCTCTCCATCCATCCATTTGTCCATCTATTTGTCCATCCATTCATCCATCCATCCATGCTGGCCCACCTTTTGCCAAGAGACAGAGTTGTCAGTCCTCATGTAGGGTCCCACCACTCTTCACCACAAGCCCACTGCTTTCCTGTGCAGCTCCTTGCTACTGGCTGCGTTTTGTCAAGCAGGTAGGCTGAGTAAATGGTGCTTTGGCAAGTTCTGGGGGCCTCTGGCTTTCCTCCAGTCTTCCCTGTGTCCCTACAGCTGCAGGGGTTGGGGTCATTTCATATCTAGGCTTCACCAGGAGTCATAAACTGGACCTCCCTACACTTATCTCAGCAGCAAGGGCTGACCAGCAGCAAGGAAGGTTCTGTGACCCTGTGCCCTATGTTGTGTCTCTTCTATTTCAGACTCAGGTGACTCTGGGTACATTAAGTTGGGTGCATTTGGGTGACAAGGCACTTGTAGCAGTGCAGGGTGAGTGTGCTCACATGGCCGGACACTCAGACCCTGCTCCAGGCTGCATTTCTGCTCCAGCAGCAACTCCCCTTCACAGGCCACCCCACCACCACCACCACCTGCCAGGCTGACGAAAAGCTCTCACGTCTGCTCGGAGTCTATTGCCAGAGTCTGCTTGGAGTGCTCCTGAGGGCCTGCAGGAGTCAGCCTGAAGTTTCTTTCATGTCTCTAGTCTGTCACAGAGCTTTCTGCCACATTTCTCTCTTGACTCCCTGTAGCTACTTGTCCAGAAGCTGGAAGTAAGAGAGAGTTCCTGGGCTTTGTTCATACTTAAATGTGGTATCCACAGAGGCGTACAAAACTTTTTTAGTGGCTTAACAGAGTTGTCAATATTCAAACTAGCCAGCTGATTGGTTTTGTTGGGTCTGGAGGAAGCTGTCAGCAGCTCCTCACAAAAAATCACTTCTGTAGCTGGTGGATTTCTCCTTAACTAAAAACCAAGCTATGCTAAACCATGACACTTCCTTAAGCATCTCCCTGGTTCACAACACCCCCCACCATCCTCTGTTACACAAATGTAAGTACCACAGTTACCACCTCTTCCACTTTAATAAATAGGAAATCCTCCCGAGGGTGAAGGTGAGGGTGTCCTGCCCAAACATTATTTTTATTGCAGCTATTTACAGCACTACTGGCCAAATTTGTCAGGAAACCAGCCTATTAATTTCTTCATGGTAGGTTTTCATTCTTTTCTGTGCTTGACTGCATTTGCAAAGTCAATAAAGTAAATCCAGCACCTGATGTCTGTTATAACAGAGGAGGAATGAGTATTGTAGGAAGATGAATCTTCTCATCTGGACATCAAAGGCAGGGTCAGGTGAATCATGCTCCAAAAAGTGCTTATTTCTCTCCATTAATGACCAGTCCAAGACATGTCTAGACTACCCAGCAGTAGATGTCTATCCTAGAAACACCTAAGGTGAGATAAATCCTAACACGATGCCTCTGTAGAGAAGCTTAATTGCACCAGAGAACTCAGGGAAGCTGAAGGACAAACAGTATCATTTTTTTCAGCAGATATTCATTCAGGCTTTAAAGGTAAATGGTTGCATTCAGCCACCAAAGCTTAAAGCCTTAACAAGGAAGTATGTTCCTGGGTGTTAAAAAATCAAAGGTTTGATGCTGCAGTAAAGACAAATTACTTGTAAAAACTGAGGAGGTCATTAGTGTGGTCCAACTGCACTGGTTATCTGCACTATGGTTCCATCTACTACAGAGAAGTGTGAAAATCAATTGCTCACCACCAGTATTTATATTATAGACTAATTACGTAGATTTTTTTACCTAAACAGGAAAGAACTGATAGAGTAGGAAAAGAATAAAGAGCTGCTTTGTGTTTCTCTGCAGAGAGAGAAGTGGAATGGAAGAAAGGAACGCTACAGCAAACTGAATCACCTTTCACTCCTCTTTATTTGTTCTATGTTGTCACTCATATTTGATCTTGCAGCAACCCTGAATAATAGCCATTAAAAGCCAACGTCATTTTTTCAATTCTGTTGTTTAGGGGCCATTTTGGTTTACATGTGCTGGACTTACTTGTCAAAACAGAAGCTCCTACATCCTTCTAAACCAACGAGACCTTGTTTCTCAACAGGAGAGATTGATCTGTATGATGAGATTGGCTTCCAAAATTAATTTTTTGTGCTTTTTTCTTTGTGGAAATGTAAAGAAAAAAAAGAAAAAAGTAAATGCTTAAGTCTTACAGGTTGTGACTTCTTTAGGAACACTTTAAGGAAGAGAAAGAAATGCTGGAAGTCAGTGGACCATTAAAAAACCTTTAACTAATGTGCACTAGGAAGATATTTGGGCAGAGCATCAAGGGGAAGAGGATTCAGTGCTGGACCAGGACCCATCAAGCGGGAAGGATGGATCTTTCCCCCACCTTGGGAATCATCAAAACATCAAAGAATGTTTGAGGGAGGGATGAGTAAATGGTTACAAATGCTGTTCTTGGCCTTTACCAAGTGTGGAAGGTGGAGAACTCTCCGTTCTGGTGTCCCACCAGTGATGAGCTTCTCTTCCTGCTCTTAAAGCACGAGGTGACTCAAAGCTGTTAGAGAGTCATCAGAAGGGGAAGGTCAAGCTTCCAAACCCAAAAAGATCACCCCAGGAAATGAATTTAGGATGCTCTCTTCAGATACAGATTTCCTTTTTCTTTTTTCTTTCCATGGATAGAGGAGCTGAGCAATCCAAGAGGTGTTTGTTGGATTGCTTCAATCTGACAAAAGCCCTGTGCCTTGAGTAATGAACTCATGCTGAATGTCAAAACTGCACAAAGAGCTGAATTTTTACTCCAGCCCAGAAGGTGGCTGAGAGGCTCCAAACCCAGGAGATTTTGTGCCACCCCTCTGAGAGCTGAATGCACGGGGTGTGCAGGGGCAGCAGGGCCCCGTCTGCACTGCTCTGCAGCCACCACTGTGGGCACATCCCATTGTGGGTACACACAGAGACAGGGGCATGATAGAGAAGCAGTTCTTCCTTTCATTTCAGTGCAGCACATCCAGAAAAACACCACCTGAAATAACTTCAAGGTTAACCACAGGATAAAAAACCACATTGTGATTCTGCCTCACATTGCAGAGGTGAGCATTCTGTTCAAAATACTCTCTAATGCAAGAATGAGGTCTAAAATATTATCTGCACTGTATGCATGTCAATTCGTATAAAAACTCAAAAATATATGTATTTCTGTAATGAAGCTACCTTTTTTTTTTCTCTTTTCCATGTATATTATACACCCACCTCTCCCACTGAGTCCACTGTAAGAAAGAACCCAAGTGGAGATCCTCCTTTTGCATCACCAAGTGTGGTGAATGAAATTCAAATGACAAGGAAAATTGTACTGACCTATCCCTTCCTTCATTCCCATTAAATTTTGTAGGGGTTAATGCACAGAAGAAAAAAAGGTAGCTCTGTTCATCAGATTCTGTTTCAGATAATGTTAGATGGGATGTCAGTGTCCTGGGGAAGGTGGGGAACTGAAAAAAGGGTGAGCTAAAAAAAGAAAATTAAAAGGAAGAGAGAAAAAAAAAATCAAACTGACAACTAGTTTCTACAAATACAATAGTGTGAAAACTTTCCAGTTTGGTTCCCAGACAGGAAAAATTTGTATGGCTGGCACTTGAGCACATTAAAGTGCAGAAAATATCCATGATAGCCTATTAAATTTTCACAAGGCTGAGGTGTTTCTCACTGATGCTAGATCTGAACTTTTTCTCATTGCAGTATTAGTCTCCTAAATGTCAATTAATACACCTAGGATTATCACACACCATCTCCTTCAGTCTGGCCATGGGGAGGAGAATTGCAATTCGCCTTTCATGCTTCAGCTCTATTGCAGAGTTTAAAAGCAGTATTTCAGATTTTGGGCAGCCTGGCAAGATTCCCTCCCTGTGACTTGCAGAAATAGTGCATTTAGTGAAAGCAGATGCTGTTTCTTTCCCACTCCTAACAGAAACACAATAGATTTTGATATGAACAGCAATGCCCTCTAGAAACACAAAGGACATGATTCAGCTGGCTAAACATGAGGATCTACTATCATTTGAGACAGCCTGTGTTTAGATGGTTTGAAGTGAGCCCAGCCAGGCTGTGAGCAGTGCTTTGGGAGAGTTAACAAGCTGGGGAGGTAAGAAATATTGTTGTCTTCTCCCATACTCTTGTGCTGAGTCATTAAGGTTTATTGTATGTTCTGTTTGCATGGCAAATGTGAACAGGTCACACAGATACCTTGAGGACTTCCAAGTTATGAAGGCTAAAATACAAATATCCTTTCCCCCCTGGGACTGTTTGTTTTCCTAGACTCTGAACATCTGAGGAGAACAGCTCAATCACAAGATTATCTATTATTTCTATAGCAGCCTTTTAATTAATACCAGTGTCATAACACCTCTGGTCCTAAGAATGTTCTATGCCTATGCCTAATTGAAAAAAAAGATAGCTTTCAATAGGACAAATAATAGTGAAATGAGCAGGGTACATGATAAAACGATTCTTTTGTCATTCACTTAAGCAAAAGTAATCAAAACACTTCACTATGCTAATAAACTGCAAAATTATTCATTGAGATGGCTTGTTCCTTCATCATGTCATAGCCTCAAAGGATTTGTCACCAGAGCTTCCACACACATTTTCAGTATTTTTTGCATATGTAAAGAAGTCTTAAGGGAAAACAGCACAGAAGCTCAGGTCCTACAAAGGCTGTGTCAGATGGGTAAGAGCTGTGAACTTAATACACTTGGAGCATGCCAGTATAGAATAATGTTTCTAAGTGTGTCTTGTTTTCCTTCCTGTACTCAAAAACTCACTCTCAGAAAACTATTTTTAAGAGTTGTGTGTCTAAACTGAAGCAATATTTTACCATCGATGTGCAATAGCCTCACACTCCCTGTATGGAAACAGCTGCACAGAACTGGAGGCTGTGGAGCTCATTCTCCAAGCACTTAGGTGGCTGCCCAGAGAGCTTTGCTTGCTGTGCTGTCTGGTACTGCAGAAAATCTGTGTTAGGTGAAACTTGAGGTCCAGGTAAGGAACAATGTTCAAGATTGTTTCTTCATTCCCTTTCCACTAAATTAGAGAATGTCACACAAATCTCTTTACATTCATTCTATAGCTAATGATTTAATAAAAGTTGTGTGGTTTTCATGCTGCAGAGCTGACAAGTTCAAGCCACTCTTCACTGGTGCTTCTTGCTCTGAACAAGATACTCTATCCCAGCATGTCTGCAGCTGCAAAGCATCCTCAGTGTGCAGCTCCCAAACACATGCAGGGGTTACCTCTGCCTGTTGCCTGCATTTTAAGAGACGGGCTACAGTATCTTTGCCCCTCTTCACCTGTTTCCTTCAGGAATACCCACGGAGTGACACTTTAAAGGGATTCCTCTGGGTCTGTGAGTCCACAGGAGGTGTTACAGCATGGCACTAACAGTGCAGAGCTCACCACAGGACCTTCCCTGGAGCAGTCACCTTCCCAAGTGGCTCCTGCAGCTCATGCTGTGCCCTCTGCTGTTCCAACACCACTGAGCCACCCAAACTGCACTGAGAGTGAGTTCTTGTCATGGATGTGGAGGCATTTGCTGAAATTCAGTATAGTAACCCTTGGTCAGTCTATTGGAACATGAAGTTCTTGGAAGTGAAGTACCTATCAGTGTTGTTTTCCTGGCAAAATGTTTTAATTAAAGAAAGCCATTTAGTTCCTACCTAATTATTATTTCTGGGATTGCTACCAGAGTTAGACATTTAAATTGTAAATGCCAAGCATTTTGTCTATCCTGCTCAGCCTAATAAAACCTATTTATGACTTCTACCCACAAATCATCCCAATTATTACAATGCCAGGTCTTCAAAGGGGCTGGTTTACAAAGAGATGAAGGGCTTGGTTTACACAAAGATGAAGAATCTGTGTGGCTCTGGCACTGGAGTCTTTTGTGGTGGATCATCAAAGGTCACATTCTGTGCAGGTGACTCAAGAACAGTCTTTACAGACAAGGCATGCCAGATTCTAAGGAAAACAGAAATAAACAGAAATATAAGACCACTTCCCATAAGATGTTTGATACAGCCTGCCTTGGTAATGGTTTCATGCTCGTGTCCTGACTGGCAGCACTGCCAGAAGCTGCATTTTCACAGTCCTGTGCCACAGCCTCAGGGAACAAGAGCATCACTGACTGTTCCAAAAGGAAGTGATCTGAAAACCTTGTTTCTCTGTAAGCAAAAACTGAGATCTATCCCAGCACACACTGTGAGGAGGAATGCCTTGGCCTTTAAGCACTAAGTTGTCTGGGAGAGTAGTGGTGGACAGATGGCTCAGATGAAATTTCAAACAACCAGAGGCAAGAAATCATGATGTACTTCAAGACACACACTGGGAGGGATGCTCTAAATTGTGGTTCTTCTCTAAACCTCTTGCAGATGCTAAAATTACAAAGCAGGCTTGAGACCTTGGATCCCTGCAGTGATGTCCAAGTTCAGTTGTCAGTACCAAAGGGTTCAAAACTTTCCTGTTCCTTAATTGTGGGAAGCAGAAAGACAGAGACTTCTTTATAGCATCTGCATACTTTCTGAATTGAGTCTTTTCCATGCAGGTTTCCTTTAGCCTCTGTTTTACGTGCTGAATTCTGTCATATCACTAGTTTTTGGGGAAGAGAACCCACATTTTTTCAACTGCATATCAAGAAGTGTTTTCAAAATTGACTTTTAGTCCAATGGCTTTATGAACCAGGCAATTTGATGGCTTACTTCCTCATTTCTCCAAGGCAGGAAAAGGAAATACCTGAAGATTAAACACTTAGCCTACAATGTGAGGTTCATGTAGGCAGTAAAAGGACTTCAATTCCACAGTTTCCTCCCTATGACTAATGTGTTTAACTGCACCACAAACAGGACAATGCTTTAAGCTGGCAGATTTGGAAATAAAATAAAAATACCACAAGTATAAAAAGAGACTTTGCTGTCGCTGAGGATGAATGTCCTTGGAGTAAGAAGTAAAAAAATGTTATTGGCAACTGTTAGGTACAAAAGTATCAATGAGCAAAAAAAGCAGGAGGTAGAGTGGGATGGGGAGTGAATAACACCTGCTGCTAAGATAATTTATTGAAATAACTGAAGTATGAGGAAACTAGAAATGAGTTTTAAGGCCAAGACATCACATAAAAGTAGCTTAAATGCCCACCCTTGAGTCAGAAGATGATGGAGGGGAAGCAGGGACAAGAAAGAGCATTCCTGGCTGTGTAACACCAGTGTGGAGCACGAAGAAGGACATGGAGAATCCAAAATGCAGGAGTAATGAAAAAAGTGGAAAGCCTTCCAGCCCAAGGGCAAAAGGCAGGAATTTCACTGGGGTGTACCTATGGCAAAGATATATTTAGAAACATGAAGCATTACCCGGATTGAAGACTGGAGACAGAGTCCAGGCTTTTCTGTGGGATGCAGTAACTTGGAGGCTGGAGAGTTATGCTCTTTTCTCTTCTCTTCTTTTCTTNCTCTCAGAGCAAATATTGATTAGTTCAAATGCAGTGGCCAGCCCCAAGAGGGAGCACAGAAAGCCCCACAGCAGAACATCCTGTTATCCGGTGATTTGTGCATTCCTGTGGGTGGTGGATGATGAAAGCCTTTCAGGGAGAAAGGTTTCCTACATTTTGTAGATAAAAGGACAGGGGCAGCAGCAATGTCTATTGCTCTGACTGCCTTTTGAAGGAAGGAACAGCCTTCTCAGTGTTAGAATGAAAAGCCATGGATATCAGTCCAAGGAAGTGAATTCCAGAAGTTGGCACTTAAATCCCAGTGGGCAGAATCAATCACTTCCCTGTGCACAGGTTTTGAGCAGGCTACTTGGATATTCAGAGGACTGGCAAACAAAGGACAGGTCTTAGGCATTTTGTGGAGTGCTGAGTGTATACCTGATCCTAAAAATGCTTTGTGACACCAACAGTCTGCCAGCTCCTGCTACTCCTGTCAGGCTGAGTAATCCTCATACTAACAGCTGATGACAAGAGGGGTCAGAAGTTCATTTGACCCAAGCTGGACTTCCAGATAAGCAAAGACAAACTGCCCAGTTCAGCAGGTCACTGCTCCCTGCATGGCAAGGATGGACACACCAAGAACATGAGCAGGAAATGGAGGGTGGTGCTGGGGTGGGCTGGGATACACAAACACACTTTATGGCCAACCACAAGTGTAAGGTGCACTTATTACACAAAAGCCAACACATTCCAGATCGTGCCTGTCAAGTGCTGACTGTTTTCAAAGGATCCATGCTCACACTTACCTTTGAGTAAGTCACACGTGTGGTTTCACTGTTTTCAAGCTCCCAAATGAATTGACAGCAATAGTTCTGAAGAGAGTGTTCAGTCAGAAAAAATCAACGTGTAGATGCCTCGCAGTGATGAGTTCTACTAAATGCACCAGAAGGAGTATTTGGGACTATGAGCCTTTATGCCCATTTTGTGATTTGAGCTTGCAGTTTGCAGAGGCATGTCTTCCTCAAAACTGAAGCAGAGGGAAAAATTACCTCTAAAGTCAAAACTGTGGACCTTGAACATATTAGGATATGTGGAAATAATATTTTAAGAAATTCAGGTGTTTCCCAGCATTGAAAGAAATCAAATAATTTCTGATGGAAGGCTGATGAATACAAACTTTGGTCAGTCTTAAGGAGCTGTCTGCAAATCAGCCTGGGAATAGTGTTTTCTGTCTTACGACTTGCTGGTCTTGTAACTTGTTTCAGACAAAAGACCCTAATTTGTACATTGCTGTGTTTAAACAACCATAGAGTTATGTATACATTATATACATATATATTCATATGTTACATATAAAAAGGGTGACCCTGGGTAAGGGAATGTATCAAAACTTCAACCAGCTGAGAAGCAAGTCATGGACAAAGATAGAGATAAAAGTTCCCAGTGCAAGTACCTGGGAGTTTCAACTCACCCAGCTGAAGGCGCCTCCTTGAGAATTATGGAGAGGAGTTCTGTCACCAGGCCTCAGCCAGTGATCCCAACCCTGTCCAGAGCTTTTGGACCAAGATATGCCCCATTTCCAAGGTCCCAATAAAGCTTGCTCAGCAACACATTGATGCAGTCATTCCTGTAACATGTTATCCATAAGGAATTGGCAATGAACGGTCATGGGTAAGTAGGAAGATGTGTGGGGACACAGGGAAACAACAAAGTCTAGAGAGTTTGAACACTACTGTTTTTTGCTTGATCAAAAGATCAAGATCCTTTAAAGATCAAGGGCAAGTTAGAATTTAACTATTTTGTTTCAGTATGAAGAAAAATCCATCTGCACTACTTGATACAGACTCCATCAGAAAACTCCAGTTTTCTCCACACCAGTAAAACTACAGTGATTAAAAAACACCATTATGAACTCTTTCTCTGAGGCAAATAAGAAGCTGGCACTGTCATCCAGGCAGACTGCAGAGCTGGACCGGGTGGGATTCTAGCTGGGAATGACCCAGCAAAAAAGCAAGGTGCTTCACTTCTGCTATTGGTGGCTGCTTACTCTTACAGAATAATTGAGGTTGGTAAGGATCTCTGGTGGTCCCTTCTACTCCTGTCCCCCAGGGGCCAGCTTCAAAGAGAGGAATGGCAGGGACCTTTATTCCCTCTTACACAGTACAGAGTCTGCCAAGAACTAGGAACATACATCGTCCTGGAAGCACCCTCATTTTGCATTAGAGACATAAACTGAGAGTCTGATTTGCTGGTGTCATTGCAGAGCCAATGGCACCTTTTCTGTTGCTGTATGTGCCGTTCTTCAAAGGCAGAAGTAGGGTTGGAAAGGATCCCAATCGGCTGCTCAGCCTCTGCCCCTGGCCTGAAGAAGGATCAAAGAAGCATAAGTATATTGTGACATGTATTTGTCAATCCTGTTCTAGAAATGCATAGCAATAAATATCTGAAAGCTCCATTCAAGTCCATCCAAATGTTCAATTATCACTAGCATTCCTTTGACAGACTTGTTTAACATCTTTCCTAGTTAGCTTCACTGAAATTTAAGGTCCTCTCTTCTCATTCTATCTCCAGGGGACTTACGGAGCAGTTCACTGCCTCCTTTATGACAGCTTCTCTCATACTGGATAAATTCTTTTAGATTTCTCCTCAGTCTTCTCAAGGTTAAACGACTCAAATGCTTGCAGCCTTTCCTCACAGGTGATACTGTCTATAGCTCTGAACACTCTTGTTGCTCTCCTATGGATTCCTGTTGCTACATCAATTTTCTGAAACACACTTGTGAAAATTGGGCAGAGCATTCAACTGAGACCTTGCTGGGGCTGAAGCGAGTGGAGGGATTGGTTATACCACTCTTGATCATTCTACAAACACCTTCAAATCCCCAGGTCTTTTCCTGAAATTGATACCTAACTTGCTGTTCCCCACATTTTGGGAAATATGTTGCCTACATTTGGGTAGCTAACTGATTTTGCTTTTGTGTGAAGCTTTGCATTTATCCTCACTTCTTTATATTCAGCTTATACTATTATTCCATTGTGTTAAAATAATTTTGAATTATAAACCTGTTGGCCAGAAGGATTTGAAGCAAGATTTTAATTTTGCAAAAGCAATATAAACAGGATTCAAGAGCTTCCCAGGAAAGAAAGATATGACTCATTGTCAGAAAAATATTTGGTTTGTTGTACAATGATAAATGTCTGCCCAGACTGGAGATGTAGGATGAATTAAAGAGGTGATTATTAACCTGATTGCCAGGGAATGGAAGGTGTTAAGGGATATGGATAATGTCAGGAGAAGGTTAAAGTTTAGGGTAAGTATGAGAAGAAGTGAAAGGACTAAAAAAAAATTCAGCTCCAAAAGAAAAATCAAATATATCACAAGCCATAGTATCAGAAGCAGCCAGAGAGTTTGACTACAGCCCAACATTTACAACACTTTTTTAACCTCATCTGAGACCCACAGAGGCCCCAAGGGAAGATGTTGACTTCTCCCAGCTCATATGCTACAAAAGCTCATTATATATAAAGGAAAACCTCCCTGGGAAGCTTATTTAATTTAACATCACAGTTCAAGTGAATGGATGGGAAGATAAACAGAGATGGGGATTGCTGGCAGGCGAGTAGGGTGGCTCAGCTTTCAAACTGCTGCAGAATTTATTCATTGTGAAGAAATAAAGTTCTTATAGGTGTCTTTCACATGCAGTTTGGAGTCAATCATCAGCCTGAACCGGCTCTGGGGCATAGCTTAGAGTTAAAAAGAGACAGAAAAAAATTTCTGGCAGAAGTCCTGAGGACACTTGTCTTCTTCACCTAACCAGATACCAACAAGACATTTAGGATAAATCAGCAATTAACTAATTTCTGGACTCAGCTGGATGTGGACTAATGGATCAGTGCAAAGAGGCCAAGTAACCCAGGGAGATATTTAATTTTGTCTCAGCCAATTCTGTAGAGAAAGGCAGAGTAGCAGGCAGCAGCCACTTGTGGGGAGGATGGAGGTTGATTCTCAGGAGCCTGTAGCTACAGTTCTCTGCTTAACACACAAATTGGAAAATGGGATTGTAATCTGATGCATGACACTTTTGAATAATTAGATGTGAGAAATTCAGTGTGCAAAGCAGATGAAGCTGCCAAAAAATGTAGGGGGCGGGAGGGGTGTGGAAGCAGAGAGGATTTCTACAGTCAATTTTTGATAGCATGGAAAAATTGATCATGAAACAAACAACTCCAGTAAAAATATAGTTAGCCAGAGAACGGTCTCCAAAATGCCATATATGCATAAATGTCATGCCAAATGGCAGAGGGAAGTGAACTGAGGGCACAAAGATTAGAGGCAAAAAGATAAGCAATTGGTTTTTTTAACTTGTGGACAACTAATAGTGAGATTTTTACTAGAAATAATAACAGTGAATAATCTATAAAGTGCAGGGCAAAGGTTGGCCGTAGATTAAATTATCAGTGTTAGAAGCAAAAGTTGAGGAAGAAAGAAGCTAAAAATTGTCTAACTAACTAGCCTTGAAGGGAGAAGGTGATATGGAAAAGTGCACCAAAAAATGTGCAAACGTTGGCTGGAAGATGGACCTCCACAATTCAAAACACAAGCAAAGAGGGTAAAAAATTGCCTGGACTTACAGCAGATAATAAAAACATGCTTGATAACAAAAGAGGGACTTCCAGAAACAGGTGGTAGAAGTGCACTTCAAATATGTCTCAAGAGAACCAGCTGACAGAGGCTGTTGTCTCCAGTAGAGATGAGCTGATTAGGCTGGGGATGTTTCCCAGGAAGGCAAAGACAGGACATGATTGAAACTTATTTTAAACCCAGAGATGCACTCTCTACTAAAACCATTGCAGAATGGCAGAAAAAATGATTCCTTTCCACTCCCTGAATGTTTCTGACAATGTGCTAATACCAAAAGGAAGTATGCCAGCCAAAAGTGAGCCTGTGAGCCAGGGAATATAGTAAATGCTGGCACAGAATGAGGCAACACAGGTGGGAAGGAGGAATGCAATCCCAAAACATTTCTGGGCCTTCTTCTGGGATAGCACTATGCACTTTAATGTGGTGCAGCAGAACGTTTGAAGGGAATTTCTGGTTTGTCTTCCACCCAGGTGATTGCTGTTGTCTAACTGAGGAATGACACAGGACCAAAATTCAGGTTGGATGGGACCTCAGGAGGTCTCCAGTCCAACCTCCTTCTCAAAGTAGGGTGAGCTATGAGGTCAAAAAGAGGTTACTCAGGGAATTGTCCAGTCTGGTCTTCTAATGGTAAAGCAAAAAAAGATGTTTTAGGCCACTGAGGAAATATATATAAAAAAAAAAAGAATACAACCTCGAACCCATTCTTTGTCCTCCTTTTAAAATCAGATTAAACAAGAAATGAGAGGAACCGATTTTCTTGACTTAAAAAAAATAAAATAAGTTTATTTTTAAGGTTTTTTTCTTAATCATTAACATGAACTAATGATGTCCTGGGTGCTCTCGCAGATTCAATCTTTTAATCTACTCTCATTTTTCAAAAACTGAGACTTCTTTTCCCCCCTCATGTTTAAAATGTCTTGCTCACATAAAATCTGAGGCCAGTGTTTGAGCTGTGGTTATTACCAAGTTGGACCAACATTGAAGATCAGAGTCCTGCTGTCCCACAGTGGTATGAGGACATCACAAGATTTGCAAGCAGGGAAGTATTGGTCATGCCAACCCGTGCAAACCCCAGCAAACAGCTGAGCTGTTCCATTTCCCACAGACACTGAGTTGAAGCATTTTCAAATAGTGCTCTTTCCCCACTGGTTCACATGGCAAACAAAGAGATTTACAGACGATCTAAGGGAAGATTCAGGCCATCAAAGCCACGCCTGAAATCAAACCCAGACACAAATCAGTGCAAAAGGGGCTATTACTGTGTTCAGAGAATCAATTAAGGAAACTCCTGCTCAGAAAGGATATCTGAAACTAAGTACAGCCAGCTATTTCCCTCTTCCCATCTATTCTGTGATTTCCCATGCTCATTGATCAGTACTTTTGTGGGGTTCTGCAATTCAAAGAGAAGTTTTTGTTTCTTGCTCTCCCAGTACTTCTTCATAGGTTGTGAGGAAAAGCGAATCATTTTAGAGATCAAGTCAAGAGCTTTAAGGATGGAAAAGTGCTCTTATGATTGTTCCTGCTCAAGCCTAACCATGTTTTAAAGTCTCTTTCAGGCAGAACTAAAATAACCTGACAAGTTGGTTATTTATTATAATAAGGGTCTTGAGTTCCATGGTGTGAAATTATTGTGCCACCCAAAGGAATTCGAGGCAGTCATCAAATACTGAATATTTTCACTTGTATTTATTTGGGTGGAAATCTGTGGTCAGGACTGGCCTTGCTTCCCTATAATGGCTCTTTAGATTCAGACCTCAACTAAGGTTTGGAAAAACTGCACTGCCCAGATTTTATGATTATACATAGATCAGCACACAAGCGTGGTAAAACTGAAGCCTTGTCCAGAGGACCTCGTTGGGAAATGAATTGCAAACACTACTCTTTCTCAAGTAGAGAAAGCTTCTCAGTTTCTTTACTGGAGAATCTGGAGCACTGGAATGATATCCCAAGTTCATAGTATGTTTCCTGCAAGTTGAGGGGACACAAACTTCACCAAGTCTCGAGACCTGGTCAGCAACAATCCTCCAAAATTATGCCAGTTTGCCTTTTGCACTCATACTATTTTACACAGAATGAGGCCTTGGACATCTGTGATAAAGTGGTGCTTTATTGCTTGGCCCTCTTCCTTTTGTTAGCTGACTCTATGGGAATTTAAAACCATGAAGAAACTGTGACACAAGTAGAATAAAATATTAACTTTGCCTGCTTGTATGACAACCTACACAAAGTGCACATGTCTGGAGAACTGCGACTGACAGTCTTTTGTGAAGGGTTGTGTTTGAAAATTTGTTCTGTATGGTGACCTCTGCATTTCTGTAGCTTCATATTTGAACAGATGTCAATTCCCACAAGTGAATTGAGGTTCTTTTTTTTCTTAAATGTGGTTTTGGTTTTTGTTAGGCTGAAGGGTATTGCTAGTGCCATTTGGGGCTTGAAAAAATACACCATCTATCTAGTCATAAAGTATGTATCCTAAGAAAAATACACAAGGTGAAAATCAGCTGTGAATGTACAAAAAAAAAATATATTTCCTCCATACAGTAGGAAGGTTAGCAATGTAGCCTTAGAGAAATAGGGCTTAACTAGTAGAGGCCTCCCAAAACCAGTAGATCTTCAAGAGGAGTGAAAGAGATGAGACAGTAGAACATTCCACACTTATTCAATGCCACTGCAAACACAGAGGGCTTGAAAATAGCAAAAAACAGAAGAAAACTTGTGCAACCTCTTCTCTGCTGGAGAGGTGGGATCAGGGCCCCTGCTCACAGGACCTGGCACGGTGCCACAGCCATGCAGGCTGGACCCCCCCACCAAAGCGCTGACCCCAATTATTATGCAGCAGGTTCTGACTTTGCTTACATGATCAATGCCAATTTTAAAAGAATCAATTTTTAGAAACTACTGACTCACTTCAGCTGACAGGTTATGTATGATGAATAAGCAACATAAGAAAACAATGTTTAATAGTTTAATGGCTTTAAGTGCAAAGTAAAATTATTTAATTATACAAATTAAAAATGCTGCAAAGTCTTTACAACCATACAGTTCTATACTTTAAATCATATTACTGTGATCATTTGGTGTCTAATCCTGAAACATACTGAACAATTCTTAAAAGTTTTGTGCTTGACTGCAACTTCTGAATAATTAATAGACTTTGAGGACAACTTCATATTCCACAAGCACAGAGACAGAATTTGTAAAACAGTAATGTTATGAAACAAATCTCATTTGAAGAATAAACTCCACAGAAAAACAAATTATTAATAAAAAATCCAAACATTGAAGTAAAAGCCTGAATCCTAAAATGTATAAGGCTGAGTCCTAAAATTTATCTAAACAGTATTTAGCATTACATTAGTAATAAAAATAATAGATTAGGCAAAACTGTAGTATTTCCTCAAAAGGATGCTAAGGCTGCTGTGCAAATTCAGTTTGAAATTCACTGAATTGTCAACAATCTCCTTATTTTTAATACATTTAGGCTTCTAGTTTTGTTTACCTGTTTTTCTCCAAAATTCTAGATAAAAATTAGGTTCATTAACTCTTTTTCTAAGTCTGAGGAATGGGACATTTAATATGTGATGAACACCAAGCAGCAACATTCTACTCATGAAATACAAAATAAGCTGAGCACAACAGTTAAGCATCTGATACAGTTCAAATACTGCCAGCTTATAAGTATTTTTACACAAGCACTTCACAAAATACTTAACATTAAAGTCTAAACATCCGTGTAACTCAAATATATTTGTGATGCTCCCAAAGGGTTAATACTGTCCTGTTTCATTTCTTACATGTAGTAATTTAGCTGTGAACAAAAGCAGCTCCCCGCTGGTTACCTTGGCTAAAGGAAACACAATGAACTGGTAAAAACCAGTTTTATCTCACTGCTGTTGCCTAGGGCTACAGACAAAATGAAGTAAAAAAATTCACATGCAGGGTATTAGGTGCTTATGAAAGATCCAGCAGCGCTGTTGCCTAGTGATTCAGTGAGGAATCAGCACAGGCCAATGAGGTGTTTGGGTACTGAATAACATCCCCAATGACTGCTTTACATCTCCTGCAATTCTGTCATACACCCCCATGATTTCCCAGTGGTGAGAATCACTTTCAAGGGAACCTGTCAGGAAAAAAAAATTAAACAAATAAACACATCACATATAGCAAGATTACTATTTTTGCTTTTCCCTTTGGATGTTGATACTGCTCTAGATTACATGCCTATCCAATATGAAATGTTCTTTATTTCTATTAATACTCAATTATTGCTACAATTCTGATAAAAGTACCTTAACAATTTAAACTAACCTTTAGTTTCCAAATTGCAAATACATGTTACTGAATTGCAAGGGATACATTACAGCAAAATTCATCTTACCATGCTTTTTAAAAGAGCTGCAAATGATGATTTTGATATTTATCATCAGCAACTTTGTCAGTAATGCAGAAAGATAATAGGGTTTTTTTACCTCCCACTTTTCAAATTCTGGGGTATTTTTATTGTTGCTTTGGTTTAATTTCAGTTTGTTTTGCAGTTCCTTGTGCTCTTGTACACAGTAGATTTGTTGACATGAAAGCTGCCTCATTAGCATGGACTATATTTTGGGAAAAAAAAGCTACTTCAAAGATAAAGCATTCTTTACCTCAAAGAAGAAAAAGAGATCTCTCCCCATTAAGACTATATGTGTGCTCTACTTTTGTGACATTTTGTCTCCATATTATAAAATAATATTCATATTAACAGAGCACATAATACATATTTAGCTGAAGTAAGTCTGCTGAAGGAGAGCAGGAACATTTCACAAAAATCTTTTCATCTTCAACATCTCTAATCCTAAAAGACACATTCCTGTATAGAAGGGTAAACAACATGAACAAAAATATAGACTTTTTTATTAAAAGATCACACTCAATTTCTTCTCTGAGATCAAACTTTATGTTTTCTATCTGGCCTCTGTCATTGATCTCTTTTTGATGCTTCAGAGGAAGACGAAGTATCCTCATGATGGGTGTAGTCTAACGTGCTGTACGAGCAAAAGTATGTCAGGACTCCTACAGTAACTTGCTGAGAAAAAGGAGACCAAACAAGGGTAATGAAATGTGTATCTCCAAATAGTTCTACTGCCTACTAAAAAGTCCTAATCTTTGAAAGCCCCAGAGAACTACTTATTGTCCAAGAATGTGTTTCTTTTCACCTATTAAAGTGCAGTTGGTGTTTAACAGAGACTTACTGTTCTCATGGGAATGACATATTGAATCCATTTGTTTAATGCATCGAGATGGATTTCTCAGTGTGTGACAGTAAAACACCTTAGACAGAGGGGAATAAGATGATGTGTCCCATTTGTCCACAGGACATTGAAGCTTTCTGCCACTTAATGGTTAGTCTGAAATATGTAACACTAAAATTATATTCTACCCGTGTAACTATGAACACGCTCAGTAACCATGTAAACATTTCTTAGAAACCTATTACACTGTTCATATTTATTGCATGACCATGACTTCCTCAAAGTATGAATGCTGTTACCTCTGAAAAAGACACCAAGAAGTCCCTAAAAAAGGACTATAGTGTTGCTATTTACCTTATATGCCACCAATGATACCATACTTTATTATTTTTATGAACCTTATAGCAGCATGAATGCCAGGTATCTAATACAGTAATTAAAAATATTTAAATGTAATATATCTTGAAAAACACTCTCGCTTCTTTTTTTTTTTTTCCAAGGAATTTGCAAGAAGAGGAGCTAGGCGAGCACAGGTGTACAATGTAAGCAACCTACAGAAATGCAGTTTGCAAAGCTTAGGAGTATGAGTGCAAGAAATTTATAATCCCAGTATGTCCAAAAGGTCTCACTGGACCATATTTGGTAAACAGGAATGTAAAATCTTACAAGGCTTAAATGAACAGCGAGGGGGGAAATTCAGTATGGGAAGCAGAAAGAGTAATTTAGATCTTGGATACCCTTCATTATCCTTTCTCAATTTTTGTGGGAAGGATGGGCTCCCTAAGGACCCAGAAAAGGTCTTGCAACTGCAAGACCTCCAGAGAAAGCCTCACAAAGTGGCTGGAATGCTGCAATAGATATAGAAGATCTGGAGGAAAAAATACAAGACAAATTATCTAGTAGTTTTCTTTTTCAACTGTTTCCATTAGTGCAAGTCTGTATGTTGCAACCATTTCTGAAATAATTAGAACAAAGTTTTTCTGTCCCTGAATCTTGTTGAGTATTACTGCTGAGTGACTGACCTGGCAACACCAAGTACTCCATTTGTCAGGAAACTGGAAACCCTTGGACTATTGCTCACGTAAGTTTAGGGATTCCCAAGAACTTTAGTCTTTTACCAAGCAACAAGAACTGAGCAGTAGGCTACAGTGATAGACACCAGTTTTGTAGAGAGAAAAACACAATTATTTTATAATGTAATTCCAGCTAGGTCCAATACATAGACAGCTGTGTAGTTATCTGCTTGCTTTTTACAGATGTTGGTCTGGTAGGTGATGACCTCTCCTTTAAGCAATGACCAGCAATTTTGTCTGCTCTGTGGGTTAGGCATCCACACAAAAATGTTGAATAAACCCATTTACTAAGTGAAAATTACTGAAGAAAGATCTTTTGCAATATTTTTTCAGCAGTAACGAATGCCTGGCACATCTAGAAAGCCTATTAAAGGGACATATTTCTCACTCTACCACACCCAACAGAAGTTTCACGGCAATGAATGGAATAGATTTTTAAATTACCATATGCATTGCTACGACAATCTCACTTTCCAAAAGGGAGTGTACTTTCTTTCAGTTATTTTCCTTTGGAAGTTTTACAGTAATTTGAAAAAGCAATTACCCGTAAATATGAAAATGAAACAACTGAAGTGAAAAGCAAAATAGTTGTTACTAGATTCCCAATATGATGATGATGACATACAAAGCCAAGCATGCCTGAAAAAGTCATGGAAATTCAGAACTGTCCCTACCTTCAGTGGCACTTCCAAGGCTGTGGTTTGCTGCAGGGATTCCATTGTTCTTTTTACCAATGCTGTAAGGTAAATTCGAAAACCTACAGCTTTATTTTCCATGTTATATATATATATATATGTATATAAAAAATCATGTTTTATATTCTGTTATATAATACCTACATTTCTGCATTAAAAAAATACCATTTACAACTTTTTCAGGTTATTTTAAAGTGATATTTTATCTCTTGTGAACAGTTTAATTTCTTTTTAAAAATTGAATTTTAGGGTAGAATTTGCAGAATTATATAATTTATATATCCCATATATAAAGAAGTACAGCACTACTACCTTTCATATAAAGGTATATAGAGCATGTGTGAGTGCTCAGTTTTCAAGTTCAGTACTCATAACACTAATGGTTTGATGACATTTTATACATATTAATTTTCTTGGGCAGCCATAAAACTCAATTTAAAAAAAAGAAGCGAGAAAAAAAGCCCACAAGAATCTGAACTTTAAAAAATATTTTACTCTTCAAAGTAAAAAGATCGGAGCCAAATTTTTACAAAAATCTTCCCTGTGGGAGAGTGGAGCTATCAGGACTCTAAACAATTAAACTTCAGTATAATTCATGTAACTTAACAATTCATCATGCCATAACACTATGCTCACTATTACTGTGCAAATGCATCTATAATTATTCCAAATCAATCATTTGGGATCAGATTCGTCATCACCGGTCCTGCTAATTAGTGTCTTGCTTGACAAAGACTGCTGTTGCAACACATACTGTTCTAATAAAAATCAAAGAGAGATTAAATGAATCAACAGCTTTTAAAAAAGAAGTAATTTTTGGCTAGTGAAAGTGAAATGGGAATACCAGGTGGCCCCAGAACCTCCACTGCTCTGACAGGATGGATGACTGAACAATGTATGTTGTCATGTGCCTCACAGACCTGAGAAAGAGCAGGGTCTGCGATACGAGGTGGTAACTGCTGGAGCGAAACCCACATGATTACTGAGCAGCTTCCTTTGAAGTTATCCCTCGCTGCACATCACAGCTCTTTGGCAGCTGAGGTTAGAGGCAAAGGAGTGACAAGAACTCTGAGAAGCTGTGGATGTTGTTGCTCTGGCTGCTGCCAAAACCTTTTCTAATGATGCCAGCAATGAAGAGCAGTCTGTAATGTTTTGTGTCACGTCACCGACACTGAGGCTGGCTTGATAATAATGATGAAGATAACCAGCTTCTGCCTGAACAGTGCTCAGACCGTGCTGGCTCGCTCAGTCTTGTGTGCTAATGAGCTGTCATAGGCTTTTCCATGAAGTCCAAGTTATGCAGTAACTCAAAGAATCAGCAGATCAAGTGACAGAGCTGAGGAAACCAAGATATTTGTAGACATATCTACATACAGCTACACATGTAGACTTGGTTCATGTTAGATTTGAGGTAGTTCACGGTCCAGTGTGGGACAGACTGACATTTTTTGGAGCACAGAAACAAACATTGCAACCCACAGATTGTGAAAGGAGAAGTGTTGACCTAAATTACTCATTTGTAATCCAGTCCAAGTCAACATGACTATTAATAGCGGAGTGTTGGACTGCCTCTGTCTTGAGAAGCCCACTCTGAATTTCAACAAGCTGTCAGCTCCAGGAGGTCAGCAATGCAGCAGATGCTGGGGCATCCCCAGCCAGGTGGGCTGCCTTCAGAAGGCTCAGTGTGTGGCCAGTCAGTCCTAGGTGAACATTTTTTCCAAGCTGTGACTGCACAAAACTTTTGAGAGGACAACACCTGAATTCTGCACTTCTCTTGCAGAATCACCCAGCTCTGTATGTTCCACCAGACACTTATGAAGGGCACACTCAACTCTGTGCAGCTTACTATTTTTTGTGTTGTTAGATAAATAAACAGCAATAGAGCATTTAGGCAATGGGAGGAACAGGTCATCTTGACAAAATGAGCTCCAACAGACGATAAAAGATGGAGCATGAGTCAGCAGCATCAGTTCCTGGGCTGAAAGATGTGAGGGGTATGACAAAGGCTGCTGCCTGCCTGTGCACTGAGTTAGACCAGTTTTCCCCTAGTTCTCTAGACCTCTGAATTTGACTAGTTCTGTCCCATTTAACTGTTATCCCCAAAAGGGGATTCACGATGGCAGCAATGACTGCAACAGCTTTTTCTGTTGGTTCACACACTTTTTGCTCTAAGGCATCTGGCACCATCAGAATTCTGCTGCATTCTTAAATACTCTTAATTTTAAAATGCACAGATTAAAGTGGCCACATCAGTGAACAAACCCAATGGTTCCTCATTCGCTTTGACAACCATTAAAAACCTCTCCATCAGTTTGCTTCATTTTCTTCTTTCCTTTTTTTCCTGTCAGTTAAACTCCCTGTTCTCTTTCTCATGTCACTGACTTCTTCTCTACCCAGAGTTTAGTGGGTGGCACAGTAAAGCCATTCATTTCAAGCAATCTGAAGTTGTTGTGCCTGCACTTCAGCCTTTTGAAACCACTCTTTTGCAAATATCAAGAAAAAGCAGCTGGATTGTCATTCCTGTTCAGTGGTCTGCTAAGACAGTAAACAGTGAAGAAGGAAGCATTTCAACTACATTACAGTCTTTGCACAAAAATAAATAGGTATAGTGGCTGAATACCTTTAGGCTGGAAATTTAAAGTTCTAGATTTTGGAGAGACAAAACTCTGGAATGGTCCTTAGTGGGAGTAATTTTTTATATGAAGATCATAATTTCTAAAAGAGACCATATGGCATGGGGGTATGTAATCACAGGAGAGATCCCCTTTAGTCCCATGTATCTAATATCTGATTCTCCCACTACTTTCTCAAATCTTCTTGAAAATTTCCCTCTTTCTCATGGTTCAGAATAAATAATCAGACATACACAACTACATCTTCTTTATCTCATATACATTTTAGAGTGTAGTCACTAAGAAACAGAACCACTGTGTTTTAATAGATCTGTCTCTACCACTCTTCATTTTTTGTTTCTTTTCTAAGATTTAGACTGGAGACTTTGGGGATAATGATTATTTCTGCTCAGTCAAGAATCTAGTATATCTGGGGCACATAAATTATTAATTTTAAAATGTTCCTTTACAGCCAGCCATATACTGCAATGGCATCTGTAAAATGCTGTTCTCCCAATCTTTGCAAGTTATCTCTCAAAACCCATAGTCAGCAATTAGGGGAGTTGTTGATTATACCCATCTTGAAATGCTTTGTAAGTGCTAAGTATGCATGCTAAAATATTATATATTTTAAAAATGCTGACAGCAAAGTTAAAAGATTATAGAGGAACTGAAATTTTAACATATGTTTTAACGTATATTAGATTTTCTTGATACTGACCAGAATAAATATGCTTATTGAAAGTGCTGTGAATAGGAACAAAGAAAAGACAGGCTGCCTGCTGTGGAACAAAAGCTTATTTGTCCCTATCGAACTGAAGACATTTTTCAAGTGCACTCACCTATGAAATTATGACTCCAGAAACATGTCAAAGCTGGCCAGACATATGATCTATGGAACACGGATTTTTGCAAATTGAAAGCTATCTAGAGGCATCTTTAGTTTACGCACCAGTGTTTTTCAAGTTAGAAAAAGGCAGCTCAGAGGACTAAAAATGTCACTAACTTGTGATGACCAGTTCATTCTTTTGTTCTTCTGTTACTGCAGTCCCCTTTTGAATATGTGCACATTTTTATGCAGCTGCCTCAGTACCCAGTAAGCATAAAATTGTAGCAGAATAAAATGAAATTTCATGGAATTTGTATGTGAGCCAAAAATGTGTACTGGCAGATGTTTAAAAAAAGTCTAAGATACTGTTCTTTAGGTAGCAACTGATCTTAATAGCAAAATAAATAGGCTTAATTTATCTTGATTTTTTTTTTTTCTTAGACTGGTCATTTTATTTCTTAGACTAGCATTCTTAAACTTAAGGTAAGTACTTCAGCTGAAATATTTTATACCTGGTAAAATATTAGAAAAATTGTTTCAAACTCTACATTGTACATGTACTGAAAATAAGAATAGATGCAGAAATTCTTTAATTCTATCAATACTGTATAATTATAAATGAATTCTAAAAAAAACACCTTTAAAATTACTCTAATGCACTGTGATATTGAACACAATGCACTGGAATACATATATTTCTACAAAAAGATGTTATTTCAAGTACCAAGTATCTTTCATTTAATTATCACTAATGGATGCAATTAAGCAGGCAGAAAGACATGGAAAAATCCACAGCAACTGGCACTGGCAAAGTTCACCTTTCAAACCCACCAGCTATTTATGGAACACACATTAGAAGCCAGATTTTACCGTTGTAACTACAGGTATCCTCGTACTGTAAAAAAAAAAAAAAAATTATTCTGCTTTTGTTCACCACAAAGTGTATTCCCCCTTTTAGCTGTAATGCATTCAGCATAATCCAAGGGCAAAGAGGCATTTCAAACATAGCACGGAGCAGCAGAGTCAGAAACAGTCCCCACAAAATGAAAAACTGGGTTCTGCCATTCCTAAATACTCTTCCAGAGCCTCGACACAGACTCACAGTCTGATTTGGGGACAGACTGTCTACCTGATTACACAGACTTCAGGACTCAGAGATGCTGAGCCTTCTCAGATCCAAGAACCCAGTTTTTGGCATTCCCATAATATCATCTGCCTTTCTGCTTCCTGGGCTGCTGGAAAGCTCAAGATGTGAGGAAGCCAGACAGGCAAGCTGGCTGGAAACCAGGGAGATTATTGATGGTAAAGCTGAGAGTCTTCTGCCCAAGCCAAACGAATTTCTGCCAAATGTTTTGATTTGAACTTCCCAAGCACCCTCTAATAGGAAATTAGGATTTTAAAAAGCTCTTTTGCTGTCATGTTCTTGCCCTAAACAAAGAATTTGAGGGAAATAAGATGCCATATCTTTGATGCAAATTGCACTGTTCAGAGTAGTATGTGCTTCATTGTATTTCAAAGTATGTCAAAGCTTGGACAGTCAAAACCTTGTTATAAATAAATGATGTTCTGCCTTGTCCATTCAGAGTGAGCCATATGTGTACTATAAAACTGTGGATGATGGATTCCTTTTGAAGAATGTATTCTTCCAAAATACAGATAAGACCTTGTGATGACCCACCTCATGCAGTACTTTGTGCAGAAGTAGATCTAGAAAAAAAGAACACTTTTCTGCTTGCCTCTTGTTTATTAGATTCAAAAGATTCCAAATCATCTGTGCATTATTAAATGCACCATACATGGAATTTCTGTATATTGAAAAGTACTGAATATTCTGATTGGAGCATATGAAGTCCTAAGCAAGACTAAAGAAAGCACCAGTATTACAATCCCTTGTGGCAATTTTCAGCCACCATTCAGGGGAGTCTTAGAAGCAAATGGACATTTTAATGTTGTGAAACAACTCAAAAGAGACACTTCCATCATGGAAATGCTGCTGAGAAGGCTTATGTCCTGCACTATGATCAAATGAAATAATTCTATTTATCTTACGTTCTTAATTTATAAATCTTAAAAATATTTTCAGTTTCATATCCATTCTACAAACAAGAAAAAGGAGACATATATTTGTTGTTGCTTTCCTGAAAAAGTAGATCAGAAGCATGACTGGAATCAGAACGCAAGCATGCTGAATAGTAGGCCAGTGCTTCTTGGATCACATTAAATGCAGGAGAATAACACAGCACTGAAGTGTAATCCATTAAAACCCTCAAACACTGCTCTTTAGCTTTAAGTCCACGTCCTTCCCTTTACTGAGCTTTGTGACTGTACAACTGAGATTTCTCTCTGGATCATTAAACTGCAGGGTGGAAACTGCAAGTCAGCAGATTCTGTAATTTAAAGCTTCTGAATGGACAAAAGCTCATTAGATATGTAAAGACAAAGCTGACAGCTAAGGAATATTGGCAAATAAAAGTAAGAACAGCAAGGATTTAAAAAAAAGGGTGAAAGAACTTTAGGTAAAGAGATGAAAACCATATCTGGAGTTTCAAAGCACTTAAGTGAATTAGGAGCACACATCCTACTGACACTTCCTTGGTTTAACACTCAGATATCTAATCTGTTACCTCAGTTAGCAGCTCCTGAAATAATTGGAAAAGATTAGGAGAAAAGAGTGTTCCTATTGAGTTTCATCTGAAAGGAATCTAGGTCAACTGTTCTCAGAATGCTCTGTGATGTGAACCAAAACTGTTCACACCATGGACTGGGACAATAGGGAGATCTGCTTCAGCATGTACTTCTGACTGGAAGTGAGATGCTAGTGCAGATACACCCTTTCTCTGCCTATTCAGATCAAATGAAATCCTCATTAATGACACTGAAGAAGTTCCAGCTTTGGACCCTTTAAAGACACCTTGGGTTAGTTCTTCTACCAGTAGCAGAACTATTCACAAAATAGAGCCAGGGAGGTTGGAAGGAACCTTTGGAGGTTACCTGGTCAGGCCCTGATGCTCAGAGGGGCCACCTCGAGCTGGTTGCCCAGGACCTTGTCCAGATGGCTTTTTTACATCTCCAAGGGTGGAGACTCCACAACCTCTCATGGCAACTTGTGCCAGTGCTCAGTCACCCTCAGAGTAAAAGAGTGCTCCCTGATCTTCAGAGGGAACCTTTTGTGTTTCAGTTTGTGCCCATTGCCTCTGGTCCTGTCACTGGGTACCACCACTTCCTCCAGATACGTATAAACAGTAATAGGATCCCCTGGGCCTTCTCTTCTCCGGGCTGAACAGTCCCAGGTCTCTCAGCCTGCCTTCATAGAAGAGATGCTCCAGTGCCCTCATCGTCTTTGTGACCCTTCATTGCACTTGCTCCAGTCTTGTACTGGGGAGCCCAGAACTAGATGCAGTACTCCAAGTAAGGCTCCCCCAGTGATGAATAAAGAGGAAGGAAATCAATGTCTCAGGTTGGGCTTTTTTGTTAAGAATAAGACAAGTTATCACTCTTCTGTTCTGACAGGAGTATATCCGAAAGTTCCTGTAATGCAGAATTTTCTTTTTTGCTTTGCCTCTTAGGGCAAAGTAGAGACAAATGGAAAAATCAGTCTTCAGTCAGCAGAATGAAACAAACTTCCATCTTGAACACTCAAGTTTAGCAGCCTATGTTAAGTGCAAAGACGATTTCCAAGGTATCTCGGACCTCTAGACTGCCCAGGTCCATTTTCTAAAGGTCATCTTAGCAACTCTAATTATAGGGTGATAACTTTGAAGCACAACAAGGAATTTACAGGTATGTTTGTTCTGCACACTGCAGCTAGACCTGGAGATCAGCAAACTAATTACTGTGCAGTGCATACTCTAAACTTGAGTATTTGAACTGCACTCTTTTTGCATTTTCAGAAAGAAGCCTCCAGTCATCATGTTTCCATAGTGGGATAATGTATTACTATTACTCATACAATAGCTAGAGGTTTTTTCTGTTACACTTGAAAAGTATTGATTTTTCCGAATTTGCTACAAATTCACACTAGTAATGGAGATCTGAATTTGACCCAATGAGGGCAGAATCTATGATTTTCTGTATGTATAAGCAACCATGAATCATTTTTATCTTTTGGGTATAATAATAGCTCTATACTTAATGCAATTTGACGCAAAATAAGACAATAAAAATCCTCCTATGCTGTCCCACAGATCTCTTTCAATACACTTCCTAACTCTGAAACTATGTCACTTTTAGACACTGCCTTTTCTGAACAGATATTGCAATCTCCAATAAATTGTACCATATTTTTTAAAATTTAAATCAGATTTTAACTCCTGTATTTAGAGGTCAAATGTTAATGTATTAACTTAATTCATTACAATGCCCTGAATATATTGAGCTGAAATATTTCCCAGGTAGTTTGTTTAGATTAGATAGAGGTTTAATGTTCTCATTTTGAACTAATACTCACAAGAGGGATCAGTGATGAAATGAGACTAATATAGCAAATTGCACTGTTCAAATGAACGCAGCACGGGAAGGTGAAATTAATTTTTTATTAAATGCTTAGGCTATAATGGAAGATATTTCTTGTATTGGTTCATTTAAAATATTTGTGGCATTATGCTAATTGGTTTAGCCAAACATATTGTTGAGCTTCAAACTAGACCAAAGTTTGTGAATAAACACTTGGTGCCTACAGGAATAAATTCACTGCTCAATGGAGAAGAGACCCAACACTCTGCTATGTGCCCTCGCTTGCTTGCTAAATTTGTACCAGATGCTGAGACAAACTCTGGCTTATGGAATGTCTGGAAGTAAGCCAGATGAGAGGACAGAAACACAGGCACGAACTTTTACGAACCTTGACCTTGAGAGTGCCATCATAAAGGTTTCTCAATATTAAAAAGCAGTAAACTAACTTAGAAATTACAGTCTGGTATAATCCGACATTAAGAATTTCATGCTTCTTTATGTAACAAGCCTCAATCTAAAGTACTTCAAACTGGTTTATTTCCTGCTAAAACCTTAGAGGAAATATTACTTACTTTTACAGGATTCATACAGTGGATGATGGAATCTTGATAAAAAAACTAAATACAAATAAGCATGGTAATAAATTCCAAATGAGTATATCATGTTTTATCTACATAAGTGCCAGTGGTGGAAAACATTCAGAAAAATCTGCTTAGTATACATTTTCTTAATTGTGAGAATCAATGTGCTTCTTCTCGCTACATTAGTTCTTTATTCTCTGAGAAATCACAGGATATAGAGAGTAAAAATGGGGTGGGAGGGAAAGAGCAAGAGAGATTGTATTTACCTGAAAATTCCTCGATTTGAGAATCTTCTACTTCAAACAACAATTCATCATGGATCTGGGCAATTAACCTGAAAAATTTCAGAGACATCAGATAACATATGCAAAAAAATTTCAACAGTGCTTCCCATTCATGGGTAAGTTAAAGTAAAAATAAACATCCAAAGAAAATTTAAAAATAATTAATGGACTTCACAGAATTGCCTCTCCCCATATTCTGGAAACATAAAGGCCACGGTTGTAAGCCCAAATTATGCTTGCTAACTTATAAATGTCACTCAGGGATTTGATGGCATGACAAGGCATTACTTAAAACCAACTTAATTTGCAGAAAAACACAACAAATTATGGAGATAGACTATGTTTTGTTAATACAGCTTGTTTTTTGGATTGGATATAAAGAAGAAATTCTTCCCCATGAGGGTGGTGAGGCACTGGAACTGGTTGCCTGTAGAAGTTGCGGATGCCCCATCCTTGGCAGTGTTCAAAGCCAGGCTGGATGGGGCTTGGAGCAACCCGGTCTAGTGGAAGGAGTCCCTGCCCATGGCAAGGGGTTGAACAAGGTGGTCATTAAGGTCCCTTCCAACCCAAACCATTCTGTGATTCCATGATTTATATTAAATGTCACTTGTAGGCTTTTCTTATTACCCTTTCTTAATAATAGCAGTTATTCGAGTAAATAATTCTTTACAAATGGCTGAAACATCAAAATGGTTATGACTTATAACTTTTCACAGCTTCTTAAGATAGTTTCACGCTGCCTTAAATTACAGTGTGACATTGACTAACAGTGTGGTGAGCTCTAATAATAGACCTTAAATTATTAGTCACTTACAACGCAGTCAGAAGCAGAGTGAAACAGATTAACATATTTCTAATAGGAAATTGGGACACGGGACAAAAAAAAAGAAATAGATGAAAAGACCAGGATCATCTGTAGCAAGAGAATACAGTTACATGAAAAGTTGTAATTTCTAATTCAAGTAAATTAATTAAAGCAAGAGTGTCCTCATAACCATTGAAATGACATGTAAAAGGTATAAATCAGAACAGTGAATACTAAAGATTAATAAACAGTGAATCAATCGAATAAATGAAAATAATTGCACTGATTAAACCAGGGCAATAAAACCAGGATAGACTGGTTGTCGTTTGTACCAGAGCAGTGTCTCATGCCTTCAGTCAGGATTAGAGCACTATACATCCTGAATATTTCGTAAGAAAAAGTCCTTTCTTAGAAGAACTTACAATATATATAAAAACTTCATCATAAATTTATCAGGATTTAGGAATGGAAGAACAGGATTGTCAAAACCTCTCAGCATTGTAACAACTGATCACCTCACCTCCATCCTAAAAGTAAAACAGGAGGAGCAGGGTTGCACCAGAATTAAGTGCTACCTTACGTGTGCCTGAAAACCTGTGGAAGTAATGTAAATTAACTCAAATTTTCTCTCTGGACAACAAAACAGACTTGATACAACTCTACATGCTCCAGTTCACCTACAGAAAGCAGCCCAGCTCTTTTAGCTTGGCTCTCCATCTGGGCTAAAGGAGCCTGTTTCTCATCCACATCACCCTGAACAGCACAGCCCATCAGCTCAGTTACATTGCCAGTTAACTGAGGAGCTGCACGGAGCTGCAGAGTCACATCTGCCCCATCTTGCACATCTAGTGATTAATTTGAAGTTCAGGACAATGTTCTGTCTGCTAAATACAGAACTAGAGGTTGGCATTGCTGGTTCTCTGTCTAGCTCTGCTGCTCTCCTAAGCAATGCCCATTCTGTTAGAAAATGGGAATAATATTTGTGAGATCTAAGAAATGAGTATTTCTAACACACTTCTACTTTCAAATGAAAGATATTACAGAAGATTTAATTAACGCTAAACATGATTTCCTAGATTGATGCCAAGAAGTGAAATAATATACACGATTTCCTCCTTAATGTTCATCAAACAAGTTAGACATTTTTTGATGATGTTTTATCTCTTTTTCTTACCCATTTCACAGAAACTTAATGGGTTCTGGTCTTACAGTCTTACAGTACAAGGCCACCTGTATTTTTTCAGGCTTGTTTAAGTAATAACACTTGCATGCAATATGCTGTTCCACAGAAGGAAGCATCCAATTTGACATCAAAAAAGATGAAAGAAAAAAAATCAAAGCAATTTGTACATTCAAAATTTACAGCTTTCACCATTCCCCTGCATGCACCCACCCAGCCATTGCACACTCCGAGGGAAAGAAGTTTGAAAAAGCCCCTACACTTTTGCTCAATAGCTTAATTGAATTCTCTTCACTTTGAAGGAATATTGCAACAGCAAGCTCCTCTCATTATCTCGTGCTAAAAGGTATGGCCAACTGGATTAGAAACTGCAAACCAGGCAGAGACTAGTATTTTTTTATTTCTACAGATGATAAGAATGCCTTTGATTTAGAAACTAGTATTTTATTAACTACATTCTTGCCTGACTGAAAATTAGGCATCCTTTTTGATGAGTACACATATGATTTCCTTTACTGAGAAACATGACTTGCATTTGAGCATGTCAGTGGTGTGGAACTAGAAAGAGTGCTACAGCCTGACCCTTCAAATGCAAAAATACTTCTGTGACTGCCAGTCTGAACATGGCTTTTGACACCACTTTAGTGTGCCCAGCATACAATAGCCATCTTAAACTATTATGCTGCACTAGAGAATTTTAAAAAGAAAATATTTTTCATTTTCTTAACACTACATTGATCATTCTTCCAGTTCCCTATAAAGCAACACAGAGACTAAACATCTCAGGCCTTCAATGGATCCACCCAGCTATCACTATTATATCATAATCATATTAATGAATTATATACGCCAAAACTAATCAAACTGTTCTCGAAAGATTTTTTTCATGGTATTCTTTTTATGAAGCCATATTGTTAGAGCATACTTTTCTGTAGTACCAGGCCAGCTGTCTAATAAAAGAACTAATGAGGATTTTGTTTGTTACTGTAAATCAATATATTCCAGGTCTGGACTCCTCTGTTCTAAAGCACAGAATTGCAAAGTTTTCCATGACTACTTCAAACACCTAGAAATAAGTACACGACTGAAGTGAACTCAACAAAACAGCTGTTACCTTATCAGTGAGCAGCTGTATTTTTCTTTATCATTAAAGGAAACAACTTTCTGTCTCAACTGGAAACAAGAGCATGACATGCTGCAGGATCCAGTGCAGGTATATTCACTAGAAGAGGCCAGTGTAGGAGAGGGGTTAAAAGAAGACAAGATAGTCACAGCCTTTATCAGAAGGAGGTTTTTAACAGTGATGTGCAGTGTTTGAGGACGTTAGAATGTGCCAAGAGATGCTCAAACTAATTGAATTCATGCTTCTTCTGGAGACAAGGGACTAAGGCTGGGTCTGACCTAGATGTTCTGAACTCACACTTGGAAAACCCCAGCTCTGTGCATTGACTTTGTGGGGGTGCCACCTCTCAAAACAGCCACCTGAAGTTAGACAGAGATTAACCCTCTGTACGTTTTTGTGATACATTTTTGCATCACCAGGGAAATTTTTACTGCTGTTAACAACACATCCAAAGCATAACATGGTTGAGCTCTCCAGACTGGTCTGAAGGAAGATGATATAAAATATAGAACACCAACAGTTTAGTGGTGGACTTGGCAGTGCCAGGTTAACAGTTGGACTCAATGACCTTAGATGTATTTTCCAACCTAACTGATTCTATGATTCTTTATTACATCGAGCTGTCTGTTTTAAGAATTTGAATAGAAAATAAATTAAAATAAGGTTTAAAATTCGGCAACTGGAAAAGCTTTAAATAAGAGGGTTTGATCATCATGCATAACATAGCTAGACTCAATGATCTTAAAAGTCTTTTCCAACCTAATTGATACTATAATTCTGTAAGGAATCAAGGACAGCTTATTCTGACCAAGAGCCAGGCTGAGAGCACAGACTAAAGTTTAAGATGGTTCCTGTTGGATATTTCTACATCTTCAGAAAAAAAATGGTGCAGCACCCGGTCACAGGCTGTCTGATTCTGAACTAGAGCACTCCAGTGTAAAATTTCCCTGACAAATGACACATTTTGTTTCTAACTTGAAGACATACTGGGAATTAAATCATATCTGAACAAGAGAGTTCCTAAAGCAAAAGGATTCTCTTTGAAGAAGGAGTGAAGAAAAGGAATTATTTGAAATCCATCATAACTTAATGGTTTGAGTAAAAATTCTAGTGAAAAAAATCCTATAATACATCTTAAGAACTTAAAATAATGTTAGTAGTTAAGTAGTTAAATTTTTATATAAGAACAATAAAAATGTAAACATAAAAAAGTTACTAAAAGTACACCACTTTAAATTGGGCATTAACAATCACTTGGTAGCACAATAAACATTTTGAAATATTTTTTAAAAATATTTTCTAAAATATTTTCTAAAGCATTTTAAAAATATTTCTCCTTTTATATTCCCACAAGGTTTTAATCTTATTTAAAAAGGCACTATGTCTCTGATCACTGAAATTGAGGTCATACAACAGTATCGGATTTTATATCCCAAATATTAATATCCTTGTGTATCTATGTTATTCCCCTTTTTTTATATAATCAATCAATCAATCAATCAAATAATACTCCAACTAGTAACATCACAATTTTTATTTTGAATTTGAAACCAATAAATGCCTAATGGGAGACTTCAAAATTGCAGATAAGGGAGTACACAGTTACAAGATTTGTATATAAGTTTAAAAATAAAATCAAAAAGCATAAAAGCTGTTAAGTGGTTAGGGGGAATAAAAAAAAGATAAAAACACTAAGGTATTTTGAAATCAGACAAATGAGAGATTATGAAAAAAACCCCAAACCCAAGCCACCAAAACCAAAACACCACATGGAAATACGTTTCATTTTTTTAAAACAACAACAACAACAAATTAATCACTTGAAAAATTGACACATTCACACTTAATAAATTAATATTTAACGAAATAAAATATTTATTTAAATGGCATGTTATGAAACACTTCACCAGAAAAAGCCAGAATGGCTGCTCAGGTAACAATCACTTGCATGGATTTCAAGAACATTTAGGAATTATGATATACAATGATTTTGTGGGAAGACTTTTAAATTTTGTGTTTCAGAACTTAAGACTCATCCCCACAGGCAGAGGAAGATAAAAATCTGCAGACAGACAAGCTATTCTACTACAAATCTTACACCTCCCTCCTAAAGCATCTGCTACTGGCCACACTCAGTGATAATGGACCAGATGGAAGCTGGATCCAATTCCTGTTAGAAATATCTACGTTCCCTATACTGAAACACTATTCATTTATTTTCTGATATTACTAATACTACCTGTTATTTAGCTGTGCCACAGTTTCCCTACAGAAGTACACAGATCCCAGTGGACAGATGCCTATTGTCATGTAAGGAAGGAACAAGATTATTAGAATTTTGTAATATTTTGTAGAATTTTCCCTTTTCAAAAATTTTTTTGAATCTGTGCCTATCAGGATTTCTAATGTGGTAATATCAAAAGTTATAGCTCAAGATACATCATGCCTGCATAGATGTTACTTGCATTAACTTTAAGCCACCTCTTTCAGTGTTTTCGTGATAAAGACCAAAATATTTTAATATTTTAACCATAAAAATCCAGCAAGCCTGTGAAATGGGTTTTCTCAGCAGCTACATCATGAAGAGAGGGAAACTGAACAGATGGCTAATTAAAGATAATAGAATTTTTGCATGTATCCAAAATGTTTGAAAACATACAAATCTAAAAGGTGACCTATAAAAGAGTTTTATAAATGAAATATTTTTATTTGCATCAAATGTCTTACATAAAGGAACAGTGAAAAGCCTGCTACATCATGCATGTCCCTTTTGGCTGTGATATTTCAGCATAATAAATATACTTAGCTCTTTCTATAAAGAATAAATTACTCTGACTTACTCTGGCTCACTGAGCATGAAGTGTTCAGGTAACAGCTCATCATCTTGTGGATATATGCGAAATACTGACTTGGTTGCTTGAGGAAAGTGATCATTATTCTAAGTTACAGCTTGCCTAGAAATTCAGTGTTATTTGGCTACTTTGGGAGGCAAAGAGCTCCATATTGGACAGCAGCTATGGAGAGTGCAATATGACCTGGGACGTTTCCTTCTGCTACAGAAACAAAAGCATTTGTCTGTGAAACAACAATCTTATTCTCCTCTCAAGCAGAATCCAAAACCTATCTTTTCCTTGTAGTTCAATTTCTCCAGTATTTGGCTAAGGATAAAAGATAACCATCTTGCTAGAGTTAATCCATTAACTGGGTGGGAATTTTGGGCATATACTGAATGGAAATTGTGGGCAAAATACCAGAGCAAAAAGCATTCATTTGAAAATCCTGGTTAACTGCTAGAGAAGAAACATGAGTGAAAACAGTTCTTTAACTCCTGAAGAAACAGATAAGAGGGTGCAATATTTACACCCAGAATTAAAGATCAACACACATAGCAGCAGCACTAAGCATTTTATTCAATGTATTTGCTTGAAACTATGATGTAATCAAGAAGCTGGGTTTATTAGTATGCCCTCTTGTATGAATCTGACAGATTATAAGCAGTTTATGAAGTAATATTGATTGAATCCCTACACATCTTACAAAAATGCCTCTAGAGTCTTGTGTTGTAATAAAACTGAAGCCACTTCCAAGAAATGAATCATTTGTGATTTATCACATAACTTGTATCTGAAAAAAATCCAGGTCATATAACACAATGCTTGTTCTGGGACAATAAGAGCTGTTTCTAACTAATTTAGCGATTTGTAGAAGTGAGTTGCATTTACGGCTCACCAGCACAGAAAATCATTAGGTTGATTAAGGTGTTTGTTCCTTGAGGAAGACATACAAAACTCCAACATCCACTACTATTGAAAAGCAGCTGGGACCAAGAAAATAAACCTTTTGTTTTTATTTGCTGGTGGCTTCCCCTTTTCAGATCACTCATTTGTATTTGGCCTGTGGTTGAACCTGTGTCTTTAACTAGGCTCCAGACATGCTGAGAAGCAAACCTGAGTGCTTGTGGCACAGGTCCAGTACTAAAGGAACAATAATTTGGTGCAAAAGCAGAATTGGTGGATTCACACCAAATTACTCAACAGTTCTGTAGACTTGTTAAAATTCATCTGCATGTTGTTGAGATATTATCATTTTTAATGGCTTTCTCAGAAGTCCATGTATTACCAGGTAGACTTTGGGTAACATCAGTGCTTCTTCAGCCTACAAAATGATAATATGTACAAGCAATGCTATAGGCAGCAATTCTTCCACAATCTGCCAGCATCTTTCTTTCTCACCCAGTTTCCATGTGACTGTCACTGCAGTGGTGTTTTAAACACTGAAAAGAACTACAACTGTCCATCTGAGTTCACCGAGTACCTTTGCACTCTCATCAGTTCCATAAATCTTTCTTTCAGCTGCTACTGCAAGCCTTGATCTCACTTCAGAAGTTTCTCTGCTATCATTTGCCTGCAGGAAACATCCTATAGAGGTTCTGTGGATTGCATCAGACAGGTAAAAGCTGGCACTTAAATAATTTATGTCAGCAGCACATTTTCAGTGAGAAACTTGGCCAGCAGCAGCAGAACAACATCTTAAGAAAGATCTAGGCAAAATGGAAGAAGTCTGAAGAAATGTTGATTACTTGTCAGCGCCACACAAAATGCAGAGATGTTAGCACTGATGCCAGTAGCCAAGCCGTACTAGTATTAGATCTGTATCATATGTATTACATTTAATACTACTTTTCCTGATTTCTGTAAAATTGCTTCCAAGTAGCTGATTGGCTTGTTATTGTCAACTGCATAAGCTGCTAGGCTGGCATTTGAGTTAAAAGATGAAGAAACATAAAGAGAAAAATGAGACTGCTAGGTGACAGAATTGATCAGTCACAGTGGAATACACTGTTTCATCAAGAATGCCTCTGATGAAGCATCATGAAAACGTAACTTGATTACCTTTCCCTGACTTCCAAATACAGTATCATATGCGCAAACAATAACTGAAAATCTACTGACTGCTAGTCACACAAAAATGAAGCTTCACACTCTTGGGTCAGAGCTTGCTCACTGCTGAACAGCCTCCAGCACAGGAACAATGAATGCAGTGCTGTGAGTGAAGACTGCAAACATACCTGCAAACTAACACTAAAAACTGTAAGACCTTATTTAGAATTATTTTTTCCTTATTTCCAAGGTAAGGAAGACAAAATGTTGAGCATTAGCCAAAACTTAGCTATGCTTAATAGGATACTGTATCCCAGCGTAAATGTTCATAATCACTTCTAAAGCATGTAAAAATGATAATTCTCTTTGATATGCTGTTCAAAGAGAAAACCCTATTTCCAAAATTAGAAATTCTAACAGGGAAATAAAGATACTTACAAGGCAATGAAGACAGAAGAAAAGATAGTAGTGTGCTATCTTTGAAATGAATGTGATCTGATGGGGTGATAACAGGAGATCGATTATATTTCTCTATTTGGAAGAGCTACTGTGCATTCCCACTGTTACAATAGCACCAATTATGTCCACACTTCCTTTCAACAATATTTTTCAAAAGGCTTTATAAAGGATGTTAGGATCATTATCCTGACCTGACTGATAAGAAAATCGAGAAACAGACCACTGAAAAAATAACTAACTGAATGTCACCTGGCAGACAAGCAGAAACACAATATTTTAAGTTTCAGTCCCATATTCTTTTGGTGAGATCCTTCTGATGCTGTCAAATGCTACCGTCCAAGCAGGGAAGTGTTCACAAAATTTACAAAGGCATTGACTGTGCTTTTCTGACAAGCCTGGCCTGTGAGTACCTACTAAATATTACAGCAAGGAGCCATTATTGACTATTAAAACACTCCTCTAGCAAAGCCATCCAGCTGTTAACGGCTGGCAGAAGTTCAAAACTCCTGTTTAAAACAGTCTATCCTTTTTAAATGCCCTTGCAGTGTTGGTCTTTCCCAGCTGTGACATTTATGATAGGAACAAGCAGGATAGGCAGTGATATTTTTCTGTTATCTCGTGTAGCCATTCCCCTATGCTTTCACAACACCAGGAATTTCAACATGTACAGCACCAATACTTCCCCATGTCTGTTACCTCCTTAGCAATTTGGTGACATTAGTTCTTTAAAAGAAATAGTTTTGAGAAGGAACAACCCAAGTAAAATTTTCTGTTGAGAGAAGAAAACATTAATGAGCTTTATCAGACATGACATTATTAGCAAAAAACTTTGGGTTTCTCAGAATTACAACAAACAGCCAGTTACTGAACCTAGAGATCTGTGTTCAGGCAGGAACTACAGAAGGGAGTATGTTCTTTGCCCTCTCACCACCTCCACTTGCCTCCTCCACTAAAGGCTGCTGGCTGCTCCTCTATCACTCATCTAACTCAGAGTTATGCCTGCTACTGCTGCAGAAATTTTCATCCATGCCCCAGCTGACAGATTCTGGGCTCTTCATTCAACTCAGGTAGCAAAATGAATTATAATCAGTGCAGACAGTCTGCCTGAAAGTGTACAATGCAATATGTGATAGTGCATCATCCAATATTTAATCCATAAATGTATCATTGTCTGAGTGCAGGCAGGATCTCCCCCAAAGAACAATTTTCCTTTCAGATTTGTAATAGTGGGCCACTTACTTTTTTTTTTTTTAATAGTTCAATGGTATTTTGCTTTAAAAGTTGCAAGAATGTTTAAGAGTCACTCAGAAGTTGTTTTATTTTTAGCATAGGAATAAGTCAAACTTTGAATTCAACAAACAGAGCTTATATTTGTAATTAGAAATTATAGTTTCAAACATTGATCAAATAAGACAACACTGCTGTGTGTAAATGATACACACACACAGATAACTTATAGGGTTAGACAGAATTGCCAATTATATTTGGAAGGCCAAACCCTATTTCTCTGAGCTAAACACTCACAAAAGTCCTTAATGCATGATTGCTAAGTTGTTATGACCCTTTCTAGATGAACAACAGAAACATTGATGTTCTGCAGTACTTGGTGTCTCTGCTTTTGTCTGAACTTCTACTGCAACAAATTCATGTTCTACTGGACTGTTTGATACAGCATTACCAAAGATGAGAAACCGGTTATTTGGGGTTTTTTCTACATGTTTGTCTTCAAAGTCTCTTTCTATTGCAGCAAATAATAATGCTCACTGGCTGTCTGGACCAACTTCTCCACAGGAAAAGTAGACTTCATTATTTCTGCCACTGGCATAAAACTCTTTGAGGACATTCTGTGATCTCCCACCCAACTCTGAGCAGTCACAAGAGAATCATGATGACCGAGCTTTTCTTTAAAGAAAAGCCATCTATACAAGAATAAAAAAATGTTCATTTATTTTGCTTTAGCACTGGTTTCCTGATTCCTGTTTTTTTTCCCAGCCCATTGAATGTCCAATTCCCACTGTACAATACACTCAAAATACAGGAAGGATATGATCAGTGGGTTTGATTTCAAAGGTGCAGAACTACCACTGAATTAGATCTGACCGAGTTTAAATGACCCTGGGGCACTTCAACGCCTTGGGATGCATTTACAGATCCAACCATTCAAGCATAAAGATATAACTTTAAATGTATAAAACCATTCCACATGTCCTTGCTTATTAAAAGATTCAGAGGTATACATGGTCGTTCTAGAGCTGCTTAAAATGCCAGAAACACATTCATTTCAACTAATTTTGTTTTAAAACCAAACAGTTTTGCAGTCATTCATTACTAACCTGGCTGTTAAAGTCGGTGAAACGACAACAGAGGCAAAAATCTTCACCATAGCCATTTTACAAAGATCAGCTGCAGAGCCTACGAAAGCAAGCGATCTGTTTTTAATTTCAAGCATGCAAAAGGAAAATGTTCTTCTTGCAATGATGGCATAGGAACAAAAAACATCAGTAGATTCTGAATTATAAGAATTTTCAAAACTAGCAGATCCAATCAATGTAATATGTGAAACAGATTATAAGATTAATAAACAACAGAGGAAGTAATTATGTGTTAATTAAAACTAGAAAATAACAATATGAAATTATGTGTTAATTAAAGGTGAATTTGTCATTCATGACTTTACGTTGAAAAATTGCTTTCTATAAAGAAAGTATGAAATTCTCTATCTCTAAGCTTTAATTAAAATTTACCTATTAATCAATTAAGATTTAATGTCACAAAAGGTCAGAACATTGTTCAGTGCTGCATTTCAATTTGGAGCCTTAATTTTGCACTTTTTCATATTTCCATGTGTATGTAATGTACATTCATTACATTAGAGTGTTAAGAGCAGTAGTGCATGAAACAGTGTCATGGTACAGACAAGATGACACATTTCTGGTCATCAAGAGGCAGAATAATTCTCCAGGCCTGCAGTTTGGTGAAGGGCTTTGTTCCAAACCAAACATTTTACACAAAATATTAATCAGATAAAATACAGAAGCAATCCTTTAAATAAAAATTGAGAGGCATAATCCTCCTTGTCCTATTAAACATCCTAAATGTCCTAGATCATGGTCCTTTTCACAATCCTGTAACTCAAAGAATTTTGAATTCTTTCGTCCAAATGATTCAACTTTCAGAATAGGGGCAAAAACCAGCCAGGTAGCCAAATGAAAGGGTACTCTGCTTAGAGATAATCAGAAAATCACAGAATATCTCCAGTCAGAAGGGACCCATAAGGATCAAGTCCAACTCCCTGCTCCTTGCAGGACTCTAAATCTGGACCATATGACTAAGAGCATTGTCCAAACACTCCTTGAACTCGGTCAGGCTTGGGGCTGTGACCACTGTCCTGGGGAGCCAATGCCCAGCCACCCTCTGGGTGAAGAACTTTTTCCTAATATCCAACCTAAACCTCCCTGACACAGCTTCATGCCATTCCCTCAGGTCCTACAGCTGTCACTAGAGAAAGGAGCTCAGCACCCTCCCCCACCACTGCTCCCTTGAGGAACCTGTAGACTGTGATGAGGTCACCCCCCAGCTTCCTCTCCTCCAGGCTGAACAAAACAAGGGACCTCAGTTGCTCCTTGTAAGTCTTGTCCTCAAGACCTTTCATTATCTTGGTCACTCTCCTCTGGACACAGTCTGACAGTTCGATGTCCTTATATTGAGGCACCCAAAACAGCACACAGGACATGAGGTGGGACCACACCAGTGCAGAGCAGAGGGGGACAATGACTGCCCGGTGGTGGCTGTGCCGGAGGTCCCCCAGGATACAGTGGGCCCTTCTGGCTAGGGAAGAATGTCTAAGAGAACGAGGACAAAGGCTTAACATCTCTTCTTTCTCCACAGTTTTCCATTACAAACTGCCTCCTCTGAATCCCATGCTGAGACTCTGTTTTACCCATTCCCTGTACCAAGTGCAGACCCACAGCTGGTGATCGAGATGTCGATGTCTGACTGTGGGTTTAGCCTTGGATACCCATCTTGTTTTCCTGTTCAAATGATGTGTCAAATTGATTTAATACATCTCAAGAAGGGACAACTGATATAAAAAGTAAGAAAGGATGTTTCAGCAAAGGTCAGGTAAATATCTTTAGTGATTGTGAGAATATAAGTATACTGAGCATCTAGTCCATAGCAAAACATATGTTCTAAATATATTCTTCATGAAACAAAGTAGAGTAATAAAATATGAAAGATATCTCAAGATAATTTTTATTGAGATATGATTTCTAGAGATATGCTATTTTAAACTTTTAAAAAATAAAATAATTATAAATAAATAATTAAAGATAAAATGAACTGTTTGCTCTATGGGGGTAGGTAGAGCTGAATAATACCTGAAGAATAATGTGCTGTACAGTGGTGAAAACTATTGAACCAGGAAATATTCAAAAAGAGAAAAAACACTATGAAAGAAGTGTGAGAAAGCCAGTTGTAATAATTCAAAGCTGCAATTCTACATTCCTCTCAATATTGTCATGCATCTGAAGTCTTCTGCTATCAGTCACTGCTACTGGAATCAAAATGCAAACTACTTAAATTAATTAGACTATTATGTATAACAATAAAACACATATTAAATGCAGTTTAGTACACTAAATGTGATAAAAGGTTTTATCATAATTTAGAAAGTTTTTACAGTCTTAAAATATTATCTCATAGCTGAAATCTTAAAATTAAAAAACCATTGTAGTCTAGAATGAAATTTTTTATAAAATTTGGGAATATTGAATATTTTAGAGTTTTTAATCATTGCTTCACCACATTTTCTAATACTACATTTTGAATAGCAATTACATTATTTTTATCACATTTGTCCTCCAGCATCTTTTGAACTGACAGTGAAATCTGACAATCTTATTACTGTAGGTACGTAGAAGTGAGTGTTTCATAGACAGTCCTGTGCCAGCCTTGCTCCAGCTCTTGGGACAGATGGACATAGCAAGTGCTGCTCAGAGGGCTGTGTCTCTTTACTAATGCTACAACGTGTGCTCTGCAGGATGCACAGAATGAGAATTAGAATTAGAATTCTAGATCTGTAGGTATCCTTGCAGAGACAGTACTCAAGGAGTGTCAAACATGACATAAATACTGAAGTCATCTTAAAAATGGAACATTAAAACGAATATTTGGAAAGGAAAGTGATACTTTCAAAAGGAAAATTCAAATCACTTTATAAGGAGAATGCCATCACCATATCTAGAAGGCAGTTTTTCCTTGCCTGGAAGTTGTACACTTCCAGTATAATTTAAGGAAAACCCTGTCAGCATCATCCAATTAAAAAAATAATTCTTCCGAGAATTATTTCAGGAGGGATCTCAGTTTTGGGCTGACAGCTCAGGTTTCTTTCCTTTGGGTGGTGAAATTCTGTACACACCTGAGCCCCAAGAGACTTAAACAGAATATGTTAATACATCAGATTAACTAACATTTGAGCATATAAAGCTTTTACCTTTCTAATCTACATGCTAAATGTTTTTCTGTGGAAAAAAACCACCTTTTTTCTTGCCCTACACAGAATTAAGTTTGAAAGTTTCTGCAAAGAAGGAGCTGGATTTCAAAACAAATAATAACAATGCACAATTATTGTAATGTTCTATATTTCTTAAACTAAAGCTATCCAGCAAAATAAAAGCTAGAATCTGTAAGAAGCATAATCACAGAAACCCTTCTGGAGTAACAAACTATAAAAACCAGAAAGGAAAGTGTTTAAAGAAACAATGCATCTGAAGAACTGAATTCTAGATATTCTTTCTATACATAGTTTGCATCAACACCTACATTTAACTACCACAGAGCACTCTAGCGTGTTAGAACATTTATACTGTTGCTGTTATTAATATTATCATTATTATTATATTATTCTGTTTACCAGCAACTTCCAAGGTAGATAGAATATATAATTTTAACTTCGTTTTCACAGTAAAACTCACGCCTACTCTAGTAGACTACTGGAGTATTCATTCTTCTGGGATCATCAGAGCTGTTGCCCACTAAAGCCAAGCAGAGACAGAGACAGGTGGGTTGACAGGAAGGCAGGGAAGCAGCTCTTTACCTTGAACAACAAAATTGACAGCCTGCCTCTCTGCTTGAGTGCGTAGCTTGTAATCCTGGGCATTGATATTGGCCAGTGGCCTTCTGCGGCCCATTATGGAAACCACGTAACCTTGCAGGATTTAAATAAAAATTACTATTATGTGATACGGAGTGATCAAAATTAAATTCCAAAAATTCTTTTTGAAGATAATACAGATATTTGTAATTATGTGCTGCCTGAGTCAATTTAGTATTTTGTCCTCTGAAAATAATCAGAGCTTATTTAAACCTTCAATGCTCATTGTATTTTTGGTTTAAGAATTATTTAATTCACAGAACTGGTACATGTTATACACGGAAAACTTTTTTCTTTAAAGCTGCTAAATTTTCATTACAAATGTCTACTGATAAAACAGCAAACTCTCTCTGTGGGAGATGAAACTATAAATACCTAGCAGAATTAGCTATCTATTAGCAACCATAATTAGAGCTTTCCACGCAATGAATAGTTTACTTGGGAATAGTAAAGAAAAATCAATTTGTGGAGTAATTAAATCAGTAATGAATACTTCTCAAAAATATAAAATAGGTTTTTGGGGGGAAAAAAAGTTGGGTTTTTTTTCTCCGTTTTCTTTATGTAGTATTTCTGCATTCCTTTCACAGCCAAACTTCCTTAACTCTAATGTGGTGGGAATTTTTAGTTTAAAAGAAACATAAAAACACAGTTAAAGCTTTATGTTAGGCCTAATGACGTATTTTGCTAAAAAAACCCTATTTTGGAGGGCAAGTGAGAGGAGTTGAGAGAGGAAAAGAGATGTGAGGATCCTCTTGTCAAAATAACACACACAAAATTTAGCTTATCTTCAAAAATAAACTTCTATTCTTGTTTTAAGAGAAATGAAAAATCATCCATGTTAAAAATACATCTTGAAAAAAATCTCTCTTTATACTTCTGATCACCTTGACTACCCATGCATTGTCAATAGATACCATGGAAGTTCAGACTGACACAGTTTCATCTCCTCTGCTAAGCAAGCACAGGTGATGAGGAGACCTCTTCAAACAAAAAGTTATCACCTTAGTACGGACAACACGTACCCAGACTTGTGTGCAGAGGATGAATTAATACAGCTCTCTGCAAATCAGTGTACTTCCAGGAGCACTGACACCAAATGTACCAGTTTTGAAACAAGGAACAGAACTATCCAGAAGTTAGGATATTCTTTGGCAATTCAGTCTTCCCAATTTAACTAACATTTTCCATGAAGAACAGTATTTAAAGATGGAGTTCTCGAAACATGGTATTCTTAGGTAAAATTAGATTTGCTGTAATATCCTTATTCCAGTGAGGTGTGACTCCACAAGAGAATCACCCCTGCAATACTCAGAACTGAGAAGCATCCCCAAACAAACATCATCATTCGTGTTACAGTGGCAGAGTGTTTGTCTGGGGTCAATGATTAATCTGCAAATGTGTGCCTGAATGAGCTCTTAATGTAGCCTTTTCAATATGTCAATAATTTCATCAAAAAACAACAGCAATATAGTAGTACATACACTAACAAATACCTTCCTTATAAAAGAATTATTTATATGCTTATCATGTCTACATGGAGTATCAGACATTCATAACACTTAAATAATATTAGTCAGGGAGGTGCTGCTCACCTTTGAACTGCAGAAAAGTTAAGAAAAATTACCTTATAATGAGCTCAATAGGTCGGAATGTTTTTGTTGGAAAGTTAGAATCCGAGGTGGATTAACAAGAAAAATATTATATAATATTGATCTGCTTCAGATTTCTAGAGCTTGTATAACCTAAACAGATTCTTCTGCCATTAATGGTTAAAAAGGATTGATAGGCAGGAGTGTAAGAAGGAGTAAGAAGTAATTAGACAAGTGTGCTTTAATGACTTTAGAACGTTAGTCAGGACATTCTTGTCTACTGAACTCATAAACCAGAATCTCTAGCACAGAAGTCTGTTTATTGAAATTCATTCACTTTTAAGAAAAGAATGCTAAGTTATATTAAATAGATCATAAATATATAATAAATGTGTAATATTTTACTAGGTATGTTATGTTGGGCTTAATTACAGCTAAAAATGGATGTTCAGTAACTTTACTTCTCTTGAGCAATATAAATAAAGGAATGCAACTGTGTGACACAATGACAGTTCATATTTCCAGTAAATTTTTGGGCCTTACAAAGTACAAAAAATGAATACTACCTATTTTCATAACTAGAAGTCAATTATATGTTTCTGTCATGACACTCACCCATACAGTGATGGGTAATATTATATTGCAAATTTACTATTTATTTCTAAAGAATGCCTTAGTACTGCATGCCCTATTAAGAAACAAAAGAATTCAATTTTGACAGTTCTGCTAATTAGCTTTTAAAAGACAATATTTCAAGCAGCTATGTTTTCTCTCCTCAAATAACTGCACTCCTAGGATTCACTAAATATAAATGAATACATAGACTAAAAACAAATTTGATGCAAGAAGAGTTTGCAGCTGCTGACTCCAGAAGAACTCTGCACGCATCTGTCATCACAGCTACCACCTGAACTTCAAGAACATAAATTCTGATTGATGCAAAGAAAAAATAAGTTTAAAAAATTGGCTGTGTAAATTGACTGAACTTCCACGGTCCAGCAGCCAGGTACCCAATTTATTAAGTAGAAGATTCCTTGGGCTTTTTTTGTGTTGGAGTACATTATATGTCAAAATGATGCAGTGTAACTTGACATTAAGTGGGGTTCATTCTGAGAACAGATGTCTTATTCTGTTAGTATCTTTCTGAGAAAAGGCAGACTTAACCAGCTCCTTTTAGGGTTAAAAAAGAAAAAAAGCCCCAAACCTGATTCACCAAGAAAGGATATTCCATCTTTTTTTGTTGTCCTGTAACTATCTGAATTTGGGTCAAGCTGAATCTTTGTCTTCACCACTGTCACAGAGCGCAGATCAGTAAACAAAATATGGTCACAGACTTTGGATTACCTTTATTTCGGCACTGTTCAATGGTTTTCTTTGTAAATTCATGTACTTTCTTGTATTTTTGCATAAAACTCTCTATAAACTGACTGGCTTGAACAGGAGTAATTCCCAAGCAGTCAGCGAGACGTTCTTTACCTGGTGGTACAGAAATTATCTCTATTATGCAATAAAGCAGAACAGAAAACCACTACATACAGTAGCATTGTTACATGCACAATTAATGGTAGTTAACTTTACTTACCTCTATGAAAGAGGATGGATCTGATACACTAAATCATATTGCAACAAAATAAATGTTTAACTCTGAGCTTGAATGCTTTACTGAAGTTACTGGATTAAGTATGTAATTAATAAGAAGTATATAAGAAGTATGCAATTAAGAAATTCCTAGTTATAATTTATACCTATAATGTAGTTGAAATCTCTTTTGTTCACAGAGTAATGCTTAAGTATCATTTTACTGGTTCAGTGTTGCAATCTCCAAACTTTAAAGAGCAGATAAAGATTTGGAATTAAACAAACACAAATATAATGAAGATCTAAAAAAGGATGGAGATGTTTGAGGCTGAGTTTAGCTAGAAGCTTTAGAGTTTAGCCTGAATTTAGAAAAGGGTGTTTGGAGTCTGACTCTCACAGATTTCAAACAGTCTTAGGCTCCTCAATGTCAGTAGAAATTTGGTTCCAAGTTTTGAGATAAAAGGGTTGGAAAAAGAAAAAAAATTGAAAAAGAAAAAAGAGAAAAAGTGTTTCAACAGAGAGAGAAAGGAGTAATAGCTTTTGGATAGGATATAGGTGCACAACATATATTTTGTTGGATCTAAGAGCATTTATAAGAAAAGGTGGAAAAAACCTGAAGATATTCCAGAGTGTGAAAATATAAACTAAGAGCTACAGTTTAAACCCACTTATAAATCAAACAGTTCCAGTAAAAATAAAACACACATCAACATTAGTCATATGAAGTTTGAAAGACAGATATATTTATGTCAGCTGCACAGCAACACAGAACCAGCACTGTGTCTGCAACGAACATAAGCTGAGAGGCGACATCTCAAGGCACCAAAGGCACAGAATAGTCATTGTCACAGTAAGACTGTCAAGAAAAATTATCTAGCACTTTTAAAAGAGAGAGGATTTCAGCCACCTAAATGCCATCACTGTCAGGCTGATGTGCATTTCAGAACAATTCTTGTAGCATTTTGTTCTCAGTCACGCCAGGCTCTGCACGGGGCTGCAGGAACACCAGTCTGGACAAGGTGCTAGAGGAAGAAATTCACACAGACATCCAGGATGACATTTGCTGAGCTATTATAGATCTGTACTATTTTTTTTTGACATCTGATTTATTTGGGTTTTCTTCCTGGGTCAGCAAATGACAAATCTATCTGATAAAGCACGTTGCTAACAACTAGGAGACTACTGTAGCTTCCTTAGAGAACTTTAACATCTAAGTTTGTCCACGTTATCCATTTAAAGAACTATTAATATACAGAACAATTGCATAAAATACTAGGAAAATTAAAGCACAGTATTAGCAAGGATGCCTGAAAGGTGCCTGGGAAATGCAGTTCCTGGGAAGCAAAAAGAGGGGAATGCACAGCCAGGTAATTGTGTCAGATCATGCTGCACAGTGCAGGAGCATAGGCCATGTGAGGCAAAGCCCAGGAGTGGAGTAAACCTTCCCTGAGCACTCCTCTTGAGTTATCTGTGCCAGGGAAATTATTAGCAGCAGCCTATGACTTTCAGAGTTCTCCATTCAGCAATATCATCTTTCAAAACTGAAAATAGCATTAATTTTCATTTAAACACTTTGATAGCCTTCTGTGTCAATTCAGGGCTTGAACGCACTGACGTTCAATAGAATGAATTCCTTATCCAAGTTTAAGTTGCCTGTGCTTTAGTTCTACAAGATGACTGAGGCAGAAGCAGGTGAATTGAACTGCTCCAAACCAAGCAAAAATACTCATAGAATGTCCTTAGTCAGAAGGGACCCACAAGGATCGACTCCTGGCCCTGCACAGGACACCCCAAGAGTCACACCATGTGCCTGAGAACGTCGTGCACATGATTCTTGAACTCTTGTCAGGCTGGTGCTGTGACCACTTCCCTAGGGAGACTGTTCCAGTGCCCAACCACCCTCTAGGTGAAAAACTTTTTCCTAATTACCAGCCTTCTTCTTTCTTTATTATCCTCCAGAACTACAGAAAAGACCTTGAAAACATGAACCAAATGTAACCTAAAGCTAAGAAAACGAAAAGAAAAAAGAAGATTACTATTTACTACATGAAAGGTTTTTACTAACTCCTCTAAGCATAATACAGGCAAGCTCCTCAGGGAATGTTTTTGTAGTTTTCAATACTAAAAGAAGTATTATTCACACTCTTTAGTTGTATCAAAATGTCTCCTTAATGAAAAGTGAGCTGTCTTTTGAAGGGAGACAAACTGTGGGCGGAATTCAGTCCATCAATTTCAGGTATCTAACAATTACTTTTTGTCAGCCCAGTTTCCATCTAAGTGGTTTAATGATATCATTTCATGTCTTAATTAGGATCTGATCACACTTCTAATGAACTGGAAACTTCTTATTATCTTTGAGGTGCTTCGACTGCCCTTGTTTGAGAGAGAGGGACACAAAGCAAACAAGTAAATGGAGATACTTATATCAAGCACTGCTGCACTGAAATGTTTAGTGCCTGGTTCAGACCAAGTGAGGAAGTGCCAATACTGTGCTTAAATATAAACGTGAAAGCTCCCTATAGATGAGTAGACAGACACAGGCTCCACTGAGCCCCAGGAACTGACTGAGGCATTTCTGACTATATACAGAACTACAGGGTATTCAACTGGTGGTGATTCATCTGATTACATCTGGTATCTGCCTGTTCCACCCACAGTGAAGGGAAGAGATAGGAAATGTGTAGCATTTGCATGGACCAAGGGGCAGAGGTGATAATGCTGGCATTTTTTAAAATAACCCAGTGATGAAACCATTCAGGCTGGAAATCGAAGATTTGATTCCAGTCTCAGCACAGGCAGGTCTGAATTTACAGTGGAGGGAACTAATGCTGGGTTTTTTAACATAGATTTTAAATACAGATGTTTCAAATGCAATACAGCTTAATGTAAAAATGCAGGTGTGTATGCATATATATATATATATATATATATATATACACACACACTCTTAGAGGTGTGTATAATCTACACACACCCCCTAAACATAAAGTAGATATTCTGGAGAGCTGAATTTGAAGCATTTCTTCCCAACTGAATGCCTTAAATGATAAACAGAATGCCCTGGCTGATGCTGCCTTTGGTTCAAGGACTCAGTGCAAAAGATGGGTTAGAAAGCATTCTCAATCAGGAATACAAGGTGTAGCATTAAGTGTTTCCAAGTTACATAAAGCCTGCAGCCCAGGGCTCTCAATTCCTAAATGAGTTTTTCAAGAACTCATCCTCTGTAGAGAAAGTTAGTCAGCTGTTCACTGAAACCAATTCACAAGAGCTGGTAGGCTGATGATACACATGCATCTATCTCCCCAGAAAAGGTAATCCTAAGCATGTATGAAGCATAAGGAGAGTTGGGTACCATTTAAGAAATAGTAGGCAGTTTTGGAAAGTATGCAGAACATCGTGACGTATCTAGGACCCGGTCAGGACTTAGGCAGAACAGATAACAGTGGATTTTTGCAAGTTTTAGTTGTGAAGAAATGGCAGCAAACATTAAGACTCAAAGTAAGGAAACACTTTTATGCTGTGAGGGTTAGTGAGCACTGGCCCAGGTTGCTCAGGGAGGCTGTGGAGCTTTGAAGAGCCCTTTCTCCAGCCTTGAAGACATTGAAAAGCCGGACACAGTCCTGGGCAAACAGCTCAAGGTGTCCCTGCTTGAACGGGGGGGCTGGATCTGATGACCTCCAGAGGCCCCTTCCATCTCTGCCATTCTCTGATTCTATAAATGTGTTTTAAAACAATACTGGAATTTTTTTAAAAATTCATTGCAGTTATTCTCATCTCTGTCTATATACTGAGACAATACAAAGTCCATTCAAAATTAAACTCATTTTAGATAAATGCTTCAGTTATATCAGCAGCAAATAAATACAAAATCAGATAATCTTTGTATATGACAGTGTAGCTACATTAATTTAATAATTTTTATGCTGAGTAGATAATTTAATAATCCTGGATAAAAATATAAATGTAATACTCCGACAAACTTTTACTCACCTTTAGAAATTCAGTCTACTTATATAAATTATGAATAAAGTATAAATTTACAGTAGCTGGGTTTTTTTCTAAAAATGCCTACCTGCTCCATAAACCACTGAGTAAACGATACGCTTTGCTTGCTCTCTATCAGCATGTTTCACTTGTTCACTTGGAATCCCTTTCCTAAACATACAAACAAAAATCATACATTTTCAGGTAAAACTAATTTAAGTTGTTATATCCACAGAAAACTTATTTAAAGTCAATAATCATTTAATAACTACAAACTTGTAAGATATGAATAGAAGCACTTAAGGCCTTTTGTTGTCAGCCAAGAATGCACAACTTCTTTACAAATTTTCATAGTGATAGTCCATAGTAAATGAAATTCTTTATTTTAATTTTAATCTTCTCCTTCCCTTTTCAATGAAATTCTTAGTTAGGAAAAATCCTACTATTGTATTATTAGTTCTTCAGATTGAGGAGGATTTAATATTGGCTCATAAGAAAAATTAATTATTTCCAGCAACAGCATTTCTTCAAGATGTGAGAGTCTAGAGACTCAAAGCATAAGTCTGACCTAAAGCTTGTTTAAATAAGGTTATTATCAGGGCTAATAGAAATATCCAACCTTTTATCAAGAAATGACTGATAAAAGCAAGCACTGCTTGCTCCATATCCCTTACAGAGCTCCACAACAGCGAGGCTCCATAAAACAGCAGCAGTGGCTGTTTCTGACCTCGAGAGTGCATCCAGATTACTCCCAGCCAAGTGCCCTCCTTCCCAGTCCCCACTCTCTCACTAACTGACAGAAACAGTCCTACAAAAATGTTAATGGATTTAGCAATGTGAAAAATGAAAAGCTACAACTGCAATCATCAAGTACATGCCACCTATAGTTTTCCTTATCCAAATGCAGAAAGAACACTGACATTATTAACAATTGAAAGTACTGAAGAATATTGATCATTTGGTTTAAATGGAAGGGTGTTGGGGGAAATCTCTATCATATACTCACTCTCTGAAAACAAATACCTACAAAAATTGTACTTGAAACATGGAGATGAATTGCTATCAGAGATACTTGATGATATCTGCACCATTTGGGAGAAAGTCTCCCATAAGTCTGTCCTTTTTTTTCATGAGTCTGGTTGCATTTTCCTTTTTAAAAGAAAAATTTTCTATGATTTTCTATGAAAGCTTTTTTGCCAAGAAAGATGCTTTGTTGTGAAGGTTTTAGCTGAGGAGCTTTGAGAAAATGGTGTATTTCTCTGTATCTTCTTCAAGGAAAGTCTTTCACCACTTTTACAGTATTCAAATCCCTAGAAAATCAGCAGAGCCACCAATTTTTGCTTGCTTAACTCACACACTGATTTTAGCCAAGCCTATGCTCAGTGCTGGTATAATTTGGCATCCTGAATGATAAACAGGCAGACCCTGAATGAAATCAGATTTAAGCAAGTCTTTATGGCAGTACAGATTTTTTGAAGAGGAAAAATAAAACTGAATATAATTTCAAGCCTTCATTGGGCAAAAAGTCTTTGTTTTTGTAGAAGCTCACATTGTTCTTTTGAATACTACTAACTGCTCAAAGATGAAACAGACTTTTCACTGCTCTATTTAGTTGAGAAACAAGAACAGGATAATTAAATAGTGTTTTCCAACTGCAGTGAAGACTATTCCCACTTAAGTCAATCATTCTGCTAGTTTGAGACCCTTATAATTTACTTTCTTAGCTGTGGCAGGTCAGAAGTTCACGGATCTTTTGAATACAGTAGGTTGAGTTTCCCAGTTGTACCTGACTATAAGGACAAAGTGGCAATTGGAGCTAATAAGTGCAGAATTAGGAAACTAGACATCATTAAGGATTTCCTGAAACAATCTCCAGCAGAAAGACCGCAGGAATTTCCTGAAGAACCTGGCAGAGAGCTACACAGACACTTGAGAAAGCATCTATCCCAAGGGAAAACAGAATCGGGTTAGAGAGCAAATCTCACCTCAGGATCTTTCTGACACGCAAAACTAAGATTGAGGAATGCTGAAACTGGGGAAACCCTAGAAAATGTAATACTGCTTTCCTAATACTGCATAATTTGAGCTAGAGGATTGGAGAAGGCAAGAAATGGGAGAACAGCAACAGTGTGTACTTGCAGATTTACTGAAGTCAGAGGCTAGAGAAAACTGAGAGGGGGTGGGTACATCAGCTGCTCACTTCTCTGGAAAAGAAGGGCTACAACAGGAAGGACACAGTGGGTAAGAATCATGGAGACCTGTAGAGCAATATACATATTTATCAGACCATGGTACTTAGGAAGACACAAGGTGAGACTTGCTGGGACGGACTGGTGGTTCTAGAGAAGTTTTAGCAGTGAAAAGACACTAGAACTGCATTGTGTGCACAATTAGAACCACTGCTAGAGCTTTGATTATGATTTTGCATTATCCAAGCTTCAGCTTGGAGGGCTGACTGGAAAAAACAGAAATAGTCTTATTGCTGTAAGCATGACTGGCAGTGTCAGCACTCAGAATAAAACCTTGCCTAACACAGTTATTGGTGCAGATGTGCATGCATCATGTAATCATGGTAATCCAACGGTCACTTAGCATTTCCTGGTCTGTGGTTAGTCATGAAACACACAGAAAAAAAATCAAAATTTCAGAGTTTTATCTCAAATATTTCCTTTACTATAATGCTACAACCAAAATGGTCACTCAACAGCTCCGAGTGTGTCAGTGGGAAACGTGAGCACTGGACAGAGAGGCATTACACCTACCACTCTTGAATATTTGCAAGTTTATGTACCACATAAAAGAATATATAATCATAAGGTATGAAACGACCATATAAATCAAAACTGCTTGAGCAAACAGAAGTCATTAATCATAACTACTCATTTTTTTCTAATAAATGCTTTTTTCTGTTTGTATTGACAATGATTGGTTTCTACGAGAGTGTTTGATTCCTTCTGTAACACAGAGAGGCATTCCTGCAGTTTGAGGTGAAGGCTATTCATTCCTTTGAATAACAAAACTAAAGGGGATGTGTGCAGTTTCTCAGAACTGCAGCAGCCATGTTAGAAATCCCCAGTGGGCTTTCTGCTTTATCCTGTTTCCTTTACAAACTAATTTACATTTGTGATAATTGATTTGTTGTAATGGGTACTGTGAGAACCTACTTCAAGACAAAAACTTTATTTTGCCTTTGGACTCATCATGAAGCACCACGATAAACGTAACAAGACATTGTTATCTGCATACTTGAAAGGAAATTTTTAGCAAGCTGTCCAATGCATGAAAATACTCAGTGCTGAACTGTGGTAGGATGTAACATAGATCTTTAGTGAGGATGCATTTTTTTGAATAAATCTGAACCTGAAAAAGCAAGATGACTGGGCATGAAGTAGTCTTAGCTGCTGGGCAGTGACACTGAGGCACTGACTCCAGCTCACCCAGCAGTGTCTGTACAGATGGAGTAAGAGGAAGACTGTTAATGCAATGGTATAGAAATTGATGCTGGAAAAAAGCTCAAGAGGAAAAGGAACTTGCTGCAGATTTTGTTGTGGAAACAGCAAAATTCCTGAAGTCCTGCAGGAAATAAATATGCAGTTACTAGTTCTAGCATGAAACATATTTTCCCATTTTATTACATCCTTGTCATTACTCTCTCTCAAATACACTGGGAAAAGTTCAAGTTCATAATCAATATTTTCACCATCCTCAAACCTCCAAATGTGCAGTATTTCACCTCCTACATTCCTGTCCTTGCCTGCATACTTGTCTCAGGCTATTTCCACATCTCTGATTTGTTTGTCCTTTACTTTGTTTAGCACTGACTTGCAAGTACTTTGCCTTATAGTATTTTATTTGACAGACATCTATTACGGAGAATAAAGAACAGCCCTCAGTGCTGGAAGACACGTTCAGGTTGGCAGATCTCAGTATCCTGGGAAGGAGTTAGCAGAGCTAAACAATCTGGAAAGGTCTGTGAGGGCAGCAAACAACTTGCAGCCAAAAACTGTAGAATATTTAACGAACAGTGAGAGTAGAGATACACAAAGTCTTTTAAAAGATGGCTCTACTAAGAACTAAGCTGTTTGCCTAAAAGGGAATAGCTGCCTAATTCTGAGAGTAAAAAAAATGGAGCAAAATTTTCTAGCGAACAGTGAAGAAGGATAACATCAAATTATGATTAAGAAACAAAGTGCAGATATGAAACAAAAGGAGGAATATGCAATTTATTACTTTTTCAGAGAAAATATTTTGAATATTATTGTAATTTCTCCAGAATTCACTATATATTTTCATATATTAAGGATGTCTAATGGACATCTCAAAGAGCTTCTAATGAATTAAGTCGTAAGTCTTTAATACATATGAACACCAAGTTTCTTTATACCTAAGAAAAATATAGCAATCGTACCTGCAATTTTAATAAAATTTAAGTGTAAACTGGAATAACACATTTAATACAGACTAGAGATCTCAATGGATTCATTTTTACCTGTACAGGATATTAAAAAGAACTAACATGAATTTTAGTATACAGAAATGAGCTCACACAGCATCAACACATTAAAAAAAATAAGATTCAAGAGGCCACAGGGCATAACGTATGAGCAATGGCAAAATAAAACTTTGAGAACAGATAGAAATGGGAGGAAATCAGCCTTAAAAGAATGCGATAAGACATTCCAGCATTTCTGGGAAATGCTGCGTGGCGACGGAAGCTGACTGTTTATGCACAGGAAAAGGCAGAACAAACTCCTCAAACACAATATCTGGCAGGCATGCGTTGCCTTGATCTGCATTACACTCCAGCCAAGCTAAGCTCAGTCATAATAGCCACGAACTCTTGGCTGCTCTCTTGCATCTGCCAACTAATCCAAGTCCAAGCTGTGAATTGTTGATGTGGGAAATGAGATGGAGTGGCACTAAATTCATTTTATATGCGGTCATTAATGTCCAATAAATGAGTGGATGTATGAGTGAATACACAGTTGTTCATCTGACAGCATGTACAGCTTTTTTTATTTGCATCAGTGAGCTATATAAATCTCTCATTTTCAATCACCTGTTGCTGCTTAATAGCAGATGATGGTTTTATATTCTGTAAGTTCGTGCCCAGAACTTTGGGTTGGGGTATGAAACAGGTACAATTTATGTAATCAGTAAAATTAGAAAAGCCCATTTTTACAGCAGTATCACCATTGGGTAGATCACGTAGGAGGTAAATTCTGAAAGCTCACTTATTCAGTTTCGCAGACCTTATTATACCTGAGGCAAACAGAATATCTATAACAATGTATGTGAGTATCCGAGACATATGGAAAAAAATTGGCTTCCTGTAACCTGCTTCACTCACTGCTAATGCAATGAGCAAGTATAAATAATTTTTTTGAAAGCTGCTATTCCGTGACTCATGGAAAATGCTGACAAGGCTCAGGCATACTTTGTCTCAGACATTTGTAAGGTAATATGTGGAAGCGAACTTGGAATTACTTTTGCCTGGCTAATCTCTGTTACAAAATACAGAAAAGGAAGAGGTTGGGAAACAGTTTCCCTGAAGACACTGTCATATCAAAATATATCACTACTTTTGCCTTGTATCAATCAAGAGCGAGACATAAGATGCATACAATTAGCCCATCTCAATCTTTTTATCATACAGAAATGTGAAGTGTATGGTTTCTATGTTTTCTATAACTATGAAGCATGTACACAACTATGTTCAAAACAAAAAGTAGTGAGATTATCTTTCACGTAAGAACATGGAAACAGCAGGATGAAAAATGAAATTTTTTCTAGACTGCCTAGAAAGAGGAAATACAGTTAAGATACTTTTCTAAAAATAGGAAAGAAACCTCTCCACAGAGAAGTATTGGAGTCTCCATTCCTGCAGGTGCTCACAGCCAGGCTGGATGGGCTCTGAGTAACCTGGCCTAGTGAAAGTGTCCCCTGCCCATGGTAGGGGGGTGGAACTAGATAGTTTTAAGGTCCCTTCCAACACAAACCATTCTAGGATTCTATGAAAAAAAGCATCTACAAAGACTAAAATGCAGACTTAACATCTTGCCAGAAGGGAAACAGCAGGTCAACAGTAACAGAAAGATAAACCTTTCTGATGTAACCTAAGTATATATTAGTTTTTTCTTTTCTTTTTTTATCTATGTCACTTCTAAACACTTCTCATGTCTGATTCAGAGGTTCTGTCAAATGCTTGTATTTGCAATTTTATTGTGACCTGGTTTGCATAAGTGAGGTAAAAGGTTACAGAATAACACACCTCACACCATAGGACACCAGATCCCTCACATCTCTTCCTCCTTATCTAAAGGGCCATACATAGTATTACACACATATACACGTATGTTTATCCCCACCCTGCCATCAGGAGAGGCAGAGCTGTCTTCCAGTAGCCACTGCACATGCTGGAGGACCTCTGGCATGGTTCTCCCACTTAAATATAGGGGTCAGATACTTACACACACAGGGGAGAGAGTCACAACACATGATTCAGGAGTTTAACATTGTGTTTTATTTAGTTTAGAGGTATTTTTTAAAGTTTTTATTTGTGTTCAACTTTGAATGAAAGATTACAGCTGTCAGCTTGATGTCATCCTTCCCAGACTATAGCCAAAATATAAAACTCTAAAACACTTTTGTCATTGTGTCTCTTTTCCCTTTGGGTATGCCACCCTACCAAACTGTGGTTTAACTTATTTTATATCTATTTAGCACCAGGAAAATCTTTATAACTCCTATAAAACACTTTTGCAAGAATCCAGAGCCACATCAGTATTTTAAAACTTCTTCCAGTAGTTAATCATAAAATAATTTATTTTGTCTGAGTAGCCTCTATAATCCACTACATGAAGATTTATTTCATTAGTCCTCAACGTCCTTTTAAAGAGCACGGTATGTAGCTTTTATGTATTTTACAGAAGATAAAGACATGCCTTTGCAGTTTGTTATGAGGGTCAAAAGTCTTCTGTTGCTACATTTTAAAGTAGCAGGGAACCAGATAAAGAAATTGTAACAGGGTCACATCATAAATTATAGCTATCCTCAGTAACAATTTGCTGAGAGAATAATTTGTGACTAAAGCGATCCACTATCTTTATTAAGATATTTACCTGCATGCTGCTGTTTCAGGTATCAAATACTGAAGAGATAAATTAGATAGCACTTATTTTCAGTGCTCTTCATTAGAAAAAGGCCATTTAAAAGATTTTTCTGTAAAAATGCACAATTCTGGACATATGTCACTTGGAACAGAAAGTCCCTGACATTGACATAGGCTCTTGAAAGAGCACACCTTACCCTGCAACCTTCACCTTGTCTCTCCTTCACTCCTATAGGAAAAAAAAAAGGTTTTCATCTCACATAACCATAGTCCCTCTTACCCAGTGAATTACATGGACTTTATTTGATTGCCTGTCCAAGATATTTACTTCTGAGTCATGAGGGCAAACAAATATTTTTGATTTTAGGGAGACCTTATTTTAGGGTCTATGAGTACAGAAAACAAGGAAGTCAGGGTAACTAACTCCCCACATCAGGTGCCAGTGTGAGCATCAACAGTGATGGGCACCATCACTGAAAGAAGAAATAAATGTTAATGGATTAAGGAGTCTGTGCTAACTGGGATGGCATAAAATTTCTCAGAGGCCATTTGTATAAAACGACAACGTCAGGGATCAAATGCAAATTAACGCGCTTGGAGTTCTTTCTTTACTCATCACAAATACCTTTCAAGCTTTTCCTCAAGAGGCTTCAAATAGCTAAGAAGGAACAGCAGCCATTTTGGGAGTTGATAGAGGGTAGCTGCAGCAGAGCATCAAATAATTACACATCTTGGACCCATTAGAAGTCTCATAAAAAAACAGAGGGACCTTCAGAGCAGCCTTTAGATAAATACCAGAAAAGTGAAACAGAAAGAACAGAGTTAACATATAATCAAAAGATGATGTAATGTCATCTCAGATATTACACAGAACAAAAGATAGAGCTATCATGTTGTTACAACAATATATAGTTTGCCCAGGAAAAATAAGCAGGGGAAGAGAGGAGATGTCACATTACATAAAACTGCATGCACACAGTACAGAAAAAAATAAGAGACAGACTTTGAAATATCTTGGACAGGCAGTCAAAAAAGGAAGAAATTAGTCATGCTATATATAAGGGTCTTGAACAAATGGGTTCTGCAGAGAGGGATAAGAACGTTTTTCCTATCCCACGTTTTTCAATTTTCACTAAAAACACCTCTTGCAACTTACATTTCTACTATGCCTTGGGTCAACACTGAATTAAAGGCAAAAGTAAAAGTGAAGAATGAATTGCCTTGACATTCTTGATTACAACAAAATTTAGCTTGACACTAGAGTTGAAGTTGAGTTAAATGAAATAAACAGAAATATTTTATTGAGCTCTGGACTGTGCTCACAAAACAGAGCATTTAATCAAAGCCAATCTAGAAGGACATAGTGGTTTGGAGATAAGAGTTTCACACACAAGAAAACCTCTCTATGAAATTAGCAAAGCCAAAAGTTATCAGACACCACAAAGCAACTGAGGACTGTTCAGCCTCCTCAGAGCTTGCTTTCTCACTGGTTTCTGTGTTAGCTGTGGTGGTGGCAACTGTAAAACTTAATTTTTTGTTTACTCTAGAAGGCTAAGAAAGCATTTAATGTGCAATAATAATAACCTTCCAACATGACATAAAATTAAGCTGTCTGGTTAAACTTCTAGTTAACTCCGTGGTTTATTTAAAGCTTCTAAAAACAAAAGCCATTATGCTTCCTGAAGACTTTATTCCCCCTGCTTTATTATCTGCCAGTCTAAAGTCACAGCTGCACTTCTACAAGGCACTGTAAACTACTAGGTGAAATTTCCATAGGTTGCCATACAGAGTCTGTCAGAGTGCAAAGTAAGACAAGTGTTGAATTTCATTAATACCAACTATTGCAAGTGAGATTTCAAAACAGATAGAAATCGTTTTGCTGCAAAAGTAACACTGTTAAAATACTCCACACCAACACCCATGAGGTGTTGAACCTTGAGCTTAAAATGTTTTAAAACTCTGATTCTGAGAAGGCAAACTGAACATCTTCCCCTTTTACTAGATATAGCAGCTGCAGGAGCTGCAAGTGGCACAGCCTCACTCACAACTATTTTACCAAACAAGTTATTAAATACCAGATTCATAATGAGTAGTACTCATACATAGTACCTGTCCCTGAATATGTGACTTGGTTTGAAAGAGCATGCCTTCCCATTCAAACTGAAATTGTGTCTCTCTTAACTGCATATATGAAACAAAGTATTGATTCCACGCTTTTTATCAATATCACTCTAAATAAAGGTACAAGATGAGAGATATTTTAGATATTGATCAGAATAGAAATGATACATACGCTGCAAAAAATGCTTCTTCAGAATCTATTTCACAAAAGGAAAGTAAGTAGAAGCCTTAAAACTAACTAAAAATTGTAACAGGATTATAAAACCAGCCGAGTAAATGATAATGAAAGAAACATTATATTAACCCTCAGCAAACATCCTAGCAGGCAGCACTGAGCTTAGGACCTCCTGATTTCCAGTGAATCAATACAGGCTGAATTACACAGCCAAACTTCAGAGCTGAAGGATCCCAACACAGTCATACACTTCTAAACAGAGACTTCAGCAGAGATACTCAGTTACACTTATTTAAGGGGTTTGCCATGTAAAACACAGGAAAACTTTTCTCCACTCTCCTCAAAGGCAGGATTCTAGAAGTAACCCTAAATACTCCCTGGTGAAGAGCAGGCGTGATTCCAACTTGTCTTAATACTGCAAAAGTTTCATCATCTTATAAATGCTCAATGGCATGGAATGTCTCTTCTTCATTGCAACTCCATAAACAAAGATTTTGCCATTTTGCAATGGATGAAGTGAAATTAATTAACTCAAATTTAATGGACATTAAGTTCATAAAAAACGGAGAAATAAATCCAACAGACCCCATGTCCTAATTGATCTGAACTGTATGAGATAGCCTGGATTATCTACAAAATCTTTAGATAAGTATGGGGCTCTAAGAACCCTAAACTGGTATAGCTCATGTAGACAAAGAACAAAACTAAGAAAGCTCTGCTTGGGGGAGAGGGAGTTGTGTAACCCTGTGGCTGCATCTTGTAACTGTATGTCTGCCAATGGGGACAGGAGGAGAGCTAAAGCTCTTCCTGTTTCCTCAGTAAAAATCCACCTGGATAAGCATGATTAATCATTCCTTAATCACCTAACAAACACACAGGTGACATCTCTTGATTAATAATGACTCTGTTCAACCTTGTTGATAATATTTTCATTAAATTAATATAGAAGAACAAATATTCATATCTGTTTAAAAACCATTCAGCTACAGATGTGGTTTTTACTTCTCAGAAATCTATTTATCTCATCCCTGATTAACTGGCCTTTGCTCTTGCTATTTGAGTAGGCAGCCTAACTGAATTCCCTATCTGCTATACCATACAGTTATATGAATTAACCAAAAAAAAAATACTACTTTGTGGAGGATTAATCTTTAATCTATTTAATACAAAGAATGTATTTGAAACAAAGTTGTGTAAAATGGGTATGGACAGGCGTATATATATTTAGTCAGCCTACCACCAAGCATTTGTGCATACTTGACCTTATCTTTTTCAAACAGACCCAGTTATCTTTTTGTATAATTCAGCCCATGAGGACTTATTTTGATTAATTTCAGGAATATCCAAAATACCTCTGCTTATTTCCTGTGTTCTTCAGAACTCAGCAGGGTATCAGCAGATAGAGCTATTGTCAGGAAGTATCCTGAATTGCCAAGAGGCTGGAAAAACAAGAGTCCCTATTTTGACACAGTTCCTACCAGACCAACTGCCAGTGTGCAACAGTTTGGCTCACCTGGCCATCACTGGATATAATCAGCTCAGTGAGTCCCCTGCTTGGCAGGTGGTAAAGAAATAAAATTCCACACTTCCTGCAGGAAGACATTCTGTGAAGAACAAACCAAATCTTTCTGCACCATTGTCTTTTTATCCAAGTATGGCTGAATTTACCTTTTAAAAAAACGGACAACCCAAAACCACAACAAAAAGCCTCTTCTCCTTTCAACATGCTAATTCCAAGTAGTTCTGTGCTTTGCTTCTCTCTAGGCTTTTTCTCAAGTAATTTCCAAAATCAGCACGTCAGTCCCTAACAAAACAGTTCACAACAGATATTATCATGATCCCTCATAAACACCAGCTGAGGAAAAATGGACTTTCGTGTTCAGAACATTTTATAAACAGTCCACAGTTCCCAAGATCATTGGAAATGAAGTGTTCAAGTTCCTCTGATTCTGGCAAGGATAGTATAATCTAAAGACTCTTCCATGTCCCAAAAGCATCAGCCAACCAAGCCAATGCCACAAAAATGGAAAGAAAAGTTTTTCAAGATGATTGTGGTAAAGAATTTATAAATCCCTTGGAATTCCAGGATAATTACACACTTCTTTATTTTAGATATAAACTGCCATTGCTACAAAGACATAATGAGATATATCTGCTTATCTGCAGCCATTTTTTTTAACTCTCTGAAAGCCACACAGACTCAGGTGAACAATTATTATGTCCAGTACTTACTAGAAGGTAAATTCAATACCAGGAAGAAGCACAGGTATTCATGCTGTCTTCCATCACCACACAAAAGAAAGCACTAATAGCATGAATATGAGGAAACAGATGACAGATGAGAGAGAAGGGAGTATTTTGTGGTTTGGAGTTTACAAAACTCAGATCTCAATGTGAAACAAGAGCAACCAGACCACTATCAAGTTCTCCAGCCTTCTTTCAAATGCTGCCATGAGTGTAAGTATTGCACACAACTGCCACAAATTGTCCTTTCATTGGTATAATCAGAGTAAATATCACCCTTAAAGAGTATCAACTAATTACCTTGTTACTTTAATTCACCATCAGTAGTTAATGTGTACAGGTTAAATTACAGTTCAGAGCTAGAAAGTGATACTTTAAAGAGAATGCCTGTTTTCATCTTGGAATGGCAGCAGTTATCAGATTATTCAGATTATTATACCTTTTAATACACAACACATCTGTATATTGAACAGTGTTAGAGCTGTTCCTCTACTACATAGTATTAAATAAGTATATTTAATAGATATTATTTCAATATCTCTACTCTCTTAATACTTTAGCTTTTAGAATATAAGGAAAACTCATTGCATACATGCAAGCTTTTTGTGTGTTCTCTGATTCATATTCTCTGATTTCCACACTGAAAAAGAATTAGAGTATAAAAGTTAAAATACTAAGCCCCAACTTTCTAACAGTGTTATCTATAAAGGTATTTTTCTGAGGCAGAAACCAACTTGGGTATCATTACACTGGATCTACACTGGCCCAACAGACATAGAATACATGACAGAAAACACCCAGGTAATTTATCACCGCATGGAAAAGTTTGTGCACAAGGACAATTATCTTTCTGCTCTCAAACAAATGAAAATACACAGTTCATAGTAGTAATAGATTTATGCTTGCAAGTAGGTCATACTGTAAGCAATTTACAAAATATCTTTCTTAATTTCTCTCCTTCTCAAATAGCAAATATCATCTAAAGAAAAGGTACATTTACCATGAGAAGATAACATTAAATCAATACAAACAATCCAGAAATACTATTAAATCTCAGAGAAATAATGTGGTTAAGAGAATGTTCTTTGTTTCATCTGCTAATATTATCTCTAGAGACTATAAATCACATCGGTATTTCCTTTCCTAAATTTCTGGATATAGGAGTATTGGACTTTCACTTCAATCCATTTGCAACAAATCTACTTACAGGGTCTTTCCCTCTGAACCTCTTGGTTTATGAGGATATGGAGTCGACATGTTTTAACATCTTAGCTCATAATTATAATTTAGAAAGGGCAAAATGGTCTCATAAATCTGCTAGGCCATTTATGATAGACACATCAGTGTTTTACTTCAGGCTTGAGAACATAAAACATAGGACGTAAAGATAATTTGCAGATATCAGAAATGTCTGTAGCAAACACAGGATCACAGTGACAACATCTTCAAGTTTAAGCTAAGCCAGTTAAGAGCCATAGATAACACAGCTGCATTTGTATAGCCAGGCTGCCCTCAGGACCCTTGATAGAGGGCATCACTATGCTCTGCTGAATGCAGCTGTACTCATCTCTACTGGGGATCCCCAGTTGTCTGAGACAGATTCTAAAGAAACAGAGCAAAGGACTTACACAAATATTTTAAGCATGGATTAATGCTTGAATCATAGGAACTCTGAAGCAGCACTATCTCAATTCAGAAAAGCACTCAGGCAGGAAAGCAGGCATAAGTCAGACAGGATGAAACCCCATACTATGGTGTGTTTAAGTACTTAGCTAAATCAAGACACTTTTCCTGGGTTTTGACTCAATATGGTCAATATGCCTATATACTATGATGAAGGAACAACAACCTACTGAGAAGGGTGGCAAAAGAACTGTTTGAAAGAGATTGGTAATCATTACACCTTGACTTCAGAAATTCTGCAAAGAAATTGCAGACTACCTAAAGGACTAAACTTATTTTTCAGCACCTATTTTTGAAAGTGATTTTAAGATATGCACATCAACAGCACTTTAAATACAATTACTTATTTTTCATTTATTGTGCAAAAGCTAAAGAAGTGAGAGAAAGTTCGTGCTGAGGTTTGTTTGTCATTTGGCTGTCTAATGGCTGTCAGGTCTCTTGGCTGGTCAGACAGCTGCCAGGATAGCTCTTGTCACCTTCCACACTGGGACGATGATTTGGATTTAAAAGGATTATGACTGTCATAGGGCATCAAGACAACATAACACAAGGTGAACTTGCAGGTAGCTAGAATCCATTATATCATGAATTTTTAAAAGTTTAGGCAAGCCTTGAAACTTTGCCATGTGTTCAGTATGTCATTAACGTAATGCACTCTTGGTTTTGGTGTAACAGCAGGTGTTGACCTGTCTTTAAGGCTTTCTCTTTGTAGGACATAACATAATTTTGTAATACCTTACGATCATCATCACTGGAGAACAGGAGTAAGAGCACTAAGTATATACAAGTGAACACCAAAATCTCTATCATCTTAGTTTTAGCTGGGGTAACTATGTTAGATAACCAGAAAATATTTTGGCTGTACAAGGCAGAGATGAGCAAGCTGGCCTAGTGGAAGATGTCCCTGTCCATAGCAGGGGGGTGGGCTAGATGATCTTTAAAGGCCCCATCCAACACAAACCATTCTGTGCTTCTGTGGTAGTTAACTGCAACTTCCGATAGTTTTAGCTGAATAGCCACTTCAAGACAATTCTGCCAAAGGGAATACACAATATTTAAAAAACTGTCTATAGCAAGCAGTTGAGCATAATGCAGGGAAGCACAGAGTTGTGGAGCTGAGTTACTCCTGAAATGAGCTGTCTCTGCAAGCTCACCAGAGCAACACAAGATGGTGTGGCCAGGAGCGTTCAAAAAGCTATCAAATATATACAATAACTAACATTATTCACAGCTCACTTAATAAAGGATGTATTCATAAAGAAGGGTCCATAAAAATAAGTAAAAATATGTATTTTTGTATCTTTGAACATGCTGCAGCAATGTGTTAATAACCAAATTCTGAGTTACAGGTGGTAGGGGAATATAATATTGAGAACATACCCCTCTCACTGGGGCCAGTGGCTTGGGTGTTGTGTTGCACATGACTGGATTTTAGCATGGAAGTCAATTCCTCCACTCAGCCCTTTACTGCAATGTACAGACAGCCTGGGCTGACACATACTTATGCATCTCTACCTGCACTGCCGACCAGTGTAAAGATTCCATATGAACGATGTTTAATAGAAACGTGGATCCATCCAACAGGGTGCCAAGAGAGATGTGTCTCTAAGGCACCAGAGACAGGCTGAGTCACAGTACAGAATACCTAACCAAATTATGAAAGGAAAGCTTTTATACATAAGAGATCTTTATTTAATCAGAAACCCATAGAGTTCACCTCTTTGCAGAAACTGCCCACCCATGCGTATTTCCTGCCAAATGCTATAAAAAGCCTGTGAAAGTTGTTTAAAAGGTTGGATTTCAGACAGAAGGCTTTAGTCTGAAGGGCAGCTAAGGAATGGAGTTACATTTCAGTGAAGAAGCCATGAAGTTTAGAAAAAATAAGTGAATAAACTGATATAAAACTTGGCTGGACTCTGCAGTGTGGCTCAGATTTCTATCCAATAATGTATTCATCTCTATTTATGATTTAATATTCATCAGTCTAAGGATTTTTAGATACAGGAAACCAGCTAAAAGATACCAGTTGACATGCATTCAGGAGCTGAAATGCTACTAGACACTAACACTAACTTAATTTTTTGTCTTTGGAGAGGGAGTTTCAGAAACAAATCCATTTTTTACAGATGTCTTAGAGAAAAACTTTTTTTTGTCAAGGTTTTCAATTGTACAAAATATGTCAGAAAATATTTACAAATAGTAACAACATGCAATTCCTTCAAACAGAACAAAATATTTGCTATGCCCATTGGCGTATCAGTTGCACAGATTTTAAAGGATTAAGACCCAGAGAAAACCAGATGACCAAGAAGAGATAAAAGGTTTCTTGTTTATTTTGCTCTTCTCACAAATCATTCTAATACCAGTGAGTAGAATCAACTACAATAAAGTCAATTGACTAATTGTTGGCCCTAAAGGTTTTATTTATCAATAGTGGACTATGAGAGATGAGTAAGTATCTGGAATGAGAAAGAATTTGTGAAGCCTGTAATTTTATATCTTTTCTTTGATGCCAAAGAAATGAAATACAACATTCAAAAAACCAAGATGAGTTCAGTAGGAACTGACCCAACAGGAGGAGTTCAATTTGTCAGAACAAATACACATGTCTACATTTGAGCTGGCCATCCCAGACCTACTTTGTTCTCAATGGTGAGAAGTCAATGCTTTTAATGTGAGATTGATCTTATTACACAGGGCATACCAGCAGTCGGCCAAATGAATCTCTCCAAGTATGTGACAGATGTCCAAGGTTAGATGAGATTAAACACGCCCTTCGTGTTTCTGTGATTCATAAGTCATCTAATAGATCCAATAGAAAGTTTCTTCCAAGCATTAGCTCTCCTGAAGCTTAAGAGAAGAGTCAGCAGAATCATTATGTAATGATTTTGTAGACACACCATGACAATTCTGTCTGATAAAAATATTTGCCTGTAATATCTCGTTAAATTTAAAGTTACCGTGTAGCAATTGCAAGAGGTTGACAGCTGCCAAAAGCCGTGAGATTGCTGAATAGAACGGTATTTCTGGAGCCATGCCCAGAGCGGAGACAAAATTTGACTCATCTTCATGCATACATTTCCAATAAACCATCAAACTAAAATAAGGATTTAACTCCATCATGAGGTTCTAGCGATATCATGTTAGAGCTAAGAATTTATTACACTCTCAAGAGAAGCTTCTAAGAAACTGAAAGAGAGGTGATCTTTCCATAGATATATTCAATGGAATGCTTGTGGTCTTGAGCTTTGTTCTCCCAGAATGCTCATGCCTCAAGCACTGATTCAGTTGCTGGTAGCAGGATAATTATAACGTGAGCTCCATTTCGTTTCTTTGTATGACTTCAGAGCATATAAACAAATGTGCTCCATCCCTGGATGAGTTCAAGTCCAGGTTAGATGGGGCTTTGAGCAACCTGGTCTAGAGGAAGGTGTCCCTGCCCATGGCAGGCAGACCAGAACTAGATGGTCTTTAAGGTCCCTTCCAACCCAAGCCATTCTAGGATTCTAAGATTCTGTGAACTACGGAAGTGTGTAGGAAATACCACGTTTGGGAAGACTATGCCTGCAAAAATTTAGAAACTGTAGGATGAGAATTGAGCTCAATCAATCATATGTATTTTTGCTTTCATTTTCAGCTAACAATCTTCCAACTAAAAATGGAGATAAAAAGATAAAAGAGAGGGGGAGACAAAGAGAAAACAAGCAAATTGCATAATATTTACATGAACTTCAGTCTGTTCAAACAGCTTTATGCTACAGCATTTTATTCAATCTTTTTCTGACCCATCTGTTGAAACTGCATGCTTCCTGACATCTATCCTTATTGAATGCTCCTGCATTTTTGAGTACAAGGGAGTCCCAGTCTCAAGTGAGATTTTTAGGCATCACCATGATACAAACAACAACACAAAATACCTTCAACAGCTGAGTAACTAATATTCCATCTTTTTTTGATTGTTAATCTTTTAATCTGCATACTGAAGAGACCAGTAAATAATTATATAGATATGGAGATAAAAAATCTACCTTTTAAAAAAATTATTGGGGTACCACTTTTTCCAAGCCATCCATCAGACTATGGAAGCACTAAACCCTATTAGTTCAAAAGGAATCCCATAAGCTCTAGTCTCCATTTATTAAATATATGTGATTTGATTCCGGTACTTCTACTGGATAGCTAAGCAAACTTCAAAACTGCTTGTACTTTTACTGAGAAAAGCTGTTCTGCAGTTTTTCAGATGGATAACCCATCTAACTGCTCCTCAATTTTTAAAAAGAATTGATAAAAATAATAAAAGGAGAAAGTTATCAGCAGTCACTGTTCACAATACATCATTGCACCAGCTTTAGTCACAAGGCTGATACTGGCCAGTTGGATTGCAACATTTTGATATGTGGTAATTAACCACAGTGGAGAAGAAAAAGCTCAGAAAGACAGAAAGGAATTCATGGTGTTAAAAAAGAATGAACAATAGATACTGTAACAAAATACTGTCTTTTGTTATCATTATGCAGTAATACAATAGCTTAGGTTATTCTTACTATTTTGTCTAATTACTATTAAAATATGCAACATTTAATCTTACCACTGAGAAGCCAGTGTAGAAAAGATATCAGTGATTTCAGGTTCTTGGAACAGTTTCAGAAGTTCTGGTTCAGATGATAAGTCAGCAAGGATCCTTAACTCAATATGGGAAAAGTCTAGAAAACAGTGTTAAAATGCATCTATTGCTCTAAAATAAAAACATACCTGCATTTTAACCAAACTATCACAAATTAAGATGTAATCCTGCAGTATTCAATCACTTCTTCATGCTCAAATAAGACAGATGCCTGTAAGAAGCTCATCCTGAAGATGCTATTTTCCAGCTATGGATCACAAAGTGTCTCATTCCTTCATTATCTTCATGTGTCAATTAATCTTTAACTCTGTTTCTACTGACAAGGCTTAAACACCATCCACTTCCAAAGCATAATAAGGAATACACATCACATAACAATATTAATTGATACTAAGGGATTTGACAGCCTTGTGAAATATGTCATCCAAAGGAGAGGAGAAAAAGACATGACAGAACTATGAATATTAATATGTATGAGAATAATAATATACACTCTCTTACCTGCTGCTAAAAATGTACATCCCCTTTTTGAAACAAACAATGTTCTTGGAGAAATAGTTACTATGTCCTCTTCTTTTCCTAGAGAGGTAATAGACATTTAAATCCCAAATACCAGTTCAAAAATACTGTGTTGCAAACCATAGGAGGTTTTACACCAAACACACATCTAACACCACAGAAATGGCAATATAAGCAATATAGCAAAGCATCAACTGCCAGCATCACAATTATTTCACTATATCAGTCATGTACAACTTAACCTGCACCATCCTTGCAGTACTGCTTACTTCCTTTCTCAAAACCAAACCCTTCCCTAAACACAAGCTATCAAATGTATACAACACCTAACATTATTCACAGCTCACTTAATGAAGGATGTATTCATAAAGAAGGGTCCACAAAAATAAGTAAAAATATGTATTTTTGTATCTTTGAACATGCTGCAGCAATGTGTTAATAACCAAATTCTGAGTTACAGGTGGTAGGGGAATATAATATTGAGAACATACAGCTGTCATAGGTATCCAAATTGCAATGACAGAAATCCCCAATAATATCATGAAACACTAACACAAGGTACCAGAAACCGAGTGTATCCAGGGAATATCACTTGACATAGTGTAGGGAAGGATGGTGGTTTGAAATGCAACAGAATCTGGTCAGCATAAAAGTGAAGAAAATAGAAAAAAAATGTGTCTTGATACAGGAGAAACTTAGAAACACATTTTTGAGAAGCACATAAGATCATTAACAAAATCTCCAGAAAGTTTCATGTGCTACAGTTATGCCCAGCACCACAGGTTTACGCTGCCCCCACTGACACAGTTTTTTATAGCAACTTTTAAAAAATACTTACAAAAATGAATCATGTAGATAAAATAAAACTACTGTCAAAATTTTACATTATCTTCCATAGCCTCCTGTTTAATGACCTGTATTATTTCCAACACAGGGAGTGAATAGCTGTGAAAAGGCAAAGCTTGCCCTTGGCAGAGAACCAAGCGCCACAATGAGCAGCACTGCCCAGCTGCAGCCGCAGGCATTCAAGAAGGAGAATGTATGTTCCAAAATCTCTCTCTTATATTTGAGTCTGCTACTGTGGGTTTCTCTCTTTATCATTTGGCTCGTGCTTTTCTAGACTTTACTTCGATTCTCTCTGAACCATCTGCTTTAAATCCACTTCTGTTATCAAAAACAACACATCTGACTAACTACTGGTGTTTAGTTGTGAGTATGATTAAAATGACCCAGCTTAAACATTGACTCAGGCAGAGCCTTATGAGCTGAACACACACAAAATCAGCCCTAGGATATTTAAGGTATTTAAGATGCATAATTTTATCTGGAAAAAGTGAGGGAAGCAAAAAAAAACCCCTAAAAGCTTGTAACTATTTAGATCAGTGCTGAAACACCAAATTTTTTTTCAGGAACAACCAGAAAAAGTAATTGGTTTAAATTATAATGTATAACAAAGCATCAATCACCTGTTATTTAATGCTGGAGCTATCACTCTGCTTCAAAACATAATACCACTCAGTAAAATAATTAGATAAAACTGTCTTTTCATCTTAATAAAAACACAGTTTACCTTTTATGTACTGTTTCTTTGTAATTGTAACTGGATGTTTAGAGATACCTTGAATGTTCTACAAACAGGAAGAATAAAAATGCTTAGTAAGTGCAAGTTTATGAAAATATGGTTATGAACAGTTTAGTACCAGCATTAGTGATACTAGTGCCAACAAGTTTTTCCCATATAATAAGTAAGACTAACCACTTTGCCTTTCAAACGAATCTTCACACTCTGCATCTGCAGACACTTTTGAATATTTGTTCTTCCTTGAAAATTGGAAGCTTCTAAGAACAATTTCTCACTGGCAGCCTTTCCAAAGCCTAATCTCTGGATGCACCATAGAAGGTAATAAGTAATCCAATAAAAATAATTTTCTTCTTATTTTAACCTGTGTCTTTTAGATATAGTGCATTACTTCTGAGAAAAGAATACATGTGAATCTTGACTGAAGGCTAAAGAAACTGAATATTCTTCAGCCTCTAGGATTTTTTCTAGTATCTATTCCCACTTTTTTGAAATGCATGATAAAATAAATATGGAACTCTTTATTGTCTATAGCACATCAGTCCAGGTTAAAAATGTTATCAACCAACATGCAGGACTAGGATCAGAAGAAGATTTTTTTTTTCAAGATCTGGGTTCATACACCTCCAGTAAAGCATCAAAGATGCACATGACAAGTCCTTTCTGTTATTTTGTGTCATTATGCCTCTTTATCTAGAAAAGTAACATATGACAAGAGAACGTGTATCAAGCTCTGATTTTGTCATTCCACGTAATTAATTTGCAAGTGGTTCAGGAATTAGATTAACATACTAATATTATGTAATACAGGGAATTCAGAGGGTGGGAATAGTGCTACATAATTTCCAAATCAGAATTATCATTTTCTATGCAATTTTCAACTCAAAAATTGTTATTTTAAACTTAAGAGGGATGTAATCAGACAGCAAAAGCTATTGAAATTCAAAGCAGAAGCAAAAGAACAAAACCCCCAAACCACAACAGTATCATTCCTAGTCTTAGCAACACCCTTAAAGGTGTACAATTGAATGTATTAAAGTTGAACATCTGCCACAGCACCATACTGAGAGAGAGATAGGAAACTACCACATAACATACAGAATATTTTCACAGCATGGGTAAAAATTAGGAACACAGTTCTCAGTCTACAAATACCCAGAAGAAACACTTGCCAACTGGAATATTTTATTCTTTAGCTTCTAGAAACATTTAAAAATACTGTTGTGGCAATGTTTACTGTAATGCACATTTTAAAATCATATTTTGAAGCAAGTGGTTATTTAATCTGTAAAGTGGTTAATTAATCACAAAACTAACATTCCTATTGACAACTATTGATTTCCACCAATAACAAGTTGGGGAGAATCGGTGCCTGGGTATTATGAATAATATGCAGTTTAAGTGGCCATGGAATCTAGTAGATCCTCAGAAATTCAGAAAATTTATTCCTTTATTATGTACCTCAACATGAATAAAAGTGGGAGCCTAATTTTACACACATTAAAAAAAATTTTAATTCTGACTTATAGAACTGTTCTAACAGAGGATGTAAAGGGACTTTTCATTCAACTCTACATTGGTATTGTGATATGTACTTAGGTAATTTCCAGCACAGGTTAGAATTGTTTATAGTTATTCTCGCTGCTATTTTTCCTCGTCTCATTAGCTTCAAAATCCTGAACAAAGTAAATTAAAAAAAAAAAGTATTTCAGGATCTATCTACAATGTAAAAATAAATCACTATATTGCTATCTTGTTTTTATTGACAGCATATGTAGGAAGTCTGCTTTCAACGCAATTTAAAAGTGTTACTAATAATTCTGGAAAAGACTAGTAAGCAATTACAAGTGCAAAATGTCTTTTCACTTGTAAATTAGTTAACAACTCATAATTTGAATAGATCTTCAGAAAAGAGGTAAGTCAAGAAACATGAGAGCTGTAATGCTTATCTTTAAACTATTGGAATAGTTTAACACATCCCTCTCATCTAATTTTAGATTAATTAATTATAGGCAAGTCATTGGTCTAAACTAGCTGTGTAGAATCCCTCTATAGCCAGCAAAGACAGGAATCTCTCGTGGGTAGTTCAACCTATCTGTGTAAGACACATACTGACAAGTGGTCCTAAGGTTCCCCTGGCGGTGATGTATTCTAAGATTTAGATCATCAAATTTGATGAGATAAATTTACTCTAGATATTTAAAGGAATAGAGAAATAAGGAGACAATCCACAAGAGTCTTCCAAATAGCAAGCTTTCCTCTGCTAGAGTGAGGTGACTGTTTTACTGTATCAGAAGCAGAAGATTAATGTGGCTTGGGCAAATGATTATGACCACCTTGGACTACATAATACAGACTGTACTTTTGCTTTTATGTGTACATTTCAAGTATTTCTGCAAAACCTTCACAGATCCAATCTGAGATGTGAATGTTATCCCTTATTGTTAGAAAAGGGCATCCACATCTTATTAGAAGTTACAGAGAAACAAAATTGCCCTCTCTGAAAAATCATATTCAAACAGACAAGAAGGAATACTTGAAACAGTGTGGTGGAAAAACCATTGTAGAAGTTAACTATTACAGTACTTCTCTTCATTGCTTCTGAGTGAGGGGGAAAAAAGGTTAAGCTATTCTAGTAGATGATTAACAAGAAAACCCTAGCATTATTTTTTTAAAAAATTAAAAAACATCATAATCCAAAATTAAATCCCATCAGGAAGAGCATAATGGCTCATTAACCTCCAGAGGTTCCAACTGATAGATGGATAGATGCAGCAAAGGTCCCAGTTTCAATATGTCTGAAAGGCTGCGATGATCAGGGGAGATTTCTTTAGAAAGCAACTGTCACTCCTATCTTCCACAAGGCCAAGAAGGAAGATGCAGAAAACTACAGGCCAATGAGCTTCTCCTCAGTTCCCAGGAAGATGATGGCACAAATAATAATCCTAGAAAACATCTGCAAACATATTAAAGTCAAGTAGACAATCTGGGGTAGCCAGCATGGATTTAGAATGGGGAAATTGTGTTTAACCAATGACAGTCTTGTGCAATGGAGTAACCAGCTCTGTGGATGCAGGGAGAGCAGCAGATGTTGTTTACCTTGACTCCAGCAAGGTTTTCAAAACACTCGCTCATAACAGCCTCAGAGAAGCTGATGAGGTACAAGTTAGGTAAGTGGACAGTGAGGTGGACTAAAACCTGGCTGAACTGCGGGTCCAAAGGGCTTTTGCAAGTGGCACAAAGACCAGCTGGACATCAGTTGCTACTGGAGCAGCCTGGGGGCAAATACCTCCATCTATGAGCTGGATAACAGGACTGATGCAACCCCAGCAAGATGGCAGGCAATCCAAAACCCTGAGGAGTGCTTGACATGCCAGGTAAGTATTTCAGAGGGACCTCAGGCACCTGGAGAAATGGGTTATCAGGGTCCCACAGAGTTCACAGTCTGGAAGGCAGCTTTGCAGAAAATGACCTGTGGATTGGAGTGAAGAACAAGTTGAGCATGAACCAGCAACAAGCCTTTGTACCCAGGAAGGCCAACAGCATCCTGGGCTGCATCAGGAAGAGCGTCACCAGCAGGCCAAGAGACACATCCTTGTCCTCTACTCAGAATGCCTGATGGAAGCATGTAAAGAAGACGGAGCCAGGTTCTTCTCACTGATGCCCAATGACAGGACAAGAGGCGACAATCAGAAACCATTATGGGAAATTCCATTAATGTAAAAAAAACTTTTCTACTGTGACAGTGGTCAAACACTGAAACAGCCTGCCCAGAGAAGTTTCAAAACCTCCATCCTTGGAGATATTCAAATCCTCACTAGACAATCTCCAGCAGTCCTGGCGAGGAGGCTCAGAACTGATGGACTCTGGATGTCTCTCTTAAAGCCTCACAAACATAGCTTCAAGCCTTGAAAAAACGATGCTCTAATCCATAAGGAAAGTCACTGTATGCAAGGAGAGTAGAATTATCAATGAAATAATACCTAAACAAAATCAAACAAATAGACAGTTTCCCAGTTTTATGAGTTTCTTCTCAGTCAGTTAAATTCTGTTGGGCTTTCTATTTTTGGTATCCAAAATTCTACATCTTCATTTGCCACTGATTTTCTATTCCTTCCTAGATTAAAACCAGTATGTTATTTCAGTTCTTGCCAAGGACTACAGTATACAGACATATATTGGATAAATTGCCTTTGAAGTCAGTGTAGTTAGACTTCACCTAATCACAGAGACTGGTGGTGCATTTTAAATATTTCTTACTCTTCATCAAGTAGGGCTGTTGATCATGTTTCCTATATTATAATTCCCCTTTCAGTTTTTTATATGGATTCAGCTAACCCCTACGTTTCTCTTTCTCCCCATTTACATTTTCAGTAGCATAAATTGCTATTTTGAACAAGCAACCTCAGTCAACCCCAGTGACTCTCAGAATAGACACCCATGTCTGTATACAAAGGCATAAATAGCTACATGCATTTTTTTTTCCTAGAAAATGGCTCATTAACCTATAACTACCCAGATCTGCATTTCTAAACCTCTATGGAATATGTCTGTCTGAAGACCTACAAACTGCAGGGAGGGGAACAAAGCAATGTAACACATAGTTACTGAAATAAATGGGAATGCGCAGAGGTGGCTCCTGACTATTCTGTGGGCATTTGATTCTGACTAATTCCCCCACTGTTCTAAGGCCTTACTTAAAAATAAGAATGGAGACAAACCTTACTACTAAGATAAGAGTATCCATTCATAAATGTATACAGGATGGATGTGTCATGAGGGAAGTTAAAAAATAGCCTTAGACCAAACAGATATAAGGAAGGAGTTAGAGCAGGTAAAGTTATCATGTACATATCCTTTGACGTGGTAACCAAGCCACCTGCTGTTAGCGAGGCACAGTGCCAAACATTAGAGCAAAATAAATGAATTAATTATTGTTTTACAGTGGCTACCAGTGCCAACAAACAGCAAAAAACTAGTTGCATTTCTTGTACGCAATAAAATTTACTGGGACTGTGATCTTGTTAGATTTACTTTCTCTAATAGATGTTGCTTCAGGAAACCAATTATTTCCTCATACTTCAGAAACACACTGATTTTCTTTTCCATTTGAAAAAAGTTCAGAGCAGCAAAATTCTACTTTCTCTCATGAAATGAAGCATTCCAGCAAAAATTGAAGCATTATAAGTCAAAAGCTTCTGCAGTTTCTCTTAGCAACTTCTTCTCCAGAAAGTTTATCAGAATAATTAGGCCACAACTATTCTCTCTGAACATGAACTCAGCTCTACACAATGAAACACAAAGTAAGCTTTTAAATCCATGGCATCTGTCTGATGACAGCATTGCAATACTTTTGGAGCAGAAGTAAGACTTTGGTCTGTAAGACCAGACTTCATTACAATGCTAATAGATAGGTAGATGACAACTCCTTTGAGCTTTATATTCTAAATTTCAAATTGCTTATAAAATTTTTTTATTCTTGTTATTCTTTACTTTTCCCTCTGGTTTATTTGCTTCTTCAAAATTTTATCACTCCTTTTCCTTCTTTTTCAGTTGTCTTTTCTTGCTCTACATGGGACCACACCTACTGATAAATTGTGCTCTCACACATAATTTAATCAGTTTGAGAAGAAATGTAAGCATAGGTTCAGTGAGTACTTCCTTAACCATCAACGCTCCACTTGCTCCATTGTTAAAGGCCAAAGCTACTGTAGAACTAGCAAGGAAAACTGCACCCTGCCCAGAAGAGCATTTTTGCAATGTAGAACGAGAAGACTGAATCCTGAGGGCACTCACAACATCAAATTCACTCAATTTATCTGGCACCTCCAAAGTTGGAGGCAACTCACTCATGAGAAATTACACAGAAAGAACAATTTAAAAAAACTTTTGGAAAATTGCGGCATTTAATTATTGCCCATAGTAGCATTAATTTATACTTGTAAAGGAATAAACAGCTATTTTCTGTGACTTCTATTTGAAACACAATTCCAAGACAGTCTGAAGATGTAATTTTCAAAATATGGCACACATCTCAATAAACAGAGAAAACAGGAAAACGAACAAGGTCACCATAGCAATGCCAGCCTGGCGTGGATGAGTACATGCATTCCTTCACAAATCTTGACTTGTCTGCAATTGCCACCTAGTGGCTTGTGGAAAATTAAGGACATCTCTTTTCCTTGTCAAAAACCACAGTATCATACAGACTTCTGGAGAAGGATTCTTTCAGTTTTGGTACTAATTTCCCCTTTTCAGCAGAGAACAATAAATCAAAGGCAAGGCACTCCCCTCTTGTGTTACCCCGCAGCAAAGAATTTTCAAGGTTTTAGACATCAGACAAGTGGGAAACTTAGAAGTAATTCATCCCATTCCCACAAACTTAATCAGCTTTGAAAGATGTGCATACAGGGGAAGGAAAAAAGGGCAACCAAAATTAGTGACTTCTTACTTCAGAGAGCAGGCCCTAAGAATAGTGTGTTTGATTTCCTACAACTAATTCTCTTTCTGCCATATTCCCTGAAATTTAGACCTGGCAATGATCTCAGGTAATAAAGATACAGCAGCACACGAAAAAGGTTTTGATAAGTGATTTTTAAAATGAAAAAAAAAATTATTTTACTCACTGATTTGAGTAAAATCTCTGTGTTCTGTGAAAAATTATTTTGTCAAATCATGGGTTCAGCTCAGATTCTTGGCAGCATACTGACAGATTACTCACCTTTGCACAGCAAGCAGGGGAGTTGGTATAGACACAGCTCTTCGCATCTTTCAAGAGAAAAAGACTGCTTTTGCTTCCCATATAAATTATTTTATTACTTATTTAATTTCATTTTCCCGAAAGAAAATCATACACAGAATACTCGCTCTGTTACACTAATATTCATTAATACGGGAAGCTCCAACTCTGGGATGAAGTCCAAAGAGATACAACTTGGTTTTGGTGAAAAAAAAAATGCTAAGGCATAGAGATAACCACCCTTTGTGGGGCAACTGGAGCTAGTAAATATTGTACAGTTGTAGATTAGCTGCATATTACAGCTTTTTAAGTAAACAGTGTCAAGGGAATATTGTCCAAAGGTACAAATACCAGACCTCTAACCACACAAAAAATTTTAAGATTTTCAGGCTGTAGGAATTTGCTGTTAACAGAAAAGATCTAACAGTTGTTTTACAAAAAGGGTAAAATTTAGCATCTCAAAAAAATTGTTTCACATATTGAGGAATTTACTGAGCATATGTTAGCAGGGAGTTCCTCTTAAAAGGCTGTGAACAGGAGGCTGGTTGAAGGAGTTAAAAGCAACCTAAATAAGTAATGTTTCTTTTGATCACAGTGAGGAAAGGACAGTTCCTGGCTTTACAGAAGTGGTCCTTAACTGTAAGTACCCAAGAGTCAGAGCCAGCAGATGATCATGCTGGAACAGGAGAACTAAGGACAACAAGGCCATGTGGCAGTCAGCAAGATGACCTGTGTCCTATTCTGTCCATCTTCAGCAACCCTTACATGAACCACTAATTTTTTTCCACTGTGGTTCCCATCTTGAGAGAGCACATCCACCTCCAAAACTCTGCACAAAGTTTCCTGAGGCTTTATGGAAGATTGCTGAGGAAATAAAGAATTGGCAAATTTTCCACTTATTGACACAGAAATAAAAAATGTCAGCAGAGAAAGATGAATATAATATGAATGTGGAACTACCGAGATAATTTTCCTGTATTTCCTTGGAATGCCAATAACAAAGCTTTGGAAAATCATTAAGGTGTGAAAACTGGACCATCCAAGACAAGAAGTCTCTTTTAATCTACCTAGCTTTTGATCTTCCCCTATAACCCTTTTTTTTTTTTAAATCTTTCTTCATTTCTGTCCCCTTATTTTTTGTCTTGTCAGACCTCTCAGATCTTTTAATTTTTTCTGAAATACAAATTGGAAGACGATTGTACAGTAGAACATTACATAGCAAAATGAACTATTTAAATGCTTTTGCTATGTTAAAACATAATGAAATCTACATTGAGATCAGAGTTAAGACTGTATTTTGTCCTTGCAAAAAGGAATCCAGATGTTAGAGAAATATAGTAACACCTCACCCTTTTGAGAGCTTGTAAGACAGGACACAATTTGTGTTTCTGAGATTTTTATTTTAATTGTCCTGTCAGAACATAAGTCTCCAAGCTCTGAGTAGTTCCTAAAGTGTATACCTAAAACTCCTTCTAATGGAGTACTTCATATGAAAACCAAAAAAACCTTCAGGCAGAATTTCTCAAATCTTAATCAATTCACAAGAGGTTCCAACAAAAAACTTAATAACAAATAGACACACAGATATTTAATATAAGGATCACAGATATATTTGTGCATATTGCTGAATATTCAAGTTGAGCTACTGTCTCACGGATGAGGACAGTAAAAATCACCTCAGTAGGACACGGGCTCCATGAAACTCCTCAGAACTTACAGAGGAACAGTGACTGTGACCAGTGGAGACATCAGGGGATGCTGCATATGCCAACCTCAGGGGTAAGAAAAGTGCCCAGCCAGGAGTTGAAATGTGAATGGATAAACAGCAGAACAAAGATTGTGATAGACTACGAGTGAGTGGCACTAATTGTTTCTTGTAACCTAAACACCATGCTAATATTGCTCTTAAACTATTCTCAAATTACATGGAATCAGACTTAATAAAATTCTAAGAAACACAACAAAGTGCGTAGATTAACTTACATAAAAGAATACTTCAAGTAATAGATATAACTATAATTACTTCACTTAAACACCTTTGAATTTGTAAGGTAGTGAAAGCTACATTAATCAAAACAAGTTTTTTAACAAGGATGATGCTAATTTTGATTCTTTTTAGCTCCAATCACATTCATATTATAGAAAAAAATAACCTGGCAGTAGCACTAGTTGTATTCCAAGATGAATTTCTAAAACATGATCATAGCTTTGGCTTTTACCTGTAGCATTCCCAAAACATCGCCAGCAAAGGCCATTTAAAGGATAAAATGAATCAGCATATAATCAACAACCTTAACAACACCCACTCATAGCAGTAAATGCTCAAGTGCTGACAGTTTAATTTACACATACTGGATTGAAATATATTATCTTCTAATTTCAAAGAAACAAGTGGAAGTATGCAGTGCTGTCATCTCTCTAGCAGAGGAAAATTTTAGAGGAACTTCTTTTCTCCCATTTCTACAAATCTAAGCTTCTTTGAGAATTTCTTTTGCCAGAAACTAAAGGACAGTGAAAAAGGATTTCAGCCTCCATAGTCAATATTTCATAATGTGCTAAAAATACTTTGGCTGATATTTTTCCAAGTTGTATAGAATCTTTCATTTTTGAGCTGTCAATTTTAATTGCTCTGTTTATTTCTGTGCTTATGTTTAGCTTATAGAAGAAATAATGACAGACTATCTTATCCTGCATAAATAAAATGCAAGTATCTTTTATGCTATTACTGCAAAGAAGCAGACTTATACTGTCTTCACATTACCTTTCTTTAAATAACACACAGAACAATTATATGTATAAAGACAATCCCAAACACAAGAGAAGAGGACAGGATTGAACTACTTGTTTCTGCAGAATTACAGCCCAGATGATGCTACAATCTTTACTGAGCCAAATTATGCTATAAAATGTTGTCCATGTATTGGATACACCACACTCACCATGAGATAAATGAATATATACAAATCAGGAGCATGACAACATGTGCATATTTGGCAGAGAATGCCAAAGACGTGCATATACCATAGAAAAGGACACTGTAGTCCAGATGCTGAGAGAACAAAGGTCTATAATGAAGAAACCTTGTTTCTGCATTTGGGTAATAAATCAACACAATGATGTTCTGGAGCATCAGATATGAATGTTATGATATGACCAACAGTGACTTTCCATACCACAGTTGTCACACTAATACCTAAGAACTTTCTATTGCAATGTTAAGGTAGTGCAAAATTTCATCCTGAAAATGTAATTGGACCAAAGTCTTGTCAACATACCCATTCACTCATTTTTAAGTACAGTTTTCCTGTCATAAAACATCAACTGTGATGAGTGAGGTGAGGAAGAGGAAATAGAGAACTTCTGTCTCCAACACTGTAAATACAGTTTCTTGAAGCCTTCACTAAGATTACTTTTAAAAAACTAAGCAACAACAAAAGAGAATATAAAAACATCATAACTATACTCATAAAATGAGATACTATTTTATAGCTATTAGTGCAGTCATAATCACCATATGACTCAAGAGTATTGGAATAAACATACTGAAAAGAAATATGGCACAAAAATATGTTCTGAATGCAAAAGATGCTCAGAGACCACCAACCAACCACCACAATCAGCATGCACACTCTGGCTTTCTCTAACTGCACGTCAGCTCATCTGAGTGACAGGGGTTTGTACTGACTAGAAAATACAACATTAAATTGCTTTAATTCAAAGGCCCAAGAAAGCAGAGACACGTTCTCATATCTGTTAGGACAATCTACTCTTGTTTTAAGCAAAGCCCACATCAGGGAATACTTACCTAAACATGATTTTGTTAGCCTAGATGACATTATAGAAGACTTTGGACAAGATGTTTTATATGAACCTGTAACGTGTCTGATGTGTCTCTATCCCCAGTGCTTTCCAATATATATACATTAAAAAAAAAATAGCAAACACAGTCCAAGATCAATGAAAATGTAAGGCCCATACCATTTGTCCATTTTAAGTAAATACGCTTCTCAGTTGGACAGGATATGAAAACAAGTTTACAAAAATCTTATTCCTAGCAGTGCAGTTTCAAAAGCAGCCAATGCCTTGGTTCATTTCTGGGGAGGGGATTAAAAAAAAAATGCAATCACATCCCTGCTCCCAGACTTGGTGTCTGGCTCCTCACATTGCATCAGTCTCTGTCAAACCTTCTAAAAGCTGAGGTAGAAAGGGGCAGGGATAAAACAAGACACTGCAGTGTTTCATCACTACTGGAACACCTTGCAGAACATCCTGTTTCTGCTGGAAACCAATTGTGACCACAGACTTCAAACTTTCAGAAAGAATATTTGTAGTATCACACATCAGCCTGCAGCCTTAATGAGGCCTTGGACAAAATGCCTGAAATTTGGAGCTGCCACAACAGCTTTGGTAGCACGATTCTGTCAGACCACCCTGCTAGGAGGGTGCATGTGGGGATGCCAAGATGTAAAACCTATTGGGATACTGCTACAAAAGGGAGACAAACAGGCAGCATCTCATCCACACTGTTCAGAAACGATCCCAAAACTACACCAAAACCACATTTCCATTTTATCTCAGAGAAAATTAGTCTATTCACTCCAAAAAACACAGCCCAGAGGGGAAATAACACAGATACAGTATGGATAATCAGAAATACTGGTTTGCTAAGTTAATTGAGAGAACAGACTCATTTTGGATGGCAATTGCTCAGAGGGGCCTCTACTTCAAGGGATTGTCTCTCCCCTTAGAATAAAAAACAGATGGGTAAATTCATTATTCATATTCCAAACACTACTTGCAACATGCATTTTCTAATAAACAAGTATGCAATTCTCTGTTGTCCATTCACCACCAGAAAATCTTATATCTGTTGAAGAGACTGAGATACATTCAATATTTCAGGTTCTTTATGATCCTTCCTCAAGCATGTTAACATTCAGTATGCTCTAATTAGTTTCCCTTTCAAATTACATTCCTGATTTCCAAACTATAGGCTAACATGTTTCTTTGAGCGATAGGTTAAATTATTCTATTTCTTTGCCTTTTTTGACAAGCTGTAAAAGCATTTTTCCTGAGGAAAAACAGGAATGCTTTTTTATTTTTTTCCACTTGCTCCAAGAAGGTGAAAATTTTTATTTATCTTCAGCACAACTTTTTGTTACTGAAAGGAAGGAAATGCTCCCTGAAGCCCACCACTTTTTGCTTTTTAGTTTAATGATACAAACGCCTTCTGAAGTAGAGAAGCATAAACTCATTAGCAGCATTTCAGTTCTCTCTGCTGCAGAAGCCTGGAGAAAAGAAACCTTAATACAGAATTTCTGACTCTAGCACTGAAATCTACATCTTAAACCAAATTATAACATCTAATTTTATGCAATCTTTACATCTCAAGTTAGGATTTCTCTCTTTTCATTCCGAAAAGGGCTTGATCTTAATTGGGTTTGTGCTTTTCAACTTGTGTCTTGACTTATTTCTGCTTTAAAAAATGATAGGCTGAAAAGAGGTATTTCCAGGTGGGTTTGGAGAACATAAACAAGATTTTACAAAGGTCATAAATACATCTAATAGGAAAGTTATCTATGAGCAATAAAATAAAAGAGCATCCTAATGTAGACAAGACTAATATATTTATACAAAAACTATTTGAAAATAACATATTCATATAATAAACCTAATTAAATTCCCCTAATAGTCAGAATCAATCCATCATAGAGAAAAAAAACAAACTACCCTATGGTTACATTATAAAATAATTTGTAGGGTTTATATTGACTTTTAAGTTTCAGATACTCAGGTTCTCCAAGAGTAGCAAACAGACACCTACAAGGCAATAACTGGAGACTGCAAGATCAAATGTGTCCCTGCTTAACAATAATACATTAACACTGTTATTTGTGAAAAACATATGATTTATACAGCACACATTTTGTAGAAGAAGAAACCAAATGAGAAGAAATGAAGTGCACAGTTAAACTAAAGTAGATGAACACATGGAGAGCCACTGAAATAAAGTGCTGCTAAGAAACCCCCTCTAAGTTGCTACAACACAAAAGTCATAAAAATTCATGTGAATAAACTTATCTATTGAGGAAAAACCTACATAAAGCCAAAAATATACATCATCCATATATCAAATGTGGAACTGTCTGAAAGAAGATGACAGTAGAGTTTATCTGAAAAAGAAATTCTGCTCTGTATCTAATGTCTAGTCATTTCCCCTCAAACCTATAAGTAAATCCCTCTTGGACTCCATTAAATGCCTTAAAGGAAAGAGGATAGATAGACCCATTACCTTTATAAAACAAAAGAAAGATAAAGAAACCTTTGTTTGGAATCCCATCTCTCAGCTGTAGAATATGGGATGTTTTTCCATTTGAATTCTCACAGTATCTGATTCACACTTATCTTTTGCTTTATTCACTTGTTAAAGCATTTTAAAACAGTTAAAAATAAACTACCTCAGCAAAAACTCAGCTTAAAATTCAACATAATATCATAGTAACGCAAAAATATCTCCAATATTTATGATTTCGGGCAAGAATCTTCCCAATCCTTTAACACCTAGCAAAGTGACTGGGCACTGCAGTGTATCTTCTATATCAATAAGTGATTCAGAAACAGATGGTGTAAGTTCCATAAACATCTCAAACAAAAAAAGCCATGCCAATGTTTTTCCTTAGAAGGAAAAGCCAGCCTTAGGCAACCCTGGATGCTAACTTTAGTGGCATTATTTTGAAGAAAAACAACTTTTAAGAAAAATAGATTTTATGTCCTTTTTACTACGATGGCCCAAAGATCACTTTATGCTGTATGTGGTTGTTCAAGACAGCTGTCTGTTCAGCTCTGACTTGGAAATGCCTGAGCATCACATCAGAGAATTCAGCAGACTGTGACCTTCATGATCATCTTTTCCATTTTCCCATCACTTTCTCCCATCTGGGTGCATGAGAAGTGAGAGCAGCAGTAACACTTCCCCATTCTGTTGTTAATTCAGAATCCTAAACACTGATTTTTATTCAACAAAAAAGCACAAGCACTTCCTATAAATTGTTTGATGACAAATTGTACGGAAATATGGACCATGAGGGTAGGAAGATATAAATGAAACCTGAACTGTGAAGACAGGAGAAAGAAGAGCTAAGGAAGTCACCAGTATGGTGAGAACCTCCCAGGAGAGGTTTCTGTCAGAACTCCAAAGTCATCACTCCAGGCAGGATTTGCCAGGAACCACATGAGCCCATCCATGCAAAGTGGTCACAGCTGTTAAAGTTCACATATCTGCTCCCACAGAGCTGTGGAAGACCATGGCCTTTCTCCCAAGACTGCAGAAAGCTCCTATTGCCATTTGTACCCACAAAGCTTAAGGCTGGGTCCTGCACAGAGATAAACAGTACCCAAATCTGCATGGATAAAAAAAGACAACACTTTGGGGCACAAGTCAAAAGGCCAAGGGCCTCACAGATTGCCTCTAGCTTTCATGAACCAAGTCCCATCTCTGCATCTATTCCCCATCATGCACAGGGCCAGAGGCCAGGTCTTTGCTAGAAAAGGCCATGATTAAACCAAACAGAAACTTTCCCCAGACAGGCAGTCACTGTTTTTCTTCTTCTGGTCTTTCACCTGTGCCTTGAACCCCTGGAGCTCTGCAGCCCCATCTCCTCCCACACCAGGTCCTGCACTATTGTCCATGCAGCCACGGGTGTGACCGAGGGGAGCACAAAGGCCTCACCAGTCTGTACAGCCAAAGGACAGCGTGCACCATAAACACCAAGAGAAAGTGGATCATAGAATACATTCAAATATGTCCTTAAAAGACCACTTTGGGGGGGGGGGAAGATAACCCAAGTCCTTAGCAGTCCAGAATTATCAAATAAAACACATTTCAGGCACAAGCATGTACATGGAGATCATTATAGTCAAAGACAAGAGAGGAAGCACAAAGAGCCCAGGTGTCACAGCCGTACAAGCAAGACCTCCAGAGCACCAGCATTGCCAGCTGAGCCCTTATCTGCCATGAGGCCTGAAGCCAAATTCCAGAAGAAGAGAGCTTCCTTTTTTTCTGTGAAACCCACCTTCCAGGGCTCACTGATCCTTTAGAAGGAATGCGTCATGAACACCAGGAATTCATGTCAAGGAAGTATTGAGGGCACATGCATGGCTCACAATTTTATTCCTCTACTTCAGGTAATAATGTTAATTCTGATCCACAGATAACACAAAATATTCCTAAGAACAGATGTCCTAGAGTAAAATACCCATTTAATAAGCTTTTTCTGTCCATTTAGATACAATACAGCAACTGCTAGACTTGCATGAAAACAAACATTTCCTGTGCAAAAAATTTACATATTTTATTTAAGTAATATTAATTTTTCATTTCAATTAAAATGCAAATCTTCCAACAAGCTCACTTACAGGATGTTTGGCTGAAAGTCTGCCAGTCACAGTTCCTGTTTGATTCCAAGTAGAGGAAATAAATCCCTTTAACCAAGTAAAGTAAGAAAACAAAAAAAAAAAAGAATGAAGACAAACAGCTAAATTTTATTTAATATAAGTATCAGTAATAAAAATTCACTGCAATCAAAACAAGAATATAAAAAATTACTTTCAAATTTTCCATGTATAAAAGTTCTTAAACTGTAAACACTGCAATCATTTCACATCTTTTTAGGATTTTACAAGCTACTTTATATATTTCTACCTTTTTCATGCATGTTTGTAGTCCATCCACATAAGTTGATTTCATCTTATGAACCTAAAATAGAAAAAATTTAAGATAAATATTTACTTATAAAAATAGGGGATTTTTCAAATTAAAGATCCTAATTTCCAAATGTATCTTGTTGTTAAACTTTTCTTTTTTTAATGACAGTTTTATCCTAGTAAATAATGGATTTATACTCACTAACAGCTTAACCTATTCACATAGGTTAGGTAAGTGCTTGGTTATAACCTAAAGCCAGGCCTTTGCAGATACTATTAAATGAACTACTGGAATTTATTATTTTACATCTTATATCCCCAGGTCAATAGATTACATGAAAACCAAACACACACACACAAAAAATCACAAACAAATTATAGTAAAAAAAAACCAGAACCAAACACAAACCCGCACTTCTAAACTTTTTTTTATTTTCTTAAATTCTTGGAAGCTCATGCACTGAAAACCTAAAGATTAGGTGTGGGAGCAGACTAACGAGGTCGTTTTGGATTTTCAGGAGGCTCGTCACCCCAAAATCCACCATAAACAGTTATCTCCTTCACTTTATGCAAAGCATTTTTTCAGAACTCAAAAAATAGATGTTTTGCCCTAAGTATGCTTTATAGCACTACACAAATTTAACAGTGAAGTTTCCAATTATTTTTGCAACAAAGTTGCTTGCTAGCTATAATCTAGCATAGTGCAAAACAAATATAAACATTAAAATTTAAAACTCTTAAGAACACTAACTTCAAATTAGTGTTTGAATGACCTTTCACTAGAGCTAACTTATTTATTTAACTATGAATATGTTAACTGTCTTGCTAAATTTTGCTTCAATGCAGCTACATTTTGTGAAAAAATATCAGCTCACCTGGCGGTATTCTAAAATTATCTTGGGCAAAGGATGAAGATCTTGCAATTTATTCAGCTGCAAAATCAAGGATGTGAATTACTGACATACTTTTCTTTAAGTTATATTATTAAACAAACAGACATTTTGGAGGAAGAAATTTTATTGACAAGCTGAATGGACAAAACACTGGCTGACAGATGATGTCCTACAAGCAATCCCACCCCAGGCCCAAGGAAGCCTCTGTTCATTCCTGCTTTCTTTAGGAAGGCTGGAGATTACTCCTTCCCATTTAATTTTCATTCCTGTCCCAGACAGGGACAAAAAGACACATAGATATAAAAACTTTCTCACAGCAACTTTGAAAATACTGGGGTGTGATGTGTGTGTGTTATTTATGGCCTTTTGTTTATTTTCTGTGCTACGCAGCATCAATGTAGGAGAGAACACAATAGAAGTAGACAAAATAATACATATATATACACACATATATTCATACACACACAATCTAAGAGGAGAATTTCTCCTGTTCTTACTTTATAAAAGTTCCAGGAAAACTTCAAGAGAAATTGAAATTGTAAAATTAAAACCCAATAAAATAAAGCATATTTCTGATTACTTTGATTGGAAACTGCCAAAAATTCTGTTGAGAAAAAGAAATAAATTATTAAAATAGAAATTGGATATTTATAGGTACAACAAAAAAATACCTGGAACTACAATAGTCCAGGGTGAAAAACAGATACGACTGTACTAGAATGTATTTTAAAAGCATAAGGTTTTTTTCTTGCTACTAGGGAGAAACAACATGTTAAGATTAATTGTGTACTATTTATCTCCTGGAAGATTTCATCCTACCTTTCTCTAAATAACCAAGTCTCAGCAGTTGCTGGAAATAGAGTACTGGACTACATAAAAGCATTGCACTGATTATAGCAACAAATCTTATATCCCCACAAAAAGATTATATGAATTCTATTTCACTGCTCCCTCCCATTTCCCAAGGCTCTCTGTCACTCTCCAAGATTACATGTTTGATCTATGAAACCTCCTTCTCCTTGAGTAGGTGTGGGTTTTATGGTTATACTGTTCAGGTTACTGGAGGTCATATTTGGTAGTTCAGACACTTGACTGAAAAGTGGAATTTCCTCCTTGAGAAGGAAATGCTACCCTTCTACCTTCCCCGAAGACGTTCACGTTCAGCAATGAGTTGTGCACTTTACTCCAACTCCTACATAAACTAGAGCAACACAATCGTGGCACCAAATCAGAAACAGGTGCAGCTGCACAGAGGCTTTTTCTCTTCTAAAAAGAAACTCCATGTCTATCATTATCTTAACAAAATGATTTTTTAATGATCTGACAAGGGGATCAAGAGCACCCCAGACAGTTTGCAGGTTCCATCCAAATTGGATGGAAGAGTTGATCTGCTGGAGGGCAGGAAGGCTCTGCAGAGGGATCTGGACAGGCTGGATCACTGGGCCAAGGCCAATGGTCTGAGGTTCAACAAGGCCAAGTGCTGGGTCCTGCCCCTGGGTCACAACAACCCCTGCAGTGCTACAGGCTGGGGCAGAGTGGCTGGAAAGGGCCCGGTGGAAAAGGACCTGGGGGTGCTGGTTGAGAGTGGCTGAACATGAGCCAGGTGTGCCCAGGTGGCCAAGAAGGCCAAGGGCACCTGGCCTGGATCAGCAATAGTGTGGCCAGCAGGACCAGGGCAGTGACTGTCACCCTGTACTCGGCACCGGGTACTGTGCTCTGTTTCAGACCCCACATTTCAAAAAGGACATTGAGGTGCTGGAGTGAGTCCAGAGAAGGACAACAGAGCTGGAAAAGGGTCTGGAGCACAAGTCTGATGTGGAACAACTGAAGGAGCTGGGGACATTCAGCCTGGAGAAAAGGAGGCTCAAGAGGAGATCTTCAGTAGCTGGTTTGGTTTTCCCCATGATAGAGTGCAACTTTCCTTCCTGGCACAAGTAATTGTAGCACAAATAGTACAATACAAAAATAAATCAAGATCATTAGGAAAACTTTAGACAAATTCCAGTTCCACTGGAATATAACTTAGAAGTTTTGCTAAATCATGCAGCTGGTTTTAAAACCCTTCCCCATCTCACCACAACTTCTGAGGTGGATACAAGTTGCTGTATTTCAGTTCTGTGAAGTTTCTCACACAGCGTATGCAGCTTTAACTTATCAAATAGTACCTACAGTAAGAAAAAGACAATAAATCTTTCAGTGTTTCAAGTGTTGAAATAGAAAGGAAAACTATTGGGTGCTTGAACCTAAACAGAAAACAGATTTCAAGGTAAATAGAGCATACTGTAGCAAAGACAACTAACACAGTATTGAAAAGACCAGATCTTTATTTTTGAGCTACTGAAACAGTAATATATTTTCTAAAAATAATTACATAATTTATGTAAATACGTTCAAATACAGATTATTCAACATTGTCATATTCATGAAAAGCTGATAGGTCCTTCATTAAAATCAGAAAATAAGATAATATGGAAGGAAATAATTCAGAAGTTGTAAGGATATATATGCTTTACAGTTCTTCTGTATCAATAAATGTATCCAACTTACACCTTAAGTAGAAATAGCAGTACAAATATTACCTCTCGGAGTTGACAACTGCTTGTCAAAAGGAATCGTTCTCCAGCAACCTCATGAGCTTCCTGTTCAAGCTCTTTGAGCCGCAACTATAAATTAGGACATCAAAATTATTCTGTTCACATTATTATTTTCTTCAATATCTGCCACTTCTAAGGTTAATGAGAATATTTGACCTTTATTTAAAAATGGAGTACTTGATATTGTGCAATCATTGCTGGCTATCAACATTTGGTTGAGTAGATTGCTTATATATTCCTTAATTTTTATTTCTTCATGATCTGGGAAGGGGATTTATTGCAGTAAGTGACATTTGTGGTCAAAGAACTTAGGTTACTGAAGTCTACAGAGATCTGTGAGAAACAGAGCTATGCAAATTATTCTGATAAATTAGGAACCTGTCAGACCACTATGATTATCTAGTCAAATTTTATGTTACAAAGTGGGATTCTCTTGTAGCTATTTTTATCAAAGAACACTCATTTAAAGAGTGTATTGTTCACAAAAAGAGGGAGAGAAGTCTATCACTTCTCAGGAAGACAGTTACTGAAAACTGTAGGCTCAGAAAGAGTCATTACCATTTTTACTCTACAACACACAACCCAAAAGGACCTGGACATTTTGCAATGCAATTTCAGTTCTGGGGCAAGGCTGATAAAGCAAATGTCTCATTTTCACTTGCCTAAATAAATAAGGAAGTATCCTAAAATGTAAATATAATTAGTTTTTTATTTATAACAATATACTAAAAACCCCAAACTATTACATAAAATGTGACAAATGTTCCTTCTCTTTTTAATCAGTTATCCTCAGTAAAAGCACAAAGATGATGACATACAATTTTCAAGAAAAAAATATTAATCCAAAATTTACCCCTAGAATCTCTGATGTTTTTTTCAGTTCTTGTTTGTTCACATATATTTTGTGTGTTTCCATCACTGTAAATACAATTTTAGGTTAAGAACATTTATAATTGACAATTTCAATCTTACATGCTTCTTAGACTGTAAAATGGAAACTCAAACTCACACAGCTGTTATGAGGCTAAGATAGCATTTCATATTCTGAGGAATTACAATCCACTCGAGCATAGTCAGCAGCTGTGTGAAAATAGTGAAGATTCATATTTTGAACTGAACTTTCATACCTGCCAGAATTTTGATAAGTGGAAGCTCTAATGTGCAAAATAAGTTCCACAAACCCTGAGCCTGTAAAGTAAGATATAAATACACTCTTCAGTACCAGCTATTTTTGATCTTAAAACATATAGTAGTGTCATTAGGTGAATGTATTTTCCAGTGAGCGGTATTTCACTTTCTGTATATTCCCTTTTTACATGACAACACTGTTTGCAGCATGAAATACTACTTAGTGTAAATTATAGTATCTAAATGCTGTTACTTTTGTGGGGAATAGGAATTTTGCAATAGCAACCATTTTGTACAAGAATGCTAATAAAGAAATATATATACACCTCTTTTTTTCTTAACAGTTAATTTTTAAATCAAGCTTCATTATAATAGGACACATAGTTATCCCTTTTCCTTTGTTTAATTGAACAATTAAGCAACCATTCATAATTCATAACTTTGTTTTCATTAGGCAGAAAATAAGAGTTGATAGGGTTATGTCCCCAAAGTAGTTACAGAGAACAGAAAGTCTGGTTTTTCTCTAACCACTGAAACAATCTGACTTGTCTAAAAACCCTCGTAGGCTGGATCTCAGCATTTCTGTGCCTTTGGTGTTTCTTTCCCTGCTGCTTCCTTTCACAGATTGTTCACCACACTGCTGGGCCACTTGGATATCCACATAAATATGGCTTCATCACCTAATAGTCTCAGCCCTACACCTGCTACCAGCAACTTCAAAGAAAATCCCCAGGAAACTGTGATGTCCCTTGCACCAGAACCTGGGCATATCCCTACATTCTGGCACTTTTCCAGGTATATGACCACAGGCAGAAAACAAACAGACACACAGACACTAAGAGACTTCTTGAGATGTATTCTGAACTGCAATGAGGGGTAAAATAGAATAAAATAGTTCACTTGGAAGGGACCTACAAAGACGATCTAGTCCCACTGCCTGGTCAATTCAGGGCTGACTAAAATTTAAGGTATATGATTAAGGGCACTGTCCAAATGCCTCTTAAACACTGACAGGCCTGGGCCATCAACCACCTCTCTGGGAAGCCTGTTCCAGTGTGTGACCAGCACTTGGCTAACACGATTTAGAACAAAAGATTTGCTGAGAGTTTTCATAAGCAAGGAATACATAGGAAAAAACCAGCTATAGTATGTTCTACCTCTGTTAACACTTTTTAGACAGTAACACATAGATTTAAAATACTAAAAGAAAAGTCACAATATTCTGAACCTTTCTTGTTCTCAGAATCTTCATTTAGTTAACTGTTGTAGAGAAAAAGTTGATTCTAAGGATTAACCTTGACACTCACCATCTCCTTCTAGAAAAAATGGCAAATTTGATGGGCAATTTATTTTAAATGTTGACTACTAATGTAAACCACTAAGGACTGAAGCATTCTATTATTCTAATTTGAATAAGAAATAGATCATTAACTCTCTTTAATTTAATACTTACATAGTTATTCCTGAGGAAACTTTTTTTATGCCTTACCTTTAAGCCATCAGCAAGGTCCATCATTACCTTATAAAGCTTCTCCAAGTTCACACCTAAGTTTTGATACTGATATAAATAAATCAAAAATAAATCAGTAACTTTCTTGCTAACATAAAAATATTTAGAGTATTTCTTTTTTAAAATGTATAAATCGTAAAAATGTGCTTTTCTGTATGCCTTGTTAACATTTTAGAAATGTTCTGAGATTTCTGTCAAACCCAAATCATTAACATAGCACTACAGATTACGAACATTCCAGATTTTGCCTGTTCCTTTATTTACATTTTGCATCAAGTACAGAGAAATATTTTATCAATAAACTGCCTTTGACACAGAAGTCAGAGTTTTCTTACTACTTCTAAAATGAGGAAAAATTCCTTGCATTTCTCTTTCTCATATAAGTACTGCCACTTTTGTGCCAAAACTGTTCACTTCCTTCCCTTCTGTCCCAGAGGTGTTCCACCCAGCACCAGGCCACCTCCTTCAGTTGGCTAGAACATCATTTTGAAATGCATACAAATACTGAGAATGGTTGTTAGCTCCAAGAACATGACCATTAAAAATAAACTTAGTAACGACTGAGAAACAGCAGGGCCTGGAAGGTAGGATGCAGAGGGCTCTCTTCAAAGCTGAAATGTGTAGATCCACTGGTGATGATCCTTGTTCTAGAACAGCCTAGCCCATACTGCAGTGAAAACTCATCAACCTGTCTCCAAGAAACCTTGTCCATACCAACTTCTTCTGGAACAAACGAGCTGTCTGTGAAATACAGACAGCTTGCTTGATCCCTTTCTGGAGTGGAAGAGAGCCCAGTGAGAGGCTTCAGCTGACACCAAGATTCCTCATCAGTAAATGCAGCGATGACATGACCAGCATAATGTTTAGCACCTGTTCCAGTAAATGTTTCAGGGACTATGGACCATGACCACTTTGGCACAGCACCAAATACACAGACAAGCAGCATGTCTCCATGCTAGAGGTGTGTGGGTGAGTTGTGGGCTACAGAATAAACCAGCAGTCATTCCAAGTACTGTGGTGGGTGGACAAGACTAGCACAAGACAGGGAGCTTCACTGAAGTAGTGAGGCACAAGATGATGTATCACTTACCACAGATCCCCTCTGCTAGGAATCTACCAGTAAAAATGGAGCAAGAAGACTGAAGAGATAAACCTGGCAAAGAGCCAGGATTGACAGGAAGAACTGGGACTCACTGAGCAAAGAGAAAAGCCAAAAAGGAAGTGTGAGAGTCCAGGTGACAAATTAAGGAATAAGGAATGGGGAGGAATAATCACAGGATGTTACAAGGAGGCATTAACTGGGAATTGAGTGAGCAAGTCAGCATAAAGACATTGGAGATGGTTGGGGCAAGGAAACAAACTAGACCTCAAGTAGGACAGGAAGGAAATAAAATTTCAATATTTAACTCAGAGCTGGGAATCAGGATGACAAAGTTGAAAAATAACTAGGAGCAGATGTGTTATCTGAAGAACAAAAGACTGAGTCAAGCTAAGGGAAGAGACAAGATTAAGGATGCTGACTCACAGCAGGGCCATCACATACAGAAATAACCATAGATAACTTCTGTCTGTCTGCTTGCCTATTCCCTACACTAATAACTTAATTCATGAAGTAGCTTCTGAAGAACTGCAGTTTACAGCCAGTGCTTTCACGTAAACTGCCTCTGGTTTTCTCAGAAATGTCTACACTGATGGGTAGGTGCCAATACAACTGACCTCTGTCCATGCTCTAAGCTCACTTGACATCTGTGGATTTGTATCCTACAAGTCCTATAATCATGGTACAACACTTGGTCTGAATGAGCAAGGCTTCTGAAAAGTGAATGGCATCAAAAAACCCATTATTTAGGTTGCTCTACATCTTCTTATCCTTCAAACAACCTCTGAAGGCTAATGTGCCCACAGTAGATCATCATGGCCCAAAACAGATACAAGTATTTCATGACATTCAGGAAATATATTTCAATAGGAATACAGGAAGACATTTGATAGGATACAGGAAGAAATTTCCAGGGGATAACATCTCAAAAAGTTCACCCTGCATTCTCTCACACTGAGAATTAAAATCCACAGATTTTTTTCATACAAGTGCATGAAGGTTCACATTTGACTCCTCAGGCTATGATGTGGTGTCTTTACCAGTCGTGAAATTTAGCAAAATTGTTAATAACAATTAACTAAATACGGGCTACAAGTCCACAGGAATTGGAGAACACAGCATTAGACATTTAGGAAAGGAGAGCTGGAAATCATTTTGCAGGAAGGTGAACAGAAAAAATATATAATTATATATTAATTACTGTTGTTACTGAACTTCACAGTTTTGAAGGAAAATTTTACAGGTATTCCTGGAGAATGAGCTCCCATCTTGGTAGAATGCAGTGAAACCTCCCCTTCTCCCCTTTCCTTAGATTTCCAACATGTAACATTAATAGAATCATTTTCTTTCATTAGAAGAGGATTATCTATCTTCTTTTGCAATATTTTCTAAGCAAAAGCAATTCTATTATAATTTCCTTCCCTTTTTAACCCAACCACAAACACTTGAAAACAAACTACTTACAGATACGTTTCTCAAAGTGCCTGTATCTGTATTTTCTGTTCCCTTTGAAAACGGCTTTTCAAAATACTTCTGTATTAAACTCTCAAAGGCAGGAACTGTGTCGCTGGGGTTTATCAGCCATGCTGCAATCCTTGGATCTAACACAACACTATCGGCAACTACAAAAACAAGTTATTCAAAATATTAAATTACCTCCCATACTGAAAAATAGCTCTAAAGTTTTGCGCATCTTCATGCACACACACATCATAAAATAACAAGTATTTACTCTACAAAACTATTAAACATTGAATTCGCAGCTTTAACAAACCGTCAATATCATGACTACACAGGAGGAAGTTCAGTATTGCATATTTTTTAACAGAGTTGTTTTGCATGGTTGGGGTGGATTTTTTTGGTTGGTTGATTTTGTAAAGTTTTCAAAGATAAGTAAACCTTTGGCTCCTCAGATTTACTGCAAAAACCTCTCTTTCTTAGAACTGAAGAACTTCAAGCTGAACTTCTTCTTTTAAGAGTCTCCCTCTGTACAGTTTTCTTATTGTTGTTAACTTGACTGATACCCACAAAATTGTTATTGGGGATCAGGGAGAGATTTACGTCCTAGCAATCAGACCAAGACTGTTAATGTATATATGAATTCACATATGGGTGCACGATGCATTATTTCCAAAACTCAGAACCTTTTGTCCTATAGGATCATATGTGCTTACACTGCACTCTCATGTTCACATAGATGGATAGGATGGGCCAAGCCCAGTGCTGTTTCACTTCCCTTTGAACTACAATCTCAACATGTGTCCTGCAGTTCTACAAAGAACAGGAGAAACTAATAACTAGACTGCTTTGTGATATATTCAAAGATAAACATAAGTATCCTCTTCAGTAACCCCTAGGTAAGTTCAAATGATGACCTACAGGTACATATATAGAGAACTCCATGCTACACAACCTTACAGACTCAGTTACCTGGAAGCAAACTTTGACATCCATAATGCAAGTTACAGGACTACTCTAAAGAGAATTCTAGGGGTTTTGTTTGTTTTGGTGGAGCTTTGTTTTTCATAGCAGAGATTATGTGTGAGAAAGCATCAAGTTTCAAAGTTTAAAAGCCCAGACAAGAATTGTTTTCGTTACTAGAAACTTCAGATTCAAATCCCATGGATCAGGTAGGATCTAACCTACTTCCTGTGTGTACAGGTTATAAAACTGTCACTACTGCCAGTCCCATTATGGCATTTCTTTTCCCACCTTTCCCATTTCCAGTCCTGGTTTTCATACAGATCTTCACACCAGATTTTAAAAGATCATCAGTTTACTGTGATTTACTGAAACTGCTCAGATGCTGAACACAAGTTGATGATTGCCCATAGAGGGAGCCCTTTCTGAAAGGTCGTGTGTACTTCTGCAACTCACTCAGCAGTAATTTGATACATGGAACCAAAAAACCCCCAAAAACCGAAAAAAAACCCCAAAACAAAAAAGAAATCATAATTACATCTCATGCCTGTTGTTTGCAGTTGCTTTTAAATCCACAGAGAAGAGTCTTACTTGCTCCTATCAGAAAAACCAAGGGCCCATTCACGTGATTCCTAATTCTGACAACTATGAGCATCTCTGGGGATTTGTTTCAGCCTTTCCTTTGAGCAGAGGAAGTTTTTTTCTAGGGCATATGAAACATGAAGTAGTTTGACCTTTTCGGCTACAGTCTGGACTGTGTTGAGAGCTTTTGTTTCCACTGGAAGCGATCCTTAAATTACTTAATGATTTGATTCCTACTCTGAGAAGAAATACATTATCTTGATATGCCAAGCCTCTGGTCACAACCACCCCCAAGAAGGGTGTTCTTTTTCTTGTTACTGAACTCTGTTTTTCAGTATATTACTTAACCACCAATTTAGTTATTTCTACACTTAGTGATTTTAACAGAAACACCAATAGCGCAGAAATTACAGGATGAGATCATAGATTCAATACTTGCCTTGTTTCCAGCTGATTTCATTACCATAAACTTGAAGTAGAGTCCTCAGGAAATCTTTTGCATTGAAGCAAATTATTGGAACTTTGCACTGTAGCATTTGAAACAACACTTGCCTGCACAGAAGTAGTTCATTAACACACACTATACTGCCACCAGATTTAGTCAATCTATTTACTTTGTTCTTTTAATTAGCACCTAATACTAAACAGCTAACCCAAGACATTTCCTTATTCCTATAAGAACAGAATACTGCATTTGAATATTAAATTCTCAATTCAATAATCCTCAAAGCTATGTTCTCTAAGAAATTAAAATATCCTAGCAGATACGCTTTATCACATACACATAAAGAAAACAAATCCTTGTTTAACTCTTAAAGTGCAACCTTAATCCAAAACACCAACTGGCATCCCTGTAATACTTTAACATACCCAAATAAGATCACAGAGGCTAAACTGATGTAGCATTATAAAACACTGATTTAAAAGTTACTACACAATCTAAGTTGCCATAACTGCCCTGTGTTAATATGATGTTTAAATCCAAAATGCTTCATCTTTGCAGTGTATTTCCATACCTCTTTCAAATGTCTGTAATTCCCTCATTCATGCTATTTTAAATAGATGTAACCAACTATATATATATATATCAGTATATAGATTTACCAACTATGTGTGTCATTTTTTTTAGTAAGTTCTATTTTGGGCAATATAGAAAAATAATCATTTTGTAAAGCATTTTTGATGGTATGAGACCACAATCCCAAGCGTTTGGACACATTAGAAATCACATAGATCAAAAGGTATTGTTGTATGCATTATAGATCCATTCTTAAACAATTGCACCATTCTTAAAATAAATAATTACCCATAGGTTTCATCTAAATGCTAATACCCTTATTCAACTTATTATTGAATTTTTACTGTTCATATGCACATGTTTTACTGATATGTTACTCTCAATTCCCAACAACCTATATTCAAGCTGACAACATGTTATTAAACTACTTGTCCTGTAACCCCAATGTTACAGCTGGAGACGTACAGGGCAGCAAAGTCATGACTTGTTTCGAGCCACAATATCAAGCAGTGGAAGAGATACAACAACCAAGTCCCACATCTTGAAAATTAATGTTTTGTAATTTAATAATCCAAATTCAGCTGTTTACAATAAGACAGCTATTACTGAAAGCCATAAAATATTCTGATGAACATGCTAGACTATTACATCTAAGAATCCAATTCAGTTCTCATTTCTCCCTTTATGGGATATGATTTCTAAGTTAATAGGAATAAAAATGGACTTTGGCTACAAAAACTGGAAGCTTAAAACATAGTCCAATTTTTCAATTAAAATTTAATCCAAGCATTAAACAGATACATAAAGCCTTTACTTCAAAATTATATTGTATTATTACTGAATATTAGTAAAACTTCATTTGGAATGTCAAAAGCCATTTAAAAACCCTGTGCTAAAAAGATTTAAAGTATTAACAAAGCTCAGAAAGGGTGTTTATCACAATAATGTCCATCAAAAATGTACTAGATAAGAAATGCAGTTCAGGAAATGGAAGATAAAATACAAGAAAGACAAGCCTGGACAAAACATATTCTTTGGTGCCATCCAGCTTTAACTGCTCATAAAGGATTTGCAGGTGAATGTAAACAGCTCCTACCAGAATCCCAACCTAATTCTGCGAGGGGTGCAGTCAGTGATATGCTGAGCCCAAAGGAATAGTCTATTCTTATCTGGTTTATATTAGTCCAGACTTGACACGGAACTAATACAGCCAATATCAAATTCAATGAGCCTGACATGTAAGGAGATTAGGCCTGTGCTAAGTAACCAACATCATTACTGCAGAAAGCATATGTAAAGCAAAACAGTATTTTTTCCTACATACTCTCACCAAGAAATTTTCTTGTGAGCCTGTTCTTGGTCCCAGAGAGATGATTGTTCAGTTTTTAAATATATTAATTTATCATTTTCATTAGCAGCATTTCGAGCATAGCCAGTTGAAGTGTGACTGGGAGGACAGGGGTGATTGGTCTGATTCTTCACCAGCACAACAACTCCTTTTATTGAAGAGGTAGAAGCCTGTTAAGTATAATTACAATAGTGTTTCCTCTGACAGATTTTGTGCAATCCTATAAAGAAAAATTCCCAGATATTTTACAATATGAAACCTACTATGTATTCTAGTTACTGCATACACCATCGACACGGTAGAGGAGCTTGCAAGTGTTTCAGCCTTGAAACAAAAATCCTAGTGGTTTCATTTTCTTTAAGTTTTACTTGGTAGTTTAAAATAAAATGTAATCTAAATGTACATTTTGGTATGTCGTACACCAAAGTGCCCAATGAACACAGGTTTCTGTTTATCAGTCAAATGCACACTCCAATGGTTCTACGGAACTGACTCTAAACAAAACTCATCCTTCACTAACCTGCTCCGAGTTGAGCTGTGAAGAACCATCTTGAAATATCATAGTAGTTACAAAAGCCACTGCCTGTTCTATACTTGCAAGCAGTTCATTTCTTTCTTCACATCCTAAACTGCTGATATCACAAGGATACTTTCCAGAAGACTTTATTTGTCCAGGAGTACAGCTGTATCTTCTTTCACACGAGGACACGTAGGTATTTACATGCAATCTTCTTGTTTTCTCTGAACAAGATGTAGACACATTTTGTTTTCTTTTAAGAGGAATAACTATTTTTTTTTCCCCATTCTTCAGGTTTTTTGCTTCTACTGAAAAACTCCTTTCTTGATATTCCCATTTTGGGAAGCCTGAATCCTGGTAACAGCTCACTATTTTGGTATCTTGACAGCCAAGCATTTCATCTGTATGCACTGTCCTGACTATCTGACCAAGAGTTCTTTTTTCAGGGCTGGCAGCTGCTTTTAATACAGCAATTCTGGAATCACAAACCTCCTGGGAAAATCAGAAATTTTTTAGTACACCGATTATTTGACTTATTAGGAGAAATTAAAAATTGCATGAAGTTAATTTAGATAAACTTTCAAGAAAGCAAAATTCCATGAAAAAATGTTGATACTAACAAAGCAGAGCCAGTTTAGGGGAATCACATTATATAAACCAAAGTTCAAGTATTTATCAGTAGAGATTATTTTGATGACGTATACTGTTTACATCCACAACCACTTTTTTTTTTAGTCTAATGGTAGTCCAACATTAAAAATGGCAAATTAACAACTGCAAGATGCATCTAGTCCAGTAGCCTGTCTTCCATAGTGACAAGGTTATTATTGTCTGAAGAGGGAAGAGACTATTCATCTTCAGCTTCAACACTCAGAGCTGTTTTCATGACAGCTTCATTTGTTACAGAACTTTTGGCAAGGGACTTTATTGACTGCTTTGGAAGTTCAAGTACATGAGTCAACTGGATCCCTTCAAGCAACTTACAGGATTGTAAGATATAACAAAAATATGTAAGAAAGTTGCACTGAAGAATTATTATCAGCTGTATGAGTAAGTATTATACTCTATTCAGTCTAATCCACTACACCCAGAACAGTTTTCCTACTCCAGATAGTCCCTAGATCCCTTTCCAGCAGCATGCTACTAAACAGCATTAAGCAAGATGTTGCATAGTAATGTTTGAATTCTACTCCTTGATCCTTATTTCCTTCAGAAATTTCCTTGGTATGCTACTGGCCCTAGTACATCACAGAAAGGCCAAATGTTTAAGAGCCATAGAAAGACAACTAATTCACTCAAGTGTATTCTCCAGTCAAACTGCAAATAGGTTTATCATTTAACACAGCAGAATTTGAATTAGGACACTCTAGTAATTATAGAATCAGGAACAAGCAATTCTCTTTTAAAGGTTCAAGAAATAAGAACAAAGCAATTTAATTATCAAGTCAGAATAATATAACTGGAACTACAATTAACCACAGAGAGAAACAGCAGCTTCCGTGACAAACTGATCTTCTGTTAGAAATAATGACATGGCTGGAAGTAGAGAAAATGACTCCCAGGATGTGGTTTCATAATTTATGTCAATGTAGGAAGATCTCATTAGATGCAAAGAGTCAAAATTAGAGTCTCATCATTACAAAAAGGGGTTCCACTATTATCCATGTGCACCCACAGCTGCATGAGCACCTGTGAGTCCATGTCATTGGTAGGAAACTATCTCACTCCACACAAGGCATCAGTTTTCTGCATCTTGAGCAACCTGAATGGAATTGAAGTGTGCAACATGCACAGAGTCAGAGTAAGGAAGGCTGTGAAATTTGCAGCTGGGATCAGTTGCAGTATCTGCAACTCATCAATCAACTCGATGGATTTTACAATCACAGCCTGAGCTGGGGCTGTCAGTTACCTGTTCCCACTCTTGCACTGGCACTCACTCACATGCACACCAAACCAAATGGAGAGAGATGATTAAACCCAAAATTAAGCTTCCTAGTACAAAATCATTTTTCACATGAATCAGCTCACTTTATGATTGTTCCGCGACAGACGTCCAAGAATATTTCTAAACCCTGGTGACCGCCTGAATGTGGCAACCTCATTTCTGATCAATCTGTCACAAAAGACCAGCTTTCTGTGGAAAGGGAACCAAAGTGGGGCCAAGACTCATAGGTAAATATAGCCCAAGTGTAAAATAAGACAGAGAAAGTTATCTAAACTATGATTGTATAAAATATATCATGAAAAAGCTTGTTATGAAAGCACCAGTCTATAACTTCAAACCTGCTACAAAAACCTGCTTTTAGTGGTTTTCAATCTTAAAAAATGCTTGCCTTTTCATTTCTCAGAGGTGCATCCTTATCACCTAGTTTATTTTCCTTTGTCTTCTTTATACCTTTAAAACAGAAGAAACAATTTACAGTACAAATGAATCTGCAAGCAGCCCATGTAAGTTAGGTTACATACAGGGTTATATTACTGACACTTTTACCAAACCTAGAAGAATCGTAAAAAAATTTCCCTCAACAACCATTTTATCAAGTTACTATCGAGTTAGTATTCATGCTTAGAAGGGCCCTGCAGGTTCCAAAATATGCATACACAAAAGCCTGCTCTGTCACCATTAAGAAAAAATTATTTAAAATTCACTACAAAGCAGAAAAACATTTTCCATGGTATTCAGAGGAAGCATTACTATAATTCCATAATTCTGTGAATTTCCCTCATTCAAGAAAATGCAACTCATTTTGGTCACTGTAAAGCTGGGGGCATGAGCGTAAAGGAAAAAAGAAAAGAAAAATCCAGACTCTAGAAACTTTACACAGCTTAACTGTTTTCTTGGAATTTGGCAGGAGTATTCCACAAAGCCTTTGTTCTAAAAAGCATTATTTGGATTTGAGTTTATCATATCACGTCTTACAAAGAACTGACCATGTTTCACCTGCAGAGGAGAATTTTTTCACATTGCTCATCTTGCATTAGAACAGTCATTTTAAGACCAGGTAAGAGAGAGCAAGGAGAATTCAGACCTGACAAACTGACAGGAAGATAAGGTGACACCAGTCCCATGAGAAGCAGGACAGCCACTGGTGCTGGGTCTGACACAGAGCACAGCACAGCTGTGAGTCTGGGCCCCCACTGAACTGCCAGAGAGCTTTAGCCCACAGCTCTGAAAGCACAGTTGCTGCAGTTCCAAGAAGGCTTTGTAAATGCACCTCAGACTCACACCACAGCCAGTGAAAGCACTAGGACACGCATTTCTTTTCTGCCTTAACACTCTCCAGAAGTCCCAAGAAGAGGAGAAGCACATGAAGACTGCAATGAAGGAGCCAGGGGTAACAGGCTAGCAGTAATTACAATCTCAGTGGGTACAGAAAGAGGAACAGGGAAAAAGAGAACTCCCCTGAAGTGCAGGTGTCCCTAGAGCTTGCATTTAGTTCGGATTCCTTTATCTCTAGATTATCTTATCACCCAGCCAAAAGACACCTCATGGGGAAAGTATGTATTTTGCTCCCCCACTCTGAGTACAACACTAAACTGCTGCTGTCAGCTATGCATCTGCATTACCAGCACTTCTGAAACAACAATGGTGTTGACCTATGTCAAACAAAGCATAAGGTGATCTATTTCTATTTACTAGAACTGCTTTAAAAAAACTTGTCTGGGCAAATCAAGACCTTCGTCCACAGAAGAAACTAAGCTTATTTCTACACGTTGGTCTAAGTGTATAATCTGACATTTAGCTCCAGCTCAAACTTCTAACCCAAACTGTCAGAATAGCCAGTATGGCACAGCTGTATTTGTAGCTTCAAACACTTTACCTTTGGTTTTCTCGACACTTTCTACAACAATAAGATAATAAATTAAGAATGATCTAGAGTTTACATTCAGTGCTTTTAATTGTTTCACAGCTAGACACTTTGTCTTGACAAATCCACCCCCCAGAGCAGACGATGAGGATTACACTTCTCTCCTCCAGCACACAATAACCAGTACGACAGGTACTGAAGAGACCTGCAACTTCCAGTTTCTGAATTATTACAAAGTATCACCAGATGGCAGCAGAAACCCGTCCTTGCCTTCCAGCTCCTCAAGGCTTGATGGGAACATTAGAGCTCCACTGCCAGGATAACCACAGAATTTCACCAACTAGGTCAACATTGCAGATATTTGTTCTATTTGAGGCCAATATTTACCTTCTAAAGACAAACAGTTTTTCCATTAAGTACGATTTAAAATTTAAAAATCTATCTATAAAATATAGTTCAATACAGTCTGAAACAGACCAACTAACATCAGAGGTTTATAGTTGGTTTTGCTTAAGGGAGGACAGACCCACACTAAAGCTATATATATATATATGTATATACATATAAATATGTATGTACAGGCAATGACAAGGTAGCAAAAGAAGTAAAATATCTAACTGAGGCTAAAAAGAGATCAAATTTTCTTTAAAATCATCTGGGTTTTGGTCCCAGATGTACCACATACAATGTAACATTTTAAAATTAATTCATCCCATATTTCTTTAAACATGTATCACTGATTTACAGTGATGAACTACTAACTCTTTCACTGCTACACCAGCAGGCTCCACTGATCCAAAGCTTTACTGAAAGAGGAGCCTGAACCATCATTTATATAGAACAGAGGCTGCAAAAACCACAATGTACACAAGAATAAATGTTAGATTTAAAGCCCATCGATCAGATAATATTCCAGGATCTAGTTCTCAGGAGAAAACAGACAACTGAAACCAAGTAAAACTCTTAACTTTCTATCTACTTCTTTCCAGAGCTACAAGACTGACAGACCATGGCATGCACAGAACTGAGAATAAAAACAGCACCTTGCAAAATCTCCCTAGTATCCCCAGTGCTCAAGACCTGCTGAAGCACTTTTAACATTACCTGATTTGCTCTTTCACTGGGACTTTTGTTCACTCTTCCCCCTACAATTGCACAAGTTCACTGCTAAGGAACACGTGTTTTAAGGACAGACATGAGTCTGGAGAGTTCACAGGTCGCCTGGTAAGCTCCAAGTACCTCTGGTGATTTTTAAATATCTAGTCCAGAGTCAAGTTAATGTACACATCTAATTTAGTACATTGAACAGTATTATTTAAGTAATAGTTTGAAATTCCCATATAATTCTGTACCACATAGCAGGAACAGAAAGAAAAAAAATTGAATTGGTGGTACAGTTCCTTGTACTCACATAACATTATTTAATCAGAAAAGTCCCAGCAAATGTCAGTTACAGCTTAATTCCTTTTCTAAACCTGTAGACCTAAACTCTCACCTTTTCTTTTCCTCTATTTAAAAACAGGGACTAAAGGTTTTAAATTGCTGTTTGTGTTTCAATTTTTTAACTGAAAACCACAAATAGGCTAAGATTTACTCACTCTGGTTCTCTCTGTTAGTCTGAACTTCTACAGGAATAGACTGCAAAGCTGTCAGAATCCTCTGAGCAATATCAGATAAAGGCACCTTAGAAATCTCACTTCCTATGTACTGCTCCATTTTTAAGATAAAACCTAAACACAGAACACATAAATTATTAATTAATTAGGGCCATGAGTAATCCTCACTTATATTCTGTTGAAATTAAAGACAATACTTAGTGAACATGTTCAGCCATTCATCTCAATAGAAAATTACATTTGCTCCCAGACGCGCCTATCAGTACTGTATTGGAAATAAAAATGCAATAATTTATAAGAACTAACTTATTTGAAAGAGTGTTTTAATACACTGATTAAAAAATCGGCAGTGTTAAGTACAGTTAACTTGTACTAAAGAAAAATAGATCTAACAAATAAAACAAGATGTATGTGTGAGGTACTTTCTCCCTCCCAGCATCTTTAAACTAGTCTGTATCTAGCACTTGCATACATCTACTGTTACTAGTGCTTGGATTTTATCAGGAAAAACACAATTAACTTTCAAGTAATTGCTGAAATTAAGCCAACACAAGATTAAAGAAACAAGCATTACTATCACAATATACAGCCATTAGTTATGTGCTGTTTCAGAAAATACTTACCATAAAAGACCTCTACTTTCTTAAATTTTGTGTAATTCATGCACTCAAATACTGTTACGCATTGGTAACTTTAAAATAGCTACTATAGCTTGTCAATTTAAGAAACTGGCCAGCAACATCTATAGTCTCTACAAGCTTTGACCCCAGCTACTGTTGTTCTAAATTTTATCCTTTTCTGAAAAGGAGCTGGTTTTCCAGCTGACCTGTCTATATTCTGTAATACCTACAAAATACTTGGAGAATCCCTAGGTACAACACACACTGGAGAATCACAAGTAACGGTGTCCACAGATGACTTGTTGTTTTACAGTTAGACCAGAAGAACATGTAGAACTTGACACAAACACAAGAGAGATATCCAGCATTTAAAAAAGTACTTAAAGGATCCAAGCTGTACAAGTCAATCACACTACCAAAACCTGCTGTTTACTCAATTATTCCTATACAAGTGGCTAACTGGAGTCCTGTTACTCTGGTTCTCTCTCAGTGAATCCAGTGCAAGAGCAGACTGTCAAATTTAACCACCGGCAAACAACAGTTCCTCTGCCTACGTGGAAATATTTCTCTTGGCTCAAGACCACAGGTACATTGCAACTTTTAATACTTACAAGTGCAAACATTTGCATCCAATTCAAAGAACATCCATCATGCTGCATTAGCACTGGTATATCTATCTAGCTCTAATCAGTAAGCATGTGAAGGAAAGGGCAAGAGGTGGAATGGTTTTCTTTTCCCTGACATTCCAGGAGTCAGAAGTATAATCCTTCCCCACACACAACTCCTCCTAACTTCTACGATTAAGAGCAACACTTTTTTCCTACACAGGGTTAAAGTGCTCCCTGACTTCTCAGGCTGGGAAGCAGCACTCACAGCCTCAGGGGCAGATCAAAATGAGAACCCATCAGACTAAATATAAACAAGACACCATGCCTGAGAACAGGCCTAGAAAAACCCACACAGATTCACCATAAATATTAACCACACTGAACTGAATTTATAGAGTTTGGCATTTAATAATAAACACAAAGTATAGAGTTAAGCAGCATGAAATCCAGACATAAAGACACCCAACCAGTAAGCTAAAAAAAAAAATTACACATTTCAAAATAAGTTATAATCACATAAAAGTTAAAAGTCTGCCATCAAAATAGTTTTAAGACCACTGTTACTGAATTTAAGCTAATATACTAACCTTCATCAATATGTACAATGCTTGAAAGCAAGCACAGCTGATCCCATCAAAATATAAAAGACTGGAAGTTATCATACTATAAAAGCCTATTTAGTTCCACTGGTATATTAGGAAGCTATATAAAAATTTGATAAACAGGCTAACAACGCACATGAAAGTAGAAGTATGAAAGCATCTGCACTCTGAATTGAAATGCCTATCATTATAAATTATAAGGCAAACTCACAAGTACAAAAGATAAATTTAAAATTCTTTTTCATTGACAAGCCCAGTATAAGTATGGACTGGTTTCAATGGAGAAGATAGGCCATAAGTTAATTTAAGAGATGTTGGAATGGTCTTAAAGCAGATGGTCTTGGTAGTTAAAACAGATTCTGGTACATATTCCAACACATTTTTAACAAAACCAAGTCTTCTTAGAAGAACTGTAAGGGAAACAATCATGGAATATCTGCCTTGGAGAACTTTCCTCTTCACTATGAGGACATTATATCCATGTTCCAAAATCTGGAATGCCTCCTCCACATTTATTTTGCAGTTCAATCAAAAGTTCTTAGCATGTAAGAAAAAACTCAAGGGTATGACACGTTCCTTTTGGTGCTATGCTGTGTGCAACAGAAATAAACACACAGGCCAGCAGAATAGCAGCCTGAACACATTTCTTTCCAATAACCAACAGTTACTTCCTATCCAAGAGTTCTGACAAAACTGAGATTGAACTCGGTGGGCAGAAGCCATAAAGCAGCACACATTCCCAACTGGTAACAGCGGCAGTTAAGATTCACTGCAGGGACAGGTAAGTGCAAGTACTGACAAGCTAATGCTTATTCCATATCCTCCTAGACAGTTTACATTAACATTTTCCTTTCTTAAGAGTATATTGCTGTTTAGACATTAAGAACTCCACCGGTTGTGAAATTCTCATCTTCCAGACCACTGGCTTTAGCCTGAGACTGCTGCTCAAGCTTCTCCACCATCTCCTTCAAGTGATCTTCATCTTTGAAAAAATACACATACAAGTCTCTTTCCATCTGATGCAGCCTATTGGACTCTAAAAAGCTTCTCTTGGACTTCAGATCAGCAACCAGATCCATAAGGAGATGATTCAGTTTATCTAAATCCACTTCCAGTTGGTGAAACTGCTCAGTAAGTTCCTAACAAAAAATACAAGACAAAAAATTATTACTTTTCTATTGTTAATACACTAGCTGAACTAGAAATACAAAAGGTTTTTCTGCTTTGGGAAGGCACTTGTTTCTAAACGAAAAGTAATCACAAAAAACCAGACACAGAGATAATATGGAATTCCAGTAATTTATGTAATTTTTGAGCTCCATGTAACAGAACTCACATCAGGTTATGCAAATGTAATTTCATTTACTTGTTGACCAGAGGAGTTAAGACCATTAAGAATCTGACCCTGACCTAGAGAGATGAGTGACATTTTCTATGAATTACAAGTATTCAAATCTTAAAAGGGAACAAACAAACAGACAAAAAAAGGCCACAACAAAAAAGTCAAATCACTTTTACAATTAAATCATTAATTACCAGCTACAACTTTCCCAACCGGCATTCTTATGATATTCAGCACAAGCAGACTAATCATCTACTTGCACATTATTCCCTTATTAAGGAATTACTTTTCTTGAGAAACAGTAGCAGTAGAACAAGATGTCATATTTTAAGAAGTAACTTAAATCAATAGGAAGGTATTTGACTTAAAAATGTGCAATCCCTAAATACGTACTGTTCCAATTACAGAGTCTCATTTTTTAATAAGACCTGTTTTATATGTTGCAAATTCATTTGATAGATGAATGTTAAATATATTTTTATGTAATTAACCAAGGAAGTATTATGTAACAGAAGATTTCCCTTGATGCATTTTTGAGGTATCTACAGTCATTTAAAAACCATAACAAGGTGCATTTAACAAACCCTGTTCCTATTTAAAAGATGTTCTAAACACAACACCTGAGAGCTGTGTAGCAGGATTGTCCTACCACAACTGTCCTTCAAAATTCTGGTATTTTTATTTTATCCAAATGATCCACCTGTGGCCAGTACTATTGATGTTTTAGAGGTAACAGGGGAGAAAGCCCATATGAAATGAAAAGCAACTTAAATGAGTTTTCTAGTGACATCCTATCCAGACAACACATTTCCCACACCACAAGCTTACAGGAATAGAGGACTGCACATGCCTTTGAAAGAAATTCAGTTAGATGCAATGGTTTGCTCAGAAACAAAAAAATGATTACCTGCCAACATTTACAGAAATCCAACATTTGCCAAGAACACTGTAAATACAGCATCCATTGTTACTACGTTAGTAGATTTGTTGCTGATAAGTGGGGACAGTTTGTGTGTCTAGAGCCTTCACACTACACTTTTATCAGTAAAAGAACGTCACACACAATGTAGTAATTTTTTAAAAATCAATAAGGGCTTACCGGACTCCGGAGTTGTATCTGATTTGCTCCACAATAGAGAGCAGCATGAAGGGCATCCACATCCCTTTCCAGGTTGGACAAAAGGAGAGACTGCTCTTGAGCAGATGCTGCCAGCTGATCTTGTACTGTAGCACAGTCCTGCTTTAACTTCTGAGCCATCTGCTCCAGGCTTTTGTATGTTTTAAACAATTGTTGTTTTTTATTTCCTCCTTCCAGGAGCTGATACAGCCTGTAACAAGTGAAGTTAGACACACAAGCACTTTTAAGTTTCCTGCGCACTATATCATCATTAGTTAAGAGAAGATGTCTGTGTTGAGAAGTCAGAGGACAAGTAAGGTAAGTACAGCTGAGGGCACTTTCACTACACTGCTGTATCTCCCAGTGATTCAGGATTCCATCTCTATATAGTAGTGATTAACAGGAATCCAAAATATTTCAATATCAAATAAGCAGCAATGAAATACTAAAGTAACAGTTAGTAAGTACATCATGAATGCAAATAGAAGTTGACAGTGTGCTTTTGCCAACTATTTCCTGACACTTCAAGGACTGCAAAATAAGACAGATTTTTTTTTAAGTGCTGAAAGAAAGCAGGCTTCAATGGCCAATGAGAAATAAGAACAATCTTTGTAACAGTTTCAAGCTTACTGAAGTATTTCCTGTTTTCTATCTATGAAGAGCCTGCTAAGATATTCTCCAGTTAGTTACAAGTCATGCAAAAGACAGCATTATAGCAAACTGAACCCTTACACCACACAAGAACAGGCCAATACAATTACACACAACTTTGTTCAAATGTTACTACCACCTCTGTCTAACAAAATCTTCAGGAGTTGATCCCTAATATAAAATCAGACTGGCTTTATTGAGAGCAGCAGCTGTATTTCAGAAATAACTGAATGTCTTTCAAGTGTCTTCTGTTTACAAACCCTATAAGGTTTTTAATTCTTTCAACTTCCCTTCCCTTTTTCTAAAAAAAAGGAAAAAAAAAAGTAACCAGAAACATTCAGTGATTTGGAGACTTTATAATAAACCTGAACAAAAATGTAACAAGTTGACACAAACAAACAATAGGAGTAAAATTAATGCTGCCTAACTCTTCCAGTTATTCACTGTGCTAAACCATACTCAGCTATCACTTATCAATTATTAAAAAAAACAAACACTTAAAGCACCATTCTAAAGGAGGAAAAGTCTGACAGTAACACATCTATAATTATACAATATACCTCATCAAAAGCTTTAGTCTTGATGGAAGAGCAGCACAGCACACATCCTTAACTATATCACTTGAACTACAAGGAGACTTAATCACTTAGATGGTGAAAAACCAGACTCCTACATGAGTGCCAGGACACTCAAACGAGATGGCAAATCAAGCAGTAAAAATGAGCTGAACACATTTCAGAGTCCAAAGGAGTCGTTCCTCTCTCCTACCACACGGGGGTTTTCTGCCGGCTCAGCTGATGAGGCCATGCATACAACCCGGGAAATCACTGCTATTAACATCTATACCTCTAGAGTAACTTTCAGGAGGTGCTAGATAAGACAGGCTTGGGTTTAAACATTCTTCATGTTATGGATATTAATTAGGAATGCTTCAGCAAGATTAAAAAGACTGATAATTGAACAGTTTTTCCTCAGGCAAACCTGAAAAGAATTTCAAAGGACAGGGACAAAACAAGTTTCACATCTTGAAGGCTTCAGTTCTTGAAAATTCAAAATTCTAATTAGCTACAGCAAGTAGCTAAGAACTTAGCAGCAGGCAAGGCCTAACTTGCCTGAGCCTTCATCTCCCCAATATTATTTCAAAGTAAGTCTAAGCTCAGTAGTGACTCTAATGCTTACCTGCAAGAGAAACCATCCTCTGAACTAATAGTGTTCCTTGGCTTTGCCTGTTGAGTTCGTTCAGCTATCACCTGTAGTCTCTGCTGCAACTCATCAGTGCTCTGTTTCAGAGATTCTACCAAACTCTCAAGATGACAGCTGATCTCCTGATGTTTCTTCATCTCCATTTCACAGGCCAGCTGAATAAGTTCAAATGATGTTTTCTGTCTTATCAAATGCCTGCCTATTTTATCTTGAATTGCAGCATAACAGTCCTGCCGAGCAATCTGGTGACCTAAGTACTCTTTCACCACTGGTGCAGTAAAAAGTTGTGCATTCTTCTTAAGAAGAGGAAGCAGCTCTTCATTATTTATCTGAGCTATATCTTGTTTAATTGCTGAAATTTCAGCACTTAAACTAGATATTTTAGCATCAGTGTTTTCCTGTTGTCCAATATCCTGCATAAAACAAAACACTTGTGAATTTCTTCATGGTTCCCTCCAAGCCACTCCCCAAACATTTCTTCAGTTCATATAAAATTCATGTATTTATGTTACACTTATCTACGAAATTAAATGAAAATTCCACAAGTAGTTTCATAGCATTTTACAACAATGCAAATACAGATGAATGAAGCAGATAATAAATATATTTCAGTAAAAAGTAATTTCATTCTATCACAGGGTCAGGAAATAGTTTATTGTGTTAAAAATAAAAGAGCTGCATTTTACCCAGCACCTATATTTCAATCATGTCTAACTGAAATCTCACACGCAAACTTAATTTTTTATATTCAGTCGGATGATCAACACTGCTGGCAGAATCAATCTTTTTCAAATTACCCTAATCAATCAAGTCCTATATACTAGTCATCCATAAATAAAAACATACAAACTGACATGATGCCTCAAGTTATTCCACGACTGGCATAAGCAAATACCTTTCCTTTCATTATGATTTGTTCACAAATCCCACTAGCCACATCTCACTGTCACTCACTTGTTGAGAGCTTCTGGGGCTTCAACTATCAGATTCATTTATTCGGTACAAATACTTGAGTTTCCAGAGTCAGTGAACTAAAGCTTTTTAAGGTTATGCCATGCAATATAAACAGGAATACACTTATCATATTGGCTCCTTGATACCACAAAACTGCAACCAAAGCGAAGATTCTGTTTATTGTACAAAGAGCCAGTTCTAATTTGAAAATACTAAGTTAAACTCAACTAGAAAGGTACTATAAGTTCTAGGATTTTAAAGGTAGTAATGCTGGAAAGTAGAATTAAAGATACCGTGCCACACTGAAGAATTTCTAACTATGGAAACTGAAGCTATTTCACAAGAGTAGTTTTGTGAGCAAGACTAAAACTTCATAGAAGTACAATTTCACTACATAAAAATAACTGAAATAACAATAACTCAGCAATTCCTTCCACTAGATCCAGTGGAACATGCCTGTCTAAAACTCCAGTACCTTCTATCACCTTTTGTGCCTTACCTTGTCCCAGGACTGCAGCAGGCTCTCTGCACACTTGATAGCTGAATTCATGGCCTCCTCTTCAGCTTGCAGCTGAATTAGCTGATTCTGACCACAAATATACGCTGCCTGGAGCCTGGCTATCTCTTGCCTCTCTTCACAAACTTCATTAGTCTCATCAAAAGTGACTTCCTTGATTAAATCTTCTAGTTGAAAGCAGCCTTCATGTGAATTTTCAGCACGTTCAGACATACCTGTATAAAAATACTCTTTTATGTGTGACGCAAGTGCTGCACTGCTTTGGTCTTCCAGAGACAAATATTTGTCCAAAGGAAGCTGGGAAAAAAACACTGGATGTATATCCGACCCTTGTTCTGAATCTGAAGCAGTGAAGAAAGAGGCAAATTTCTTCACTGAAGCTATAAGAGACTGCAGTTCATTGTCAAGCTTATTATTTGCTGCAGTAAACACTTCCAGTCCTTCTTTCCAATCCTTCCGTGCTTCTTCCTCTCTGCTTTGGAATGTCTGTAACACGTGGCTGTTTGCAGTAACCAGCAGCTGAAGCTTATTATGCCGATGAATTTGAAGGTTTTTTAACTTCTGAAGAGTTTGAAGCTCATCCTCTAATTTCTTCACTTCTTCCTCTTCTTCCCTGTCCTTCTCTTGGCTACCGTTCTTTGAACCCGTGGGCTCCAAGGTTTTAAGGACTTCATCCAGTGCATCTCCTTCCAAAACAGGCTTACCACGCTCGAGAAGATTTTGATAATCTTGCAGTTCTTCTTCAGATACCACATGCTGCTCATTTATGTTTCCACAAAACCACTCCAGAAATGGCTTGTCTTCTGAAGACTCAAACATCCAGTCAAAATCTTCTCCATTAAGCTCATCAGCCTTTGGATATCCAATTTTTTTAAGAGTTTCCACAAAATCCTTTCCACAGCTCATGATGAAAGTATTTTTGTAAGCAGAAAAGATCCAAATACATGAAAAAATCTGGGGTATTATTCCAGTTTTAATTTTTTTGCTATTTAAAATGAATATTCAGTATTTTAATAAAAAGAGTCTGTACAGGAAAAAGGAAGTGTCAGATCACAAAAAAAATCCCCTGAAAGCTGTTTTGGATTAAAGTGGCTATTCAAAGACTAGAAATCAATTTTAATTTCAGAGATATCTTAATATCTTTTTTTAATCAAATCAGGACACATTTTTGTGTCAATTATATCCCAGATCATTGCAAGCACATATGTTTTTCCTTAATTCACATAAACTTATTATGAAAATAGAGTAGCATCATTAATTTAAAAGCAACAGGTGTTAATATTGAGCAACTCATTGGCCTGCAAAAGTGATTTTACTTATACAGTTTTTCTCGCATTCACTTAGAAAAACACCTACAATTATTTTGAATCTTCCAAAATGAGCAGGGTTTTCAGTTTGTTCTAAAAACAAAACTACAGTGATGTTACACTGCACTTCAAGATCTTGGCTATAAGGGGGTTTTTTTACCTCAACAGCCAGCAGAATCTTGTCTTCTAAACCTTTGTTTTAAAGTTTCCTCTGAAAATGGAACAAGAAATACTTTAACATATAAATATCTCAACATAAAACTGAAGGGTTTTTGATCAATTATAAAAAATTAAAATTAAGATCAGTGTAAAATACTCTTGTGGAGACAGTCACAACTTACAAGAAAATGGAGTTTGCTGCTTTTCTGCTTCCTAGCAGACAAATAACCAGCTTTGGAATCCTAAAGTGCGTGTAACAGACAGCAAAGGATATAGGATAAGTTATCAACAGAGCCAGGAGGCCTTGTCTGCAATACTCTGGTAATACTAAGGGATTTTTTTTTTGTTTGATATTACTTAATACTTTGTTTCTAAAACATACATTTCACCAGAGAACCCCACTTTGCCAGCCAGCCTGGAGCGCTGAACAAGTAAAGGCATTCCTCTGAAGTTCCCTATGTGCCTGACTCAGCTCAGTTAGAGACGGCAGATGACACAGTGTTACATGAGTTTCGTGTCACAGGGCAGCGTTCAAATCGTCCTCTGCCCTCCGTGTCTAAAAGGGCTGTCCTCAAAATACATCAATGTGGGTGCCAAGAGGATGGTGCCACACTCATTTCAGTGGTGCCCAGTGACAGGACAAGGAGTAATGGCCATAAACTAAAACACAGTAAGTTTGACTTCAATATCAGGAAGAACTTTACGTTGAGGGTGGCAGGGCACTGGAACAGGCTGCCCAGAGAGGTCGTGAAATCTCCCTCTCTGGAGACATTCCAAAACAACGTGGACGCAATCCTGGGTAACCTGCTCCAGGTTGACCCCGCAAGGAGGGTGGACTGGATGCTCTCCAAAGGTCCCTTCCAACCCACTGAATCTGTGTTATGACAGGCCCCCCCACAGCTCTGTGCGAAGGCACGCCGGGCCACCACGGCACTGCCACTGCCATCAAACACCACAAACAACAACTGCGGAGCGCTGAGGGAGCACCCGCACCGCCCGTCCCCACGCAGGGCCGCACAAGCGGGGCCCTGAAGGGCCATGTCCCGCCTGCGGGGCAGCCGCTGCCTCCAGCCACACAGGGATCCCGGCCGGGACGACA
>VWZW01001826.1:1077023-1084523 GCA_013397115.1 Edolisoma coerulescens
GGGGGGCACTTCTGCCATTCGCACCCAGTCCTGCTGTGTTGCTGGATTTCACGCCTGCTTATTCCTTTCATGGGCTGCTTAGTCCACATGGGCTTTATGTCCATGGATTTGCCAGGTGCCTTTTTGAATGCACCCCCCCCTTTTGGGGGATGCTGACATCCCCCAAAAACTTCACAGGGCAACATCCCAGAGCATCACTACCTCCTGCTTGAAAAGGCACTTTCTTAATTGTTTTTTAGCTCTCTCTAAAAGCCATCAAATGACTCCTGGCACTAGTATTTCAGGATTTGGTCAATGCCACCTCTGCATGTACCTTACCCGTGGTATTCATCGCAATTTACAAACCATCAGTACATTTTCCTTCAGCAGTACATTTTCTTTCAGCTTTGTCCTCTCCAGTTTGGAGAGTTCCAGAATTTGGCCTCTGTAGAGCCAGTGCTCCATTCCCCGCATTGTTCCCAATGTCTCTCTGAACCTTTTACAGCATCGCTGTGCCTTGCTCAGGGTGCAGAGTGCACAGAGTCCTCAGGGCATGGGTGTACCAAGGTTTTCTACGGAATCCTCATTTCCAGTGCCCGTCCTTACAATGCTCCCTGTTTTCTTGGCTTTTTGGCTGCCCATGAAGTCACCAGAAAGCTCTCGACACGGATTGCAGGACCTCTGCATTTCAAAGGCTGGATCTCAGACGAGCGTCATGTAAACTTGTCACTAACACTTTGAGCATCCTTTGTCAGCCACTCCTCGAGTTTAGCCGTCTTCACTTCCTGTTTACATTTCACATGCCACGTTTTCCTGGGCTTCCCCATGTGCCTTGCAATAGCCTCTAAGTTTGTCGTTGAGTCATGCAAGGGGGGGAGGTTTGTGCCATGTTTTTCTGTTTATGTCAGACATTTTACCTTGGCTTCTAGAACTGTATTTTTAAGCCTTCTGGGTGTTTTCAGGCTTCTTGGTTTTGAACTGCTCATTTTGGGGGTTTTTTTTGGCATTTTTCCCCATTTTTGCATAGGTTATTTTCTTAAAATTGAGTATCTGTTTGCTTTATTTGTCTTGCATTCATCTTGGTGTTAAGTTTAATTATATTGTGGTTGCTACTATTGAGCAGCTCAACCACTAATAGCTCTTGAATTAGATCCTCTGCCCTGCTGAAGACTAAATTCAGAATGGCATTTCTTTTTGTTGTGGTTCATAGGGCCAGTTATTCTAGAAAGAAATAATTTATTGTATCCAGAAATGTTATCTCTGCATTTCACCCTGATGGGGCATTGACCCAGTCTGTATGTGGGTGGTTGAGCCCTCCCACTACTTGTCCTAAATGTGCAGCTTCTCTAATCTCACTTAATGCAATTGTTGACATGAATCAACGCAGGGAAATGAGCAACCTTGCAGCTCAGCACAGCTAAGACAAGCTCACATTAGGTTTTCTTGATCAAAATCAGCACCTGTATCGCTTGCGAAGTGCAGAATGTTGCTTTCTGGTATAATGTGGTCTGTGCAAGACGTTTTTAGATTAAACCCTGACCTGGCAGTGAGTTCTCATGGGTAAAAAGAGCTGTAGTGTTGAATTCCTCCCCATCAGATTACAGCCTGATATGCAGCTGCAATTTAGGCTGGCTGAAGTTTTCAAATCATCTTGCAGATAGAGTGCATTGTGTCTGTCCGGCAGGGAAGGAATGAAAGTATTCACCAGCTTATTTCATAAGGTCCTGCTGTTTGTGTTCAGCCAGTTACTTGCACTAAAATCGACTTCTCCTACAGCAGTATTTTGCAGACTGGTGCTTCACAGTATTGTGGTTTGGGGTTTGGGTTTTTTTCCATAAATATCAGTGTTACTCATGTGAAAAATGCCTGAGTAAAAGCAAATTCTAAACACCTAGAAAAATTCCTAAAATTCTGCTGTCCAAATTCAGCTCTGCCAATGAAGTCCACATCCTAGATGAAAGAAAATACATCTGACAAAAGTTTGCCTGTCTTCTGTCTCTCAAATTGTCTGCCTGGATTGCTGCAACTAATGCCTTCAGATCTCTGTGTGACTGGTTCCCTCTTTCCAGACTCACATGGCTACGATGTCCCACCTCTTCATGGCCTTTCCCAAAACCTATGGCCCATCTGTTTACCTGGGCAAGCAGCACTACATGCTCATTCTGTAGCAGGTTTGGAGCTATGTCCGTGCTGGCCAGTGGCCACCTCCTGAAAACAGGGGAGAGCTCAATTTGGGCATGTTCAATGCACGAAATAGTTTATTTTTCTTTCTACCCAGACATGGAATTTCCATTAAAGTTTTCATCATGGATTATTAATTGCAACCTCCATTCTATCTCTGCTTTGTCAAATTTGGTGAAAATTAGGCAGAAGGTTCAGAAGTTATCAAGGAAAGGAGGAGGGGAACAGATGGACGAAAGAGGAGTTGACAGACAGCATGATCTCATAATCCCTGCTGGCATAGGAATTCAGGCTAGAATTGAAATATTTTAGGTCAGAACACTGTGCACTTAAAATTCTCATTTTGAAAGAACAAGCCTCTAAAGTGAAACAAATTTTTATCTATTAGACCATTGATCAGCTCTTAGGGCAGTGATTAAACAACAGCCTTCTACAAACATATTGTCAAAATTTCTGACGGCTCCTTTCCCCACCCAACCTCAGGCCCTTGTGCTTCAGTGTTTGCTTTTGCAGCTCCTTTTGGATCAAGATTGTTTTCCTCTGATTCATTTTTTTCTTGGTTGTGTTCAGTCAAAACATAATTAAGGCCTACCTTACCCTTTTTTTCTATTCTAGGACCAGTTGTTTTGCATCTGTTTCCTAGAACTGGAGAGGCTGCTTAGATAGCATATTGCCTTTACAAGCCATTTTATGGTGAATCCCAGCAGATTAAGGCATAAACATTTCTGGAGGGATGTCTGCAAGCTCTGCAGTATTCCATCCATACCATGTTGTGTTTGTTCCACCACAAAATATGATGTCATTGTGCCTGATACCTCAGAGAGGAGCTCCCGGTTACCCATCATCCGAGGCTGGAACAAACAGCCAAGGAGTGCAGTGCCACCATACAGGCATTGCAGCTGCCCAGTCTAAACCCTCCCACCGGGATACATCTGTCAGATGAAAAACTGTTTTAAGTCATTTGCTTGTTACTGCTTTAGGGTTTTGTTTTGGTTTTAGTTTGGTTTTGGGGGAAAAAATCAACACAAAGGAGGCAAGGAAATAGGCTTTTAGCTGGTGAACTGTAACTGTAATAGAAGCTTTTTGATTTTGCATCATACTGCACATCTGCTGACAGCAGCCGGATGGCAAAGGTCCCTGCTGCAGACTGTTGAAGCAACAATCAGTCTTTGGAAACACCCCATCCTAAAAGGTAATTCATTGCTTTAAGCAAATTTATATTCTGGATTAAGCACAGCTTTTGAAGTGCCATGTGAACTTTTATTATAACAAAGTCAGAAGACAGGAATTCGGCACCAGCTTGTTTTCTCTCCCAAGTGCATGTATCTTCTCTCCCAAGGAATGGTAGATTTCATTCTGAGACCTTGTATTCCCAGAAAAGCAGGTCAGAGTGATTAGTTTCCTTCAGCTTTGTTGGATTCAGTACCATAAATACACAAGAAGCTCCTACACGTTTGGGCGAACACTCCTTATGTATTTAAACATATAATGCACAAGGGCATTTTTTTTTCCTAGAAAATTGTTTGTTCACCCTCCTGACCCTGTTTTAAATGAAAACCCCAAGCAAGGCTGATCAGCTCGGCTGTCTCCAAATGGGTTTTGTTGGTAAGAAACTGAACCTGTGTGTGGGAACGTGCACTGGGACTCAGCAGGGACCGTGCGGGACCAGAGCGCTCCCTCCTGCTCCGTCTGTCCCTTCAGCCTCCCGGCACCTCGTCCCCAGTGGGGCAGGGGTGGCACAGAACAAGCTTTTGGGGGGCTTTCACAGCATGTGTCCTCCTCGGCCTGGGGAGTGTGAAATCCTAGCAGGCTCAAGGAAAGCAGCAGCAATGCCAGCCCTCCGCTCCTCCTCTGGCCACCGCACCAGAATCATCCCTTTCTTCCCATGCCACCGTCATTGAAAACACTGGGTAATTCACAGTTTCTAGAATAATAATAACTCATAACTTTGCCATTAAAACCACTTTAAAGTACCTCTTTTAGAGGAAGCTGATGGTTATATCATTATGAATTTAATTATAATTTAAGTCTCTTTTCTATTTAATTAGGTTTTGATAAAACATTTTCATCCTGATAGGCAAGACAAGCTTCTGGATGTTTAGTATTAAATTTGAAACATCCATCATTAGCAAAATGAGGAAATTTATTTTTCTTATAAACAAATGGTATAATATGACAAATGTCATAAACGAAGCTGTACAGATCATAAACTGTACAGGATTTACAAAAATAGTGCCACCACATTTATAATAATTTTTTTCACCCAATGCAATTCTTGTGCTGAGAAAACTGGTGCTGTCACAAAGTATAGCACAGCTAAAATCTTATTGTAGCTATTTTTTTCTGTTGGAGATTAATTTATAATAAGTTATTAAGTGCTAGATTGTATTTTATGTTTATTTTGTGATAATGTTACTTTCAAAGAAAACTGTGATAGAAAAATTAGTTGACTATGCTTTGCGCATGAGTATTTTACTGATTCAGCAGCTCAGCTTATTCAAATCAAACATAAACATATCAACAAGCTACTGGCCATGATTTCAACGTAAAACTACTATTTCTGTATTTTTAAGATATCACTGTATTTAAGACCAACATGCATGACAAACTGAAACACAAACCAGTGGATGTCACACACTGCAGCTGAGAGTGAACAATGTAATTCTCAGAAGGATTTCAGCTCCGTCCCTCCTCTCATCTCTCATCAACTAAAATGCTCATTTTTGTCTGGCTGCACATCACTTGTGATGTGACTTTCATATTTGACAAAATAAACATGCAGAACTTGTAGGCTGCCTTTTAATGCTCTTTTCCCTGTCTTGTACAGAGCTGAAATGATTTCAAGTATAATTACTTAGAACAGACACTAATGCATTTCAATTTGCACTTTGCAAACAGGTTAGTTTGTCTTCAGAAATGTAATAGTGGAAATTTATACAGCACCCATGGTTAGAGACAAATAACATTAATGACTGTTGGGGTTTCATTGGGCCAGTGTGTGTAAAAGAAGTCTAAGTAGCCTAGCACCCCAATCTTCATACCATGCTATTCATTTGAATTGCTGAAACTCAGTGAGCTCCTTATGAAATAGTTGACATGAGATAAGCTGACATGTAAAGATTTGCTGTATGTAAAGAACTGCAAAGAGAAGAAACACTGTGCACAAAAAACAAGTGATGAAAGTTCAAAAAAACCTGAGTAACACAACAAAAAGGTATAAAAATTTGTATTTATAGTATGACGAGATAATGATACAACACAATACTCCGTGTGCTACAGAACGTAGCAAGCGCCATGTACGTGCGTACAAATGAATCTGTATAATACAGCAAAATGCATCTCACAGACTATGAACCATTCCTTTGGCTCTGGGATCCAGAGGCTCTGGCACAGAACCCACCTGCTCACACCTTTAGGTAACAATTTCACCAGTAAGCAGCAGAAGGCTCTCAGTCAGTGCTTCACCTGCACCAAAGTTTCATCACTTAAATGTCCATACTGCACAGACCCTTCCAATGCCATAAACCCTGCGTAACCACAGTTTAAGCCTCTCGTGCAAAATGAAAGAAAGGAATTCTGAACTTGGGGCGCTTTCTCTCTGCTTTGCCAACAGGCAAGGCTCTGGCTGGCCATGCCTCCCCAGGAATCCTTTCCTGGGCTTATTTACAATACTTCAGGCAGAGAGAACAGCCAAGGTGACCAAATGGTCTTTTCTGTTTCATATATCCCCTGCATTTTAATTCTGGGTAGCTACGGAACACACTTGGATGTTTTCTCTACAGCTACCAATTAACAACAGTGCATTTAGACAGTCACTTAAGCAAATTGGCTCATTTCATTGCTGGCGAAATTAATTTCTGATGTGTTTGCCCCATTAGTATTTGTAGGGAGTACAGCTCTTCCTTAAAGGGTTCCTAAAGGGTTTCAATTATTCTTCCATCAATTTTGGAAAGCGTAAGTTAATGGATTAAATATCAACACTGTTACTGGCTCATACCACACACAACCAATGGCCTCTACCATTTAAAAACAAATTTAACAGATTTATGAAACACTAATTTGTTTTGCAGACATTCCTTTATCAGCAGCATCATAAAATGAAATGTATAAAATTAATATCACTTAATTAAAAGCTGTGATGATGTGGTTCTTTTCAAAAAATGTGTTTCTTTCCACAGGCTGAGCTGCAAGGATGAAAAATTTCACCACCAATTACCAGTCTGCCAAAAAGTTGGTAAAATGGTGAAATAATCACTTGTCCAGGAGCAGAGACTGCTGTAAGTACCTCCAGGAAAAGCAGAAGTACCCGCCCGGAGCAGGTCTGCAGGCAGAGCCCACACTCGTGCAACTTCACGTCTTTCTGTTTCCCAGTTCTCCTCTTTTGGCATTTAAGTTCATCCACTGAAATGGGTTATGCAAAGTGTACAGTCAGACTCTCAGAATACTGGTATTTATCACTGTAATTTATTTGTAGGTCAATAGAAGTAACTTTATTTCTCTTATTATATGTTGTTAGGCTGCACATGGTACAGCTGAACCCACACTCATCCATGTCAAAAGTGGAACACCACTTGAGGTCAGTCTTAATTCTGTAAGTTAGATCAAGTTAGATGTGTTAAGATTTTAAGGCCTTTTTTTCAACTCTAAATCTTACACTAATAAATTAGGATTGAAACTCATCTATAAACACCACGTGTAAAACTGTCCTTCTCCTGGCTTTTTGGGAAGTTTTTGTTTTAACCTGCTAAAACTCACTCTGAACCAAGTTTGTTCTTTGCAGAAGACAATACAGGATCCAGTCTCTGGTTAAAAATCTGTTGCAGAGCTTCTACTGCCAAACCTGCTCTTTTCAGAAGATAAATAAATCAGCTGCAATGGGCCTGGCAGGGTACAAGCTGGGCAGAGACAGGATGGATGTGAAGGAGGATTCATCCTCTGAATTGCAGTGGAGAATGTGCAGAAAAAACTTAACAATTTTAGGCTGTATTTTTGTGCCTCCCTCCGGTGATGACAGAGTGCAGTCACGGAGCTGGAGGAAGCACTAATCCAGGAGCAATGAAGAGGCGTGCATCCTCCGACACCTGCGTGCTGCAAGGGAAAGCCCTTCCTTTCTTCTCCCCCAGGAAACAGGCCAAACCTCTACGTCTCCATAAAAAGAACTTTGCGATGACTTCATCCCTCCAGAGTCTCTTCCACAGAGAAAAAGATGTCGAAGCCCTGCAATCTTGTCCCTACTGCTTCTCTGCCGATGTGGTAACTGCAGAGGAAATGGATGAACTGAGCAGCAGCACCTCCTCGCCTCCTAAAAGCGCGGTCGTGACAACACGGCAGAGCTGCCAA
>VWZW01001826.1:1087023-1123735 GCA_013397115.1 Edolisoma coerulescens
TTCCCCCATTTTGAAGTACAGTAGTGACTTGTAAATACGACCTTTTCTAAAGATCATCTGAGATTTGAAGATTTATCTGCCTGCTTCACCCAAACAACTGCTGAAAGAATTTACTCTATGGAGCCCACTATACAGCATTCAAAATGTTTTGGGTTTGGTTTTTTTCTCATGAAAAAATACCACAAAAAGTAGTTTTAGGTTTTTGTATCTCTGAATCACTAACACATTGTAGATTCCATTTATTCTTCCATGTTTGAAAATGGTTTCTGCAAAATCAAAATAAACTGTCAAACTCCCTTATGCCATGCTTCCAACAGTTTGAATTTAATACTTCTTGAATGGAATGACATAATTTATTTCCTTTAATTTGCAGGATGGCTACATCAAGCTAGCTTTAAGTCACAACTGTACCTAACCACAGTTCTCTGCAGCAAACCCATGATTTACAATATCTAATATTGTGGTTACAGTGCAGGGAACCGTGGGTAAGAAACCTCCATGTCAGAGTATTGTGGTTGGGGTTTCCCGGAAGAGTGGCAGTTGACACCTCTGGAATATTCATATATAAGTGCTTCAGTCAGATGGTCCTGAGTTGAGCGGGTAACTCAGGCACTATGAGAGCCTGGCATTCAGTCTGCGGGAATGTGTGTAACCTCCGTCACTCGAACCGCTCTGCAAACTGTAGTGGTCTTCAGCATCACTGGCACTTCCAATACTGTCCATTTCACCTGGAGTAAACTCCATTCCTTCAATGTCTACTTCTAAAGAAAACATAAGAAGGCACATTTTCAGGAAGTTGTAGCAACTAGTCATGGGCCAGTGTCAATCAACATCCAGGTGAAACCTGAATCGTACTTCAGTTTGAATAGTAATAATAACAATAATACAAATAAAAAGAACTGGCACAGTAATTCCTGAGGTAAGGATCATCTCGTCCACCTGAGAATTAAAATCCCTTCTGTCCTCAGCCACATAAATATACTGTATGACATCAATACCAAATGCTTTCCCAGAACTGTTCCAACCTGCACACAGACACTGATTTAGAAAAAAGCTGGCCCTCAAAGGCTGTCGTACTGCAGCACTGTCCACGGTAATTCCAACCATGGAGGTGTTGGCTGGCCATGGTGTGACCACCTGTCCCAAGGTAACTGCCCCAAGACTGACCACTCAACCCCCTGGACCCTGAAACAGCCAGCCTGGGGGAGTGTTCCACACAGAAAAACTTCCAAATGGGAAAATAAAAAATGGCAACAGCCAGCTTGATGAGCTCTGTCTTAAATGAGAACCAAGTGCAGAGAACTTGGTGATCACTGCACAGAAAATATTCTAAAATTTCACAATAAATGATGTGGAATTAATTTATTCACACAAATGAAGTAAGCCAAATGAGATTTTTTTTTTTCCATGAGAAAATATTATGCCAGCCTTACCAATAATTACACTAAAAATTCAAAACATTAAATGGCAATTGTTTAAAAAACTGGCAAAAAACACATGCAAGATAAATAGCTTTAAAAATCCACACAATATTAATAGCTTAAAAACTGATTAAGAAAAAGACCATTTTTCAAAGAATGTGAAAAAGATGAGGTAATTTTTTACTCTTCAAATCACATTACGGAACAATTCTGTCTGGGTTTGGTTGAAAGCTTGATTTTAGTTCTAAATGACATTTTCTTGTTTCCCTACTTCCCTTTTCCTTCCTGCTCCTGCAGGCCCCTTTGGGAAGCCCTGGCTCAGTTACCTTGTTCAGAGTCAGTGGATATTGTTGATCCCATGCTGTCAGTGCGGATTCGCTCCATGCCCTGCACGGATAGCTGCTCCAATCTGCGCTTGAGGTAGCGGTGCTCCCGCTGTAATTGTTCTTTAATATTTAGAGCTTTTCGGTCCTGTTCTTCCAATTTCTTAAAGGGAGAGAAAAACACAGTAAGCTGACAGCTTGTACCCATGTCAAAGCTTAAGGTCTTCTCGTAAACAGTAATTTAAAAGCAATTTAAATAATTAATTAATATAAAGTTAAAACGAAATTTAAAAGTTCAATTTTTTAGTTAGCATTCTGTAGAGGTCAGTACAATTTTAGCAGGCTGAATTTGTTTCACAATAAGATATATGGTTATAGGGGAAAAAATAATAATAATTAAAAAAAAAAAATCCCTGAGAGACTCTCTTGCCACTAGCAGACATTCCTTGGCTAAGACCGAATTATTGTTGCCTTGGTTGTGGGAATATTTAAATCATTTTATCAGGCAAAACCGGCATCATCTTTGATAACTCGAGCACAGCTCAGGTTCCAGTGAGAACATAACGCCTCTTTAGATGAGTCTCTTATTTCACCTATCACCATAAAGGAACCACCTCTGGTTGGTTCGTAAGCCTCTGATGTGAAAACCTCCTTCTGCAGGCCACAGGAAATTTTAGCATTTAAAAAGCTTCATTAACAATAAGCAGCATTAATTATATAGAGAAGGAGGAATTTACTAACAACTCTCTTTATTCTTGCATTTTTTTTTCCTTGAACTTCTGCAGAGCAAGTATGATAATTCTGGGATATCACCGACAAATTCAGCGGTATTAATCCAAAATTCCTCAGCAAAGCTGTGAAAGGATCCTTCCACATATCTGCCTAAAATCTCCCCTCTGACAGAATAAAAGCAGGTATTAATTTTGCAAATAAAAAGAATACGTCACACCCAGTAAAATGTGCTGCACTGTTGGTCCAAATGCAGTAAGAGGAATAGTATCTTTTAGTATTTGAACTGAGCCCTCTTCCAAATCACTGGTAGCCATTTAAAAAAAATGACTATATAATTAGGGAAAAAAGTGTAAGAGTATGATGGGATTAAAAGCATGAAGGATATACAAATCAAGACACCTTTTATTATTAAAAAAATTATCTATCTGATGCAGTAAATTACAGGTTGTAGCAGTAAAAGCACTTATGAGAGTGAGCAGCTTTCTCTGTGAGCTGTGTTTACACGATCACTGAGATTTAGGAGATGTGCAGGGAGCGAGTGCAGCTGCTGAAGATTCCTCCCTGCCATCTGAATGAACCTAGGCTTGGTTTTCTGAGCAGAGCAGGCTGGGACAGTGCACAGCAAACCACAAGGAAAACCCTTTCAGAGATTTTGCTGTTCCAATGCAAGCCTGAAATAAAAGTATTTGAGAAAACAATTGACACTCTTGAACGGGGCAATTTCCTGGCTCAATGAAATCCACCTTCTTCCGCCTCATTTTGAGCCCCCTCCCAGGCAATACACTCTGTACATACTCATCATAGGTGGATACACAATGTTATAATAAGAAAAGGGGTTGGTACATCCATGTACACAACAAACCAAATGTGCCCAATTGATCAGACTTCCTTTTCCTGTATTTTCCTGGCTGCAATCCCGAACTCTAACAACTATTTTAGGAAAGAGCTCAGTGATTCATATCCAGGAGACTCAAAACCGTCCAATCTTTCAGAACAAATTTCAATATATGGGGGGGGGTGTGTGTGTGTGAAAAGTTCAGAACTAATGACTGTGTTTGAAATGCCAGCCGGGCACAGGCAAGCTCTGGCAGTGCAGGGGAGGGAGCTGACCTGACAAAGGGGAGCAATTAAGAGCTAACCCAGTTAGGGCAGGTTCAGTTAAAATCTTAAAAAGAAAGTTAAACTTCAGTCTTGGTTTTCAGAAAATGAGTATTTGGTGCTGTGCAAGATGGATCTGGAAAGAATCTGTTCCCAGCTTTTTTTATCAGCAGCTGAAATGGTAACTACAGGGCTAATCTCGCACACTCGCCACTTGTAAAAACAGTTTTTCAATTTGTATGCATAAGCCCGTGATAGGGGGGCAGCCCAAGACAAAAACCACATGCAGTGCCTTTCATGCATGTTAGCCTGAATTATAAACAAGAGGCCAAAATCTCAAATGGTAAAAACAGGGGTTGCCCAGCTGGAGTAATTGTGCTTAGGAGTGCTGAAAAAGTAGCTCCGTAAACTTGTTCACAAGAATGGTTTTGCCTAAATTAATCTTTAATTCTTCATATGAATCACACCCATTTCTGTAACTGCTGTGAATCTTAAAGCTGTGCATCAGCAGGCTGTTCTCCAAAATATTCCAAGATTACTGGCAGTGTTCAATTTTGCCTGACACTTTTCTCGACCTGTTTCTCTGTAACACTGGAAAAAATGCCAGATGAGTAATTATAGTCCTGGACACAGCAGCAGAAACCTGTTCTTTAACTTTTACATTTGAATACCTCTTTGTCTTATTTCTGCATATAACCCTGTTCCCTGAAAACAACGACAGTGAAAATGGGAGTGAAGGTGTCTTTGGAGAGAAGAGGCCTGAGGAATAATTTCTTTTGAATTACCTGTGCAAATGTAGAACCTGCATTGCTGCTGGATCATAGATGGGATTTGAGGCTGGTTTTTGTTTTAAACTTGTAACAAGGGGAGCAGCAACAAACAGGAGATTGCATTTAATTTTTCGTCTCATTTAAATGAGAATCTGGTCAACAAAACGTTGATGGGGATAAGGCTCACTAATAGATATGATCTGATTCCTTTTTTTTTTTCATCATGAATGGATCTGGCCTTTTACATTTGAAATGATGCAGTACAATGCTACTTTGCTCAGTCCTTAAAAAACAAATATATTAATCAAAGAACAGCTTTGACAAATATTTTTTTAAATTATAGTGTAAATTATTAAATACACTAGTTAGTAACTAAGCAGGAATCACAAAATCACTGTTTTATATATTTGAGGTGCTAAATTGCAAAACACTAAACCTTGACACTGTGACTGAAATCCCTGCAAGTAATAAAGGCCAATAAATCCAGAAGATTGGACATATGGATATGGATTTTGTGTGAAAATTTGTTTCCTCTCTATGGATACACATTCTGGAAGATTCTCCCTTAAAAAAAATAAAAACATGGATGAATGTTTTTACCTTGATATGCATCTTAGCTCTTTTCAACAGACTTAGAGTGGTGTGTCTGGTGCTGTCCGGCCCGAGAGGCACAAGCTGTTTTAGCTGTTCCAAATATAGCCGGAGTTTAGCCCGCCTGCAATCATTAAAAACGAAGAGCGTTGTAGTAGGGTTGCACCCGAACAGAATATCCTATATGCAAACACCATCTGTTTGCAGGATCTCTGTGCAGAACTCGAGTCAACGGAGCTTCCTTTCCCCTCCCTTTGGCAAAGTTTCAGACTGAAAGGTCACTTGAAATGCAGTAATGCTGCTTGGCACACTCAGACAGGAGGCTCATACCTGTATTTCAAAGCAGTTTGCTCAGCCTGGTCAGTCCCATCTTAACCAAACGGGAGTATGCTCAGAGATCTGAGACATCCAGGCAAGGATTCCTTACCCTATGGCTGGGTAAGGAAAAAATCCTGGGATTTTGCTCCAATGCAGTGATTTCTGCAGGCACAGACAGAGCTGTGGGCAGCTGCAGCCCCTGATCCCCCTCTCCCCATTCCTATCCCTGCCTGCTGCAATAGGACACACTCCTGCTATGCAAGGCAAGGGCATCCATGCAGCTCTTCACAGCTCAGAGCTGTTTCCAGCCATTCTTTATCAATGTATTTTAACAGAGAGGTCCTGATGCCCCTTCTCCTCCCTTCTACTGACCCACAGTCCCCCCAGAAGGAGGCATTCTTCCTCTCACTGCACAGTGTTTATTATAAACACACAAGAAAAAACACTTCCAGCCATATTCCTCATCAACAGGGTCCTGCTTTCTCTAGTACTCCCTTGCAAGTATCACTACTGCTGCTCTCAACAATCTCTGCTGTACTACTGCCATTGATCTATCAGTAAAAAGAGGATGAACAAACTACTATTTCTACAAATGTTTTCCAGACTGTCTTCGAGAAAGCAGCTGGCAATACAACAGTCCATGAAACAGTTGCCTGACCCATCCAAAACAAGGCAGCGGCCAACCAAAAAACGACGTGCAAGTGCGTTTCTACAGTTACATCCTAAAGAAAATCTCTCCTTGTTTTAATTCACAGGTCTTGAACAGGAATCCACATGGTTCTGCAATGAGATAGAAATGGATGTGGAAGTGCTTCCACGAGTAACTACTGTTTTCCTTTCTGTCAGCCTGTTACAGGCTGAGCAAAGCGATGACCTGGAGCCGACATCCCCCTCACAGCCGTAAGAACAACTGCAGCAGATCACAAGTGTGAGGTGAATAATCATCTTTTTCAAACTTGCTCGACGCTGCATGAAGGAAACAAACACTGCAGGGAATTCAACGCTTCTGGTCGAGAATGAACTTTCTTTGAACAATGGATTCATAACTGCAATCCAGCATCAGTGTTTCAAATGCAGCTGAAGAGGATTTAATATACACCAAATGACAAATTACATGTGTGTAATTGGAATGATTAGTGCAGTGTGAAAATAACCTGAGAATTAATGGTGAAAAAACCCAAACCAAAATAGAATCTAATACAGAACAGTAATGACTACATACTCACACATTTAGTTCTGTATGCCTATAAATCAGCAGTGTACTAGGTAAGAAATCACAAAGCATTTCTATAAAATTGTTAATTTTTTTTTCAAGCCACCTAGGGAAAAAGGATTTTTGGTGAAAACATGATTCAAAACAGAAAATTGATGACAGACTTTTTGTTTAGGCCTGGGGTTTGTTTTTAAATACAAGGCTCTAAACTTAACCATCTAATTGCTTTTAGTTAAACACCACCAACAAAGACTGGCCTAAGTATTCACAAAAATAGTCCCATCAGATCCTCTGAGGCTGCTACCTTAAACTGGAATATTGATCTTTAAAATAGTGAAATGCCCAAATTAGGGACCACTGGTATTTATACAGAAAATCTTAATGAGGTAGATTTTTCTGTGTCTGTAATCCCTAACAACTGCCTGGCCGGGTTTGTGTTTTAAATACAAAAACTTGCTTCAGGGACTAAATTCCAATAATCTTTTTGTTTTCTAAATGGCCTCTGAACATACACACAATTGCCTGCGTCACTCAGCCCAACCTGGATGCAACTGGATTTAGACAGATGACAAGAAAGTGGGAACTGAAGATAAAGGAGGATATGGGAAGGAAGAGAAGGATAGTACCAAATATTAAACAGAGAGGTAAACGCCTTGAAATGGAATGATCAATATACTTGGAGCAATTAAAAGTCTGATAAGGAATACACAGAACTGTTGATCTGAGATTTACTTAGTATTAATTCTGGAAAACATTAATGAAACCAGAGTCCGTACTAAACTTATCTGCCTCTTGCTATTTGAGGAAAGTCTCCTTACCACAGGGAGTAGAAAGTCAGGCTTTAGTGCACGTCCTTGCCATCAACTGGGGAGTTCACAGAAATATCGCCAAGGTCCAGGGGCATGCCTGTGTGCCTTCTTAAAGCACTAGCTCTTCTGTGTTACCTGCCAGCCCGGCAGAGCAGGACTTTACAGAAGTGCCATGAAGAACATGGGACTGAATCTAAGACGAGTATTTTAAGTGACCAGTGAGAAGAATTAAAAGAGCTGAATATTAACAAATCTGCTTTAAGGCTTTTTCAGTACTACCAACTGATAGCAGTAAATGTAAAAAATACCTCCTGAAAGACCTCCTCTAACTTCACTTTTTTTTTCTTAAAAGGACTTTTTCTTTCATGTAAATACTCAGCACCTATGAATCCATTTAAGATTTTAAAGCATAAACTTTACATAGATCTTTACACAAATGCAGGCATGTTTATGTGACTAATTCATATATTATAATCGATGGCATAGATTGTGAATGTACAAAAAGAAAACCAGCCCACCACAATCCCTTTGGTACTGGAGTAAATATCCCCATGTTTTTCATCTTGCACATCTTAGAAAAAACTGTAAGAATGTAAGAAAACATTTCAGGCATGTTACGTTAACAGATCACACCAGCAGGAACAAGGGACTCAAACTTCACAGCAGATAAGTTGTCTCGTACAGACTCTGCCAGCACTAATTTCTCTCTTTTTCTGCAGGGACCTGACAGCTTTTGCTTTTCCTCGGCTGCCTGTGACCACAGGAGGAGGGAAAGGCACTCACAGAGGTAATCACAGCCAGAGCTGCTTTGTGTTTTGCAGCTCGCGCCTTAAATTCCACCTAAAAAAATAATACAAAAAAAAAAGGCAAGAAAAAAGAAAAAGAAAAAAAAAAAAACAGCCCGGTGTCAGAGCAACAGGGTAACAGTCCCTGTGCAGGAAATGTGGTTGAAGTTGGGTAGCTATGCTCTGCTCCAGCTTCCAACCCCACTGCTTTTGCCCACATCAAGTGTGGTGTCCAGCCAGGACACCAGTGCTGAGAGAAGTGGGCACTTTCCTCACCCCCTGTGGATACACAGAAATATCCCCCTCATCACTGGTATTGAATTCATCTGGGAAGGTAGGGATCTAAAAAATGCCATCCAAAATCCAAATCAAGCTTGCAGCTCTCTGTTTTGGGTGTAGCCCCACATATGGAGAGGTGCATGGGTGCCCAGTCTGATTTATCACATCCTTTGTGCCAGTTGATAAAGGGGTTTCAGATGTTCAACAATCCAGTGTTTCTGCATAAGCAAGTTCACAACAGGGACCTCTGAGTCTGCATTACAGCTGTTCTGATGCCTGATAAGCCCAGACTGGCCAGCATTCCAGGGCAGTGGCCATGTCTAGCAGCTGTCTGGTGGTTCTTCACATTCACATAAAGGACAAAGCCACCTGCTGACAACTGACCCAAAGGCTACCAGCTGGAATTGCCCTGAACTGGTTTTGAAGCCATGTAAGCCATGATGGGCAAGAGTGGCAGGGATTTCAGCAGCCATGGCAGAATACCCTGGAGCCCCACAACATGGAGGGACAAAGCACCAAAAAGGTGTTATTAAGAATTTTCCGACAGAACAAGGACATCCACCAGAAGTTCACAGGAAGACCACTCACTGACTCTAGTCCTTGGAGACTCCAGTTTGCTCCAGTGTTTGGCTGTGGAAAGGCAGGTTCACCACTTCTCAAAGAAAGGGTTGCCATACAAAGGTAAATTAAGATCTTTGACCCTAATCAATTTCAAAATTGTGTTAAAGGAGTCTATTAAATAATGATCATTAAGCTTTGCTGCATTTATGAAATCCCACATGCAAATCCATTGTAGCACACCAAGAAATGGAATACTAAGATGCAGAGGAAAAAAAAAAAAGAAACAAGAAAGTCCATTGTTCACCCTGGATAATCTTCATTCCAAGGAAACTGCAACAACTCCAAGAAATTCCTACATCTACTTGACAGGCGGTTGCAATGGGAACAAAATACTTCTCTGTAGGGCTAAATAATACAACAAGAAGCAATGGCTGTGAATTTGGAAGTTCAGGATGGACATTGGGAAACAAATTTTTTATTGGGGCAGTGGTGCACAACCAGAATAGGTTGCCCAGAAAGGCAGTCCCTGGAGGTTTTTAAAGATTTACCCAGACAGTGCCATAAACATTCGCAGACGTACGTTCATGTCTATGGACATGTAAATCAAAGATTGCCTGTAACACTTCAGCATTTGACTCACAAGATTGCTCCCATTCATGTACCAGCAAAACATCCACAGCTGTGTGGCTTAAACCTGTGCCACTCTGACTGACAGAATGCTGGTAGGTTTGTGGAATGACCCAATCCACTGCATTCTTTCCACAGGGACCCTCCAGGGCTTTTTCAGGCCCAGCACAGCAGAGAGAAATGGCCTGCAGCCAGTCAGACAGCAGATAGCTGTTCAAGCAGCAGTTGCACAGTTTTTTGACAGCAGCAAAGGTGTGTTTCCTAAACCATTCAAGTATAAATCTAGAGACTTTATTTAGAGGCCACTGAGCTGCACAAAGACAGCTGCAAAGGCAAGGTGCATATCCCAAACAAGCTGCTCAGTCCTCAGCATGGCATGCCTCAGCCAGGCCCTGGTGCCATTAAATGGCCACAGACACTCATGATACAGGGTGACAGCATCGAGTTCCTGTGAAATGTGTGCCTGTCCATCCTGCCACCCCAGCTGGGCACTCCCTGCAGACAAGCTGCCAACAGCCCTCCACGTGTTTATGGTAGGTAGCACAGGGTGGGCATTTCCTGGAAGCTGCATCCAAAGACAAACAGTTCCCACTGCTGGCATCGTGTTACTGACTGCCAGAGGTCACTTGCTGAAAGTGTCAGGGAAGGGCTGTGCTCATCTGTTTCTGAACAATTGTGAGCAAGAGCATAAACCTCACTACAGAGAAGTCAAATTCATGACGAGTGTTCACCTTGCACATCCTCCAGGTCTCACTCCACAGCCCCCGTGGAGTACAAGAATGACTCTCACATGTACCCATTCTCTGCTGACACAGAGCTGGCTGTAGAAAGGAAGGAGCAACTCCATCAGCAGTTTGTCATCCTGTGGGAAGTCCCAGAACAGTTGTCTGGTCCACATCTGCTCCCTGCTACTAGCAGATTGCCCAGGCGGGCAAAGGAGCCGTCCTGGCCATACTGGGAGGCACCGTAGACATGCAGCATCTCCAGCTGATGGGCAGCAAGGATCTGGAAGGTTAGGAAATGGCCAAAAAGCCACTAAATGTCAGCATTCCCATAGTGCATGCCCTGAATTTCCCTCTGTGCTACCTCCAGCAGAAATTGCCTGGGTTAGACATGATGGTGTTGCTTCCACACGCACAGCCCATCGTACCTCTCACCACAGTGCACCGCTGAAGCACATGCGGGCATGAAGCAATGCTGGCCTCACAAGGAGGCCCTAACTGGGCTTTCTGTAGGGTGCCTTAGTGCTAAAAACACTTGTGTGACTGAACACGTGTCTGTGTTTCAGATGCCCCAATTTTAGTCCACTAAACTAGCTCTGTGTACGGGAGGGTGACATATTCTCCAACTGCTAAATATATTTGTTTGGTGCTCTTTTGAAAAGGACACCATAGATCAAACTCAAGCAATGCAATCACTACAAGGCACACTAGTGAGAATAACAGATAGATTTGAAATAGAGGTAAAAAATAAAAATTTGTCATTTCTGTACATTAACTGTTTCAGTCCAAAAACCAGACAGCATCAGACTTTATCACAAGGCAAATTCAGTACAAATACAAACTAAGCCCCTACTTCAAAGAATAGAAATGTATTTGAAATTAATCTAGAAGAAGACACATTATTACAAACTGGACAGAGTTACCAAAGCATTTCAGATTCCTTCTCTAATGTTTCACATTTTTTTCCTACATTCAAGCCTATCCTGGTGCTGTGCAATGAAGTTAATACACAAAGGTTTAAATATAGAGCAGTTACTAAATTTTTCATTGTTGCATAATGACTATGTAATCTGGCTTAATAATGTGCATAGGGTAAAGTCAGAGAAAAATCTCTGCACCAAAAATTCACTTCTGGAGTCAAATGTTACCCAGGTACACTATGAACAAAAATAGTCTGGCCACAACTTTGGGTCAGGGACACCAGCAGTGAACTAATGGTTGTTTTTCCTCCGTAAAGCAAGGTGATTTTATCTTCCTGCCAGACATGAAATTCAGCATAAATACAGAAGTGAGCTAACTGCAATTGTAAGACACTCGTGTTTTTACAGGAAGACTCTTCACAGATTTATTTATGAAATGCAAATACCTGCGCACAGGGAGCACTCGAGTTTTAGAATCAGCAAACAGAGGCTCAGGATACTTTGTGACATGCACTGGGTCAGGATGCACACAGACAGCATCATTACTCATAAACTTACCACTATTTCAAAATTTTTTAAAAATGCAGAAATGCAGCAGTAAAAACTTCCCCATTGTGACTTCAGGGCTCACCTGCCACCAAGGTAAAATGAGGGTGAGAAATTCTGCCTGTCTTCTGATACCAGCTTCAATCCCTTCTTACTGGAGCTTGATACAACACAGCAACATCTCTTAGGGGCTGCAGCTCTTTTTATTCCGTGCACAGTCACACTCTAAAGTGGTGACGGACTTTTGTTGCAAATTGTTTTAATGGTACTGAAAATTTAATATGTTCATATTATTTTGTGTAGTCCTGGATATCATGGCCACACATGCAATGTAGGTAATCATGTAATTATATACCCAACTCTGCTTAGTAGAAGCTGGTACTTAAGCATACTTGCCCCGCACCTCTTTAAGCTAACACTTTTATTAAAGTGTCAGGAATTACATATTTACAGCTCTACGAGACTTTTTATAAGCGACCAAAGATGACTCTGTACTAATTAAAACACACTTGTTTACAAAGGCATTTAAAGAGATTATTTATAAACTTCCATCTTAAGAAATCACAGAAATTCAATCAGATAAAAATGGTTCCACGGAAACCTATTTATTAATGGTCCAGACAGTATTTAGCATATCTCCAGCAAAATATTAAATATAATGCAAGATAACAACCCTCCACTGCAATAAAAAATCCTGTTTCTTTCAGATTTATTTCACTCACAAACACTTTTAATACTTTCTCCTCTACAAAGGATACCTCAAATACTTCTTTTTTTTCTAAAGGATGCTCTAGCTCACATTTGAGCTGCACAATCTATTTCAACTACACAACAAATTTGCTTTAGTGAAAAGGAAAGAAAACCTCTTAGTATTAAAGCAGTGTACCATAGCAAGGCACCCAGTGTGCCAATTGCTACGAGATGTGTGAAAAGCTTGCTCACAGCTGAGTGCCTTGGAGTCAAACCCAGAAAATGCAGTCTTGCTCTTACAGCAAACCTTTGGCTTTTTATTATCCAAGGAAAGATAAACCAAACACCAGTGTTCTGCAGTAAGCTGGGGGTCTTTTTCATGTTAAAAACAAAATCCTGAAGTTTGTGCACTGGTGAAGATTCATCCAAGGCATTTTTTGTCTGTGTCTAACACCTCACAGGGCCTCTGCAACTGAATTCAGCAGTAAAGCCCGGGTGGAAACTAACAGGCAGAAAGAGCGGCGAGTGCCTAATTGCAGTGATTGTTAGTGAATTAAATGCAACAGCCCTACAATCAGTGCAACCGCCCGCTTTATTTACTGTGGTATTAACTGGGAGTTTCATCCTCAATGTGCATTTCAGTGTGCTGAATACTTGTGTGCATCTCTTCTGCTAAACTGAAAGCAGCCACGTCGCTTTAGCAGCCAAGTGGTCTTGGGGTACCTCGGAAGTGTCCAAACACGGGATAACAACTGCTGCAAGTGCCTCTGACCATCACAAGCTTTCAGAGAGTCAGTGCTACTCCAGACTTATCTCCAAGTTTTCATGTGAACAGTGCTCAGCAACATCTGGTGCTGTTCCTAATGCTAAGGAAATAGAAGGAAACCTCTGCTGCCTGTTATGATTTCCATGTTTTGCGCATTTTATCGCTCTGAAAAATATTTTAGTTCTCTTTTACGCTATATCTAAATGCACACTGCAGCAGTTCCAGTGCATTTTACTTGCTTTCCCTTAGTGCCACTTCAGCCCACTTGCTCAGTCCAGACTCCACACTTGACCTTTACCTTTTCACCTTCCAAAAGATACCACTTGTTCACGTTTTAGAACATATACATGGAACCAGAACTTATTCCTACATCTTTCAGTACACATAAGTTAATGGAAGCATCTGCAGTGCCGCAAATGCAGGCATTTTTGGCCAGCTAAGCCTCTTAGCAGCAGTGCACAGAAAGCTAGCTGGGATGCAAACTGGGGACAGGCAAATAGTGGCTGGTCTGTGAGAGGGAAGCTGCTGACTCCTGACAGAGGGAATGTCTGGCGGACCTTGCTGCCCATGTTGCCTTCATTGTCTCTCCCTCCTTTACCCATCCCTCCAGTAGCTCCTTGCTGAATGCAGTGACAGCTGCCTGTCCTAAGTTACAAGCACTGGGCTACATCAACATTTTCTCGCCTCTCAAAAAGCCCACAAACAGACTTTGATGCACTTTGTGCTCTGGTCCCCAGCAGAAGGTGAGCTGTGGTGGCCCATGTGCTGCCATAAGCCAGGGACAGCAGCTAAGACAGGCAAATGACAGCAGCTCCTGAGGCTTGCTTTGGGCTGAAATGACCTTGCAAAGCAACATGGACAACGCCAGCACGAGAGACCTGACCGGAGCCTCAGCAGCTGGTGGCTGGCCAGACTGCCCACGTGCTGTCCCTTCAGGAATGTACCCGGCAGCAGAAGCAGACAGACTGATGAGCGTCCCAGAGTCGCATCTGAATCTGGCCAGCAGAAGAAATAAAAGCCCTGTGGCACTGTTAGTGCCTGTTGCTGTATTGCTCCTCAACCTTCTCCCACTCGAGCTCTCCTGCCTGCAAAGTGAGCACGAGCTGTCAGAGGCGTGCGAGGTGTGACAGAGATGTGTCACACGACGGTGCACGCTCACCCACGTACCCAAACCGCCCGCAGACCGAGCCAGCAGCACGGGAGGCACAAGAGGAGCGCCTGGGCAAGGCAAGGCACAGGCAGGAGCATGCCAGCAAGGACTCCAGGGCAGATGGAACACCAGCAGCTCTGACTGGTATCTGTTTTACCCACTGGGGAGCCACAGCCTTAGGCTCTGCAGTACTAAGAGCTGCAGGACCATCATCTGACCACTCTCATCTCCTCTGTTTTTTTCTAGAGTCCTCCCTGCAGGCAGGCTTTTCCTCACAGCTTTCCCCATGCTTCAGCCATCCCACTGTCTTAAGCTGCTCTTATTTGAAGAGCAGCCATGAAAGGTTTAAAAGCCCTTCATTGTCTTGGGTCTTGGCGATAACTAACAGCAACACACAGAAATCTGAGATGTACTTCATGGGAAATGTCAACAGGAATTTATAAGCTATACAGGGATTCTCAAAAGCATCACAAGCAAAAGCAATGGCAGCTGGATATCATTTGTCTTTCCTGGATGGTGTCCATCACAAATTTACATGTATGAGATTCTACATCCTTTGACCATAGGCAATAAATCTCTGACCTTGCAAGAATCTGAGGCAACAGAAATCAAGCATTATGCAAACAGCTGAAACTCACTGCAGTACGTTTTTTTCCTTGTATGGATTTCTTTTCTTCTGCAAAAAGGAAAAAAAAGGAAATTCCAACCTATATTTTAGCATTTCAGCCTTTAGGTTGTGCTCATCTATAGAAGAACAGTTTTCTGTATTTTAAAACTTCAAAGTCAATGTCAGACAAATACGAACAATTCTTAGAGCTATAGAAAAGGAATTTCTTTTTCAGGTGTCTTCTATTTTTAGCCCTGTTATCTACTGATTGTCTTTAACGTTTACCTCTCACTTTTAAGCAATAGCAAGGGAGGTGTCACCTGGTACCACGAGCTCAGCATCACACAGTGCCTACCTAATCCAGGCAGATGAACAACAGTGCCTTGTAGGGAAATACACAAGTGATGGAAATACCATCGTACATACTTAAAACAGAGTCCACAAGAAACTAATCAGCCATTCTTTTAATAAACTTATTTAATACTTCATTCAGCCAGCCTTACACCCATTTGTTAAGCACATTAAAATGCACACATCACAATTTAGTAGTCCTCCTAAATTAGACCTCTCAAACCCATCTGTCTTACTGGCACTCAAGTTTCTTAGATTACACTGCAGGGAGACTCAAGTTTGTCTGCTACCTCAGAATAGTGTCAGACCCAATTAGATAAGGAAAGTGCTGTCACGAGATCGTGCCACTACAGGATCAAGCAGTTGTAATTCCCACTTGAAGTTACATGGAGGCGCACATGTACTCACACACGCTGCCCATGGAAAGCCCAGGGGTGGATTAGGACGTGCAGCCATTTACATGAGAGCAGAAACACTCTGGCCCTCGCTGGCAGTGGAGCACCACAACGCAAATTTGCACAGCACATCCAAAGCCATGGCATGTCTGCAGATCTGCAATAGGTGTGCTGCCATTCGCCACCTTTCCCAGTACTCTTGTAAGGAATTTGTCAAGGACTGCAGAGAGTGGGTGAAAGAGAATTACATTTATTGAAACAAGGAAAAGCTGTGTAACAACAACACGTTTGCACTGGGTTTACACACGGAGTGGAATAGGATGATAGTGGTAATTTTTCACAAATTAACCATTCACCAACAGGTGGCTGGAGAGGATGCAGTCTGTCTGCCCCAGAAGTGGCTCTTTGGAGCTCTATGTCCCTCTCACGTGGGGCTTAAGGACCAAGGTGCAGCTCAGCTCTGTGCACATGAGCTACACGTTTATCGACTGACAACACCCCAGAGCAAGACACTGCTTACAAATCAGCTCAGGGCTTCAAACCGGCTTTAATTATCAGACTGTTTCCTCACATCAAAATGCTAAGCAAGAACATCGTGTCTCAGGACAGCTGCCAACAGGAAGGACCTTAAAAAAAAAAAAAAAAAAGCAGGGGGGAGACAAAAATGCTTAAATAAGCCTAGAGAAGTTGAGCTGCAGCACAGCACTAAGCCAAGAGAGCACAGTTCTGGGCCTAGTGAGTTTTTTCTGCCTAATTTTAAACCTCCCTGTAGGTTTAGTTATTTTGTATGTATGTCAAATGAGGGGAGAAATGCGTTCAAGATTTATTTTTTTTTATACCACCATATGATGCCAAATTAAAGGAGAGGCAAGTCAAGTTGAATTATTTTAGCTAAATTAAAAACATGCATTGCTGTCACACACTGAGCACAAGGCCTTGGGATGGCAGACAGCCGGAATTAAGCAGCCTTTTCCTGCATCAACTTAAATGGGTGTGAAGCATTAATATCTGCAATACTGGATACCTGTGACTGTGGTTTTATTGTCTATTGTCCCTCCATATCCAAATACCAAGTATCCAATTTAAGTAACCTGACAAATGCTGTAGGGACTCCACGCTCCCATGTGCACAAGGCACCAAAAGAAACAACAAAAATTTACACCACAGTTTTAAAACCTCATCAGAGTTAAGGCGACTCTGTCTTGAGTTCAGCACCTAAACAATTACTTGCTCATTCACAGTGGTAGGAAGTTTTAAGCTCTGATCAGGAAACTATCAGAATGGGATATTTAGGGCTATGTGTTACTTTCATTTTTGCTTCTGCTATTACTTCCTCAGCACATGCACCTACCAAAGCTTTGTGGCCATCTTAGAGGGAGCAGCTAATGATGGCAGCTTGAGCAGGCACAAATGAATTGGCTTTTTTGGGGAAGGAAGTGGTGGGTGTTGCTTTTACCAATGTAGATACTTGAGATGTGCTCCAATGAGACAGCTGAGGTGCCCTGGGACAACAGCAGGGTGCCTGCCCCAGCCAACTGAAGGCTGGTTCAGACCCCAAGTGAGAACAGCAAAGGAAGAGAAGTAAAGAAATCACACTGCAGTAATTAGGAATACATGTCCCCAAATGTCTTGCTGTATGTCTCCAACTCCCTCATTTAAACCTTGTAATTAGAGGTGAATAGAAGACAGTGAGGTGTACGTATAAACAAATTTAGGGGAAGGATTAAATGCACTGACTGTAATTAAAGATGGTCCCCTCCAAGGCTGTAATGGGTACTCTTACTTTCAGGAGAATTAGAAGCTGAGTAACACTTACTTCCCCCCCAACAAAAAGTGAAAAAATCTGGCACCATGGGACAGTGGAGACTTGCAGATACCTGACAGTCCTGCCTCCAAGTTTAGATATAGCTTGCCAAAGCACAGATAGTGCCTTGTTTATAATTTAATTTCCATCCGATTTCCCTTTCCCTTGAACAGTACAAAACTGGTTGTCTCTGAGCCAGACAGGGTGTAGCTGAGCAGAATCTGAAAATGATCCATCATTTGGGATGATAAGGTATGGAACAGCTTTTCAAAACTCTCCTCCCTTCCCTCCTTCTTCTTTCTTCCCCACAAAACTCAGCTCAGATTTCTTAAGTGCTTCGTCCTGAGGTTATCTGGCAATGGAAGGAAGCGCCAGCAGTTTGGACCCACTTGCCATGTGAGTATGTAAATTCAGGCAGTGGGAACCAAGACACCCAACATTCTATTTAAAACACCTCTTAGCACCTACACCCAATAACTGCTTCTAGTAAACATACACAACAAGCTCCCAAATTTCCCTAGCAGAAATTATTTGCTCCACCCATGCTGTTCATTGCAGCAGTCAACACAACAGCACTTACCAATCGGGATTAAGTCAGCTTTCTTGGGAATTACAGGGTTTGCTACCTTTATGTTTTGTAAATAGCAGCTAATGTGCTATGTAAGACACAGAGTGTCTGTGCAGCCGATATTTGCAAACACTGATGGTATTCCCAACTTCAACAGGAGCTGCTGAGTCCTGGCAGCAATTACATGCCAGGGAGGCCCCTTATTTAGCACCTTGTATCTTCACTTAGTTACCCAAATTGAACCATCAAGGAAAGAAAAGCAGATAAATGTTAGGCATGAATCCCACGGTGGCAGCTGGGAGAAGAGGACTCACCAGTACTTCTCCAGCCTTTTACAGGCGTTTTACCACATTCAGATGTAGTCTTTGACTGTTACACAAATCTGCTTTGTTGCTATAAGGTAGAATCTAACAAAGGCTTTCTTAATGTAGGGCATGTAGCCTGTAACTAGAGTTATTAGTTTTTCAAGTTAGAAGCATTGCAACATGACCTCATGTACATACATCCAAGCCCACACCTCTCCTGTGTCGGCTGTGCCAATCTCCACGCGCTACAAAATTAGTCCCACTAATTTGTGTAGAAAAAACCTTGCGTAACATAAACTAGCATTAAACAATCATGATGGCCAATTGACATCCTTTGACAAGTCCTGTCACTCTGCTCTAGTCTAGGAGGATGTGTACATAGCTCAGCATATGTATTTCCATCTCAAAAGACAGCACTCTATGAAGTCCCAAAACAACTCTCTCCTTCCAAACATAGGGAGGAGTGGGTAGAATGAATATCTTATCCATTCTGGTGGATTGCACAGTTCTTTAGGACAAGAGGAGTCAGTTTTTAACTGGATCTCATGCGGGAAGGGGGTGGGGGGGGAGCAGGAATTGGTTTTGGTTTTGTTTTTTCCAAAAAAGGCCCAAATTAAACTTCTGTGAAGGAACAGCATTATGCTTTTTCACATTTATGACCTGCTGTCTAAAGGCTCATGCTCAGAACAGTTTCTGGAACCTTTTCTGCATCCTCTGCAGCTGCCCGGATATGATGCAGGGTTCAGCCTGCAGGCAGGCACAGCTCCTACTGAAATTCCCTGGGCGTGAGGCAGAGTCGGGCCCACAGCCTGCCACATGCTAAACCATCGTGTGTACCAAGGGGAAAAAACAGAGATTAAAAACTACTTGACCTGCAAAGGAATTCTGTGCAGTAAATCTAAGCACAAGTGTCTGCTGACAGAGACCACAAGGGAAAAGGAGCATGAGCTGCACCAGGGAAGTACACACCGTTCCATTCAGAAAGAGACATTTTGGATTTGGGACCCGGCCATGGTATATCCAGTACCCAAGTGGGGTAGTCACTCCAGGGAAAGGAGTGCTAAAAATAGAGCTACAGATGCCAATACAGCATGGAGGCAGGGAGGGGAAGGGACAGGACAAGCAACTCACAGGATACAGCCACCTCCTCCAGCTGAGGTTGATTCCTTTTTGTCTACTCCAAGCAGAGACACTGGGACATGAATGCCTGTGACATACTTGGGAGAAAGTAAGCCAGCCTCCTGCAGATTTGGTGTGGATCCTGAGTGCAGAGCCAACCTTGCCTTAAAGAGCCGGAGCTGCACTCCTGGCTTTCAGGCACATTTGCCCCTTCTTCAAACCACAGCAGGTACCACTTCTGTACATTGGTCTGTGGGCTTCCACAGACTTGACTGGCTGGGATTCAGCCAAGGATTCCCATTGCATTATGTAAGACTCATTTCAGAGGCCAACTTCTTAAAGTCCATTAGCTGCCTAAATACCTTTAAAAAAACCAAAAATCAAATTCCAGCTCACTTGTCCAGATGTAGCTAAGCAAGCTTAAAAGAAAACCTGGGGTTTATTTTTAAATATCTAATTCAAATTATTTTTTTCTCCTCCAATAAGGAGAGCAGTCACCACCAGGCTCTCTTCCACTATATACAGGGAATCAGCACCTAACTGTCCTGGAAGTACCAGAAAGCCTGGCCCATCCATCTCTACTCTGTACAAGTCCAGCCCACTCTCTACCATGCTGGATGAGGACTAGCCAGGTCAATTAGCAGATGCTGAAAACATAAACCACCTTCTACATAGGCTATTAGAGGCTGAACACACAATGGACTTATGTTTGAAGAGAGGGATGAACAAATTCAAATGGAAAAAAACGCATGCACTTGGTTTCTCACCCATCTGCTCCCCGCTGGCTGCGTGGCTGGCCAGGAAGCACACGGCTTTCTGGAGCCCAGACCCAGGACTCCATTTAGGCTCCACAGTTCAAAGCTGACTTCAGCAGCAAAAAGGACATTACAATTGAGTCCAGACTGTATTTTAGTCCCATCTTTCACTGCAAAATAGAAGCTTTGTCCAAAGCATGAGTATGTGTACATCTCTGATACCTGTAATATAACTTCCTGAGCAGATTAATTTTCAAGCTTCATCTGCTTAATATACCTCTCCTTTCCAAACCAGCAGTGCAGGTAGGAAGACACATTTGTTGGGAGTGCATCATCAGGTGAGCTGCTCTGTGCACTGAAAAGACTACAGTTCAGTGCATAAATATTTACAGCACCTATTGCAGCAGGTACTGCAGGGTAAGTCACAGGTCCAGACATTTGCTGACTGCCCAGATATGGGGACACAGTGAGGAAGGAACAGCATTTCAGTGCAAAGTTTTAAACCTTCCAATTTCTTTAATTCCACAGATCTGTCAGACTCAGAAACATAGGTCACTTCAGCAAAAGCACAGGATTAAATCTTCAGTTCTGCAGGTCCAGTTCATTATAGAGTTTGCTAAACAAGGTGCACAAAAAAAAATTATTACAGAGATTTAAGAGGCAAACACCTGGAAAAAGGGGATTTAAGCTGAGATTCAGCTTTGCAGTGGCTGAGGCAGCACATCACCTGCCCACTACAACTGGCACCCTGAGAGAAGCAGTCATAGCTGGGGAGGGGGAGCAGGTGCCCAAACCACGGTGGCTGTCAGCTCACAAAAGGCAAATCACACCCCTAAAACATTACCTTGCTTAAGCAGTGCAAAGGTATGTTTATTGCAATTCACTGGGATTGTAATAAACCACTTCACACCAACCAGATGGTGTAAAGAAAGTTCTTTTCTTAATGAGAAAACCAGAAGAAAGATCTAGTACAGAGGTTAGATTCCGCTAGCAAGATGAAGTGGTTCCCACCACTAATGCAGCAGCCACATTATCTGAATGGTTTATGAATAATCTGGACAGATCCTAGAAATGGCAGCAATTTTTATAGACCCATTATAACAATGAGATCTGTCCCAGGTCAGTAAGACCCATCCAGCACAGCACTTTCCAGGCAACAGCAGCCAAAACTGGATGCTTAGGAAAAACATTAAACTGACAGAGAAGTGTCTGTACTGTAAATTAACACTGTAAATTAACACTGTCACTCAGAGAAGCCATCCCACCCTCTCCCCGTGCTGGCATCAGGGTGTGCCCGTGACGGGGAGCTGGCTCAGGAAGGTGACCTGGCCAAAGGAGGAAGCTTCTCCCCTCCTGCTGTGCTGGCAGGAAGCAGGACCCAGGAGCAGCAGCGTGCAACCAGGGCTGGGTTAAATTCCTGATGGAAGCACAGCAGTGAGACACTGGGTGATCCTTCCCTGGAAGGACTTTACCTCCAGCACCCGTTCAGGGGTTTCCTCAGCTAGTGGTGGCACCACAGCCATTCAATGTGATGGATCAATGCAGTTACAACTTTATGCTGCATAACAGTGCTAACCACAATGGTAATTTGTGATTTTGAAAAGGCAACCCATAATAAAAATAAACATTAAGCATTGTTTCGGTATGCTATTATTTCAATGACCTTTCAGTTCTGTTTCAAAACTTCCAAGTTTATCACCAACTGGCAACTACATGCTTTTCATTAACCCTGCAGTTCACTAATATGAAGAGCCACATAGAGGATTTCAAGACATCCATCTCGGCATTCTCTCAGCTTATATAAACTTTAAACATCAAGCAACTGTGGTGGGTGAAACTGATGTACCAATGAATGTAACTGTGCTCTTGCATCTGCAGTTCCTCCATGAGAAAACCACCTATCAGGACTTCACTTCAGAGGCACCTGCTCTATTTACTGTATCAGCTAATGTTGTACATCATAATGCTCCTATCAAAATATATATTGCTCATCAAAAGCTATGTTTCTGTAGAGATATCCATTCATACACATGATGATGCAATGTAGAAAATTCTTTCTGGCAAGATTTTAGATTTAAGGACTGCACAAAACTCACGTCAGTATTACCTTCTGTGCACATGGGAACACTTTCAGTCTCCCCCAATCAGGGTTCTACACAACACATACATTAAGCTCTTTTGGGAAGAAAGAAAGGTTTGGGATTTTTTCCATCTTTAAGGTTTTGCAAATCACTGTGTCTCATGTATTCCCCATTCTGGTCTTGCATTTCTAAAAGTTCAGAGCTGTCTCACTCAGTTGATTCAGGCAACCTCCACAGCAGCCTCAGCTCAAACAGCAATGCCTGGTTTTTACCTCCATCTGGCTCAGCTCACCAGCTTTTGTCAAATCTAAGCCTGCAGACCTGGGACCTAGATCAAACCATACCAGGGCCACACGGCACTTCTTCAGCTCATAGGTGCCAGTTTGGGAACAGCAGCATGTGGCTTGCTGATTTCAAGTACACCTATTCATTTCCTCACTAATTCTTAAAATCTGTTCTTTAAAATCATCAAGTTTCACAAGCTGTTTCCAAAGACTTTGCCAGGGAAAGGGCAAGACCTTGAACCCCTCCTGCAGCAGAGTCCCTCATGGCCAGGCAGGACTGAATGATTTTGTCACCAAAGAAGTCCTGATGGGTTGATCCCAGTATCCTTTGTCAGGGCTCCAAGTGCTTTCACAGGAGGTGCCTCTTCCTCGCACAGCCCTGCACAAGCTGGGGGACAAATCCACGGGTGAACAGCCGAGGGCAGGTTCTCCCTGCCTCCACAGAGCAGCGTGGAGATCTCAGCACAGCCTTCAGGGGGATGCACCTTGGCTTTTACCTTCTAATGTAGAACTAGTATAAATTGATGCAAATAAATGAGATTATGCTGTGTCTTTTAAAGAAGATTATGTCTCTCATGAATTCTTGGGGGGTTTTTTATACTAAGAAAGTTGAATTCCTCTATACAGCTGTCAGGTCGATTAAAAAATTTCCTTGCAAAAAGTCATGATTACTAATTTACTTACTATTTATACTGCTCTGTGAAAGCCTACAGACCTAATGGTCTGGCTGGAAACAACAAAAAATACCTACATGAATATACATACATATGTTTGTCATTAGGAACTACTTACATCCAACTGCCACTCTGAGTAACCTGTCTGTAATTATTAAAATATCTTCGAGCACCTCATCTGTCCCTAGGATAGAAGATTCCTTGTCTCCCTACTTTTTATTTAGGGGGTTTCCTGTTTCATGGCTCCTAGATGCACACCTTGATCACACAGGACCAAAACAAGACTGCCATTAGAGGGATAAGTCCTTCCAGAGCCTCCCTGTAACAAACCCACACTGAAGTTCTGAGCAGGGTATTCTAGAGAGACTTAAAGCAGAGAAAAAGGAATTTCATGTACGAATCACTGAGAAACACTTTACCATAACTGTAATCTGAATTCTATCATATAACAAGATTTTTTTTCTTGGAATTACGTTCCTGCTTTCATTTGTCTTCCTCTTGAGCACCTCCTCAAGAGCACACAAAAAAGAGACCCAGCAGTAGAAAATGCAAAATAAAGTAGCAGTTCCAAATGGCCAAGCCAGCACATACAGGGGTCAACCACTGCCATTCCCACTGACTGGAGATAAATCCTCTGACGTGTAACACCAGTGCAGAACCCAAAACAGCACCATGTACAGTGCATGGCTACCATGGCTTTCCAGTTAGTGGCATCTCTGGCCACCCTCCCACAGGACACAACGGCCCTGTAAATGAGGAAGCCTTTTCCCTGCCCTCCAGCACGGGCTGCAGCCCTCAGACACCACGCGAGGGACTGGGCACGGAGGAGGACACAGGCAGCCACCCCTCTCCTCCTCCTCGACGGGCTCCTGTGAGATAACCGAGTGTGTCTTGCCAGAGCAGCATCATGGCAGTGCTGAGTCAAAGGCACTGGTCCTGGAAAGGAGACACCTCCAAAATCAACATCCAGTGCTTCCCAGCTGGCAGGGCAGGGCTGCAGCGGAGGGGGAGGACAGGCTCTGCTGCAGGGACCACCTGCTACAGGGACACACCACGGCTGTGAATCTTCCATTAAACCGTGCAAGACACTTGATAGATCTTGATTTTAGTAAAACACAGTGAAAAACACTATGATCGGTATTATCTGCTCATACACCCACAGTGCTGGAGGAGGGGGTTGTTAAAAAGAAGAAATAAAAATTGCAGGAGTCCTTCACACCAATACATCAGGCAGCCAGAACTGTGCACACCTCATCTGCTTTTGTGAACACCCATTTGCACATACAAGGATCTTGCACTAATTTGCAGGTTCTCACCAGGAATAATAAAAATCTGGCTTCAAGTATAGCTTAACTGCAGGAGGCACAGCAAGCAGCAGCAGTTAGAAACATTAGTTGTATAATCACAAGACATACTGTGCAGTTTACCTATTTTGACCTTGAGATGTCAGAGAAAGAAAAGGTAGCAAGGCAAGTACTATATGGTCCAGGTACTACAAAGATACAACACAGAACTGAAAGTGAGAACAGCAATTGAACAATTAATAGATTCTCCTTCTGGCCCTGCATCTGCTGCAAATGCTGCTGTGCCTCATTTACTGTGCTGCTTAAACATATTAAGGCAGAGCAGAAGGAAGAAGAGGAAAATAACTGAAGGAAAAAGAAAAGGAATATGCAGATGACAGTAAATTCATAATGATGAAGCAGGAGGGGAGGAACAAATGTAGCAGAATGAGAAAGAATCATAGTTGGGGCCAATTTTTTTTTTTTCTTTTTAAGAAGCGTGACCGAAGGACAGAATTTTACATGCAGTTATTTTCATGAAGACTCTTGTCAGCAGAACTTCTGCCGGTTGATGTCACTGCCTTAGCCAGTGCACCGCACTCTACAGCCCAGGCCTGCGTTTGTGAGCTTGAGCCTTCTCCAGTTCCTCTCATCTCTAGGATGACCACGTGGCTATTAGGCAGAGCTATAGTTTACTCATATTACAATTAAACTACAGGAAAGCATGTAAGCATGCAAGGGAAGTGATGGTCTAGCTGCTACATAACTGCAGCCACAGAACAACACACAAAGAAACCCTCACAAGTTCAATCTCGTTGTGCCATCAGCCACGTTTCACGTATTTAGAAGCATGCAAATAAGTTTAAATCATATCCACACACACCCTCCTCGCTTTCTCTGGATGTGTGAAACCCGAAAGACCACAATCTACACAAAAAAAAAGAACAAAAAACCACCCGAATGGGAGTTTATCCTGAATGGTGAGTGCAGGGCAGCGGCCCCGCAGCGAGGGTGCCACAGCGGGGAGGCGAAAGGCAGAGCCAGGACGGGCCCCGTGTGCTCTCTGCGCTCCCTCGGAGCAGCGCTCCCGGAGCCTTCCCACAGCCCGGGGGCCCAGCTGCACACACCTGTGACACGGTGCGACACGCGCTGCCTCCAGAGCGGGGCAAACGAGAGCTCTGGCCCGCGCAGGGCCGCAGGCTCCCGTGTCTGTCCGGGGCACGGCCGGCTCTCCCCGGCGCCGCGCTCACCGCGCCGGGCGGCGGCCCGGGAGTGCCCGCTCCCCGGGAGTGCCCGCTCCCCGGGAGTGCCCGCTCCCCGGGAGTGCCCGCTCCCCGCGCACACGCAGCTCCCCGGACAGGACACGCACCGGCAAGGAAGCAGACGGAGGGGAAAAACGGATCTGTAGGTACTTACATGCAAGATGAAAATTAACTGCACTTTAGGCATACTTTAAAAGAAACATAGAATAACCCTGTGTGACACATTGTTCCCGAAAAGCATTCACCTTAGTCACAAAAATACTTTGTACTTATAGCATTTAACACCTCTAGCAAACAGTTGCTGCAATCAGATTCTTTGTTAGTAACAATTCGGTTAACCAGTTACAGCATTAATCAGTACAAAGCTCATTATTAGGGATGTTTCAAAAGGAGCATACCAAACATCAAGGGGGAAAAAAGCATCAAATAATACTATAACTATTAGATTTTAGTTGATAAAAAAAACCAAAACCAACTTAATAAATTACTCAGTCCAGAATCAAAACAATTTCAACAAAATATTCTTCAATAAACACGGTAATTAAAATGTCAGCCATACATCTTTTAATTAGCTTTTTTTTCAAGACTTACCTATGTTTTTCTAGTTCGTTGTGTGATGACCTATTAAAAAGAGAAAAGAAATATTAGAGAAAAGGAGAAATAAACCAATATTTAGAATATTTAAAAGCCAATACCTGCAAAGTTGCAAAAGAGTTCTCTAAAATACGTATTTAACATGGATTATAAAACAGCTTTTCTATTAAATTGGTTCACTTTTACATCCCTTAGATTCTTCAGGGTATCAACTTAATTTCCATGAGTAAACTGCAGGTTTGGGGGAGAATTATAATATATTTGCATTTATTAGTGTTCAATACATTCAGAGACAGAAATGAACATAAAAAACTGAGCAGGTTAGTAATAAAAACAGCCCACGAGATTTTTATCTGTGAAGAAAAATTATGAGGGGGCAGAAGATGTTAGAAGATCTAAGTGGTAACAGGTAAGAGCAAAAAGCACCCAAAAGGCCAGCTTTCAAGCCCATGGAGAAGAAGAAAAATCAGCAGCTAATCACTGTTGTTGTTGACATCTTAATGGCAACAAAAGAGGAATCCTCTTAATTCTTCTGAGTCTACGAACAGAAAATAAAACCCAAAAAAATCACAGTCCCTGTACCGACCACAGCAGTATGTTATCCTCTTCCAATCTGCTTGGATTAGAGATTTTTTTTTATTCCCCAACCAACCTCGGGTTTTTTGCCATTAGAAGGCAGCCCTCAATTCTTGGAGGATTTATTTTTTAACTGATTCAGCTAAAAATATTCATTTTATTTATTTACACAGCTCAGATTAAAAACATTCCTAAAATGAAGTTACTGTCGCCGCTTCGGAACCAGCAATTTTCCGTACTTTCAGTTTTGTCCCACTGAAAACATGCCCAGCTCGTAAGGATCAAAAGATGCAGAGGCGGTGGCAGCTTTTAGGGCTGGCAGATTATGTCAGAGCAGCTCTGCTGGAGCCTGCTGCAACCCCAGCCTGCAGCTGGGCACAGGGTGCAGAGTGAGGGGCCTTTCTGGAGGGCAAGGGCCCAGTCCTTCCAGAGCAGAGACATCCCAGGGGATTAGAGAGCCTTCCTGCACCAATGCTGCCTGGTGCCAAGCTGTGCTGCCTCTCCCTGCACACACCCCAGCTGCTGGATGCTGTACCTGGGTGTGACTGATGGTAGGGCATCACTCCGGCCATGGAGAGGGAAAAAGAAAGCAAAGCTCACACAATAAACATCCAGCAAACAAATCCACAAGCAATTCATCTCGGGCCAGTGCAGCTCCTGATCCTGCAAGGAATTAAGTGAACTGCCCCTCTGCAGACAAAACTGAAACGTGTACAAGGTTCAGCACTGATGCTAATCCACTCTCACCAGAAAGCATCTCATGTTGGTACCAAGACATCAATTATGTCAACCATTACCTGGCATCTTTTTCTCAAAAGCCTACGAATTCTTTATGATTTTTTTTTAAACTTGTTGCATCACATGAGCCATGATCAAGTAATGTGTGTACTTCTACAATGCCATTTAAGTGCTCCTGACCAATGCAGCAATACTGAAAGTGTTATACACATATTCTGTGCTACATTAATAGGGCAAGGTGGGCTTGGTCACTTGGCTATCTTAAGAGGATATTATTTTTATCTTCTGCTCTCTACACAGAGATCAGACTTTTTCTCCACAATCATTTCTCCACACCAGTGTTCACAAAAATTGACAAAGACTATGCTAAATCCACCAGTGTTTATGAAAACACATGGAAAACAGAAGTTAGGAGGGAACCACTGTCCCCAAACACCCGCAACGGGCCTGTCAAAGGCACAAAGACACTGTTTGTAGGGAACTTTGGGAGGGAGAGGAAATACAGGCTGGCCTGGATTCATCCCTATGGCACAAACTCCTCGACATTTCTGGCAATTAGACACAAAGGTGAACACAATCACTCCAACTGGCCCATTCTGAGCTGCCAGCTCACAGCAGCTCCAGTGAGCACACATGGGAACCACTGGCCAAGAAATTCAGCCTGCACGGCGTATTTTGCCGGGCTGCGAGAGGATGCAGTGAGCAGCTGGCAGTCCTTCTGCGTGCAGCACACCGACAGGGCACCTCTGGTGCATGAAGGGTGACCCCGGTGTTCTCCTGAGGTACGTGCTGCCAGAGCAGCTCTGGAGCGGCACAGCCAAGGGTGTGCCAGCTGCCCAACGGAGCGGCAGTGACCGTGTGCCTCTTGGCAGGGCTCTTGGGGACACAAAAGCCCCAGCAATGCCTGCAGTGTGCAAACGTGGGCACCAGCCACACGTCTCGGGAGGTGTCGGGGGCTGACTAATGCCTCAACTATCAGGCCCTAGGCAGGAACCAAATCCAAGAGTCCTGACATTTACCTGAGAATTGCTCCATCTACAGAGCAAGCTAAATGCCCTATTACAAAGCATGACAGGGGTTTTGTTGGTTGGGTTTGTTTTCAGAAGACACAAACCTCTCTCGAAATACTGGTTTTTATTTCCTTCGCTGTCTACAGCACAGTATATTGCAAGAATATCCATCTCCTATTGTTTACACAACCTAAAGTGAGAGAAGAAAAATGTACCAACTGGTCTGCACACAACCCAGCACCCTGTTTCAAAATGGAGTCCTTTATTACTTCAGTGAAGATAAGATGTAGGCCACAACTAAGAAGATACATGTACATATGTATGTATATGAAAGAGACAGATACATGACTGGTTTTCAGGCAAATGGTCTGTGGAGCCTTCCAAAAACGGCTGCAAGAGAAGGAAGACTTCTGGTGTTTAACTTAGGTTTGCTCTATTGAGTTTGTATCTTCATGCAAAGCTTTGGCAAGTTGGGCGTAGCAGTGATGAAAAAAAGTGTCAGTAAAAAGGTTCAGGTAAAAATAAAGGGAAAAAGCCAACAACGACAAAAAAATCAGCAAAATCATAGATTCAGAAGGAAGGGATAATGAACACTGGTGCTTAGACTACACTGTTGATCTGAGACAGCTCTAATATCCCTTTTACAAATACCAGGCAGTTCACCGACTATAAATTTTATTTGTGAAGAAGTTGTCAAAAGAAGATTTGAAAGAACAAGGAGCCAAGTAAATGCAGCCATTGGTCTGCAAGATGCTGTGCTATTTCCCACAGCACATCCCCAGAGCCATCCCCCTCCACCACCTTCCTTTCCCCAAACAAGAAATCTAGGTATTGGATTTCAGTTTTTGGTTGATGCAACATTCAGCAGACACACCTGAACAATTCAGACAGGTGCTAATTGAGATGGCAAGACTAACATAGAAAAGGCAAGGGCCCCTCCATGTCCACTGCTGCCAATTTATGGGTGAACCAGCAGGAGCTGCTCCCATGCTGCTCTCATCTAGATGGAGATTTCACTGTATGCATGATGCACGGCCTGTTTCAGTATTGAGACACCTTCCCTACTCCTCCATCCATTTACCCCACCAGACGGGGCATCTGCTCAGCAGGAAGCCAGCAGCTCCTGACAAAAGCAGGGATGTTTGGGAATGCTGCTGAAGTTTATTGCCCTGTGTTAATGGGAGCAGGTCTAGACCGTGACTCACCAATACACTTCCAGCAGCCAATGCATTTTAAAGCACTGTACAGGGACCAGAGCAGGGTAGTTAACCAAGTGCTTGAAGCAGTGGCAGCACCTTACCAGTGCCAGGGCTTTCTGGTGTGGGCAGGGCTGTCAGTGAGGGTGTTATACAACCCATGTGCAGGATACAACTCCACCTAAGGTCATGCAGCCATGTGAACTACACTGCCAGCACTTCACCTTTTGTCCAGGCCAAAAGAGTAAGAACGAACAGAACAAGAAGCTTTACAAGGTGCTACACCTTAAGTGTCTGCATCCAGTTCCCACTCCTAAAAGTGCAGGTGTGTAACAGCACAAAGCTTACACCTGCAGTCTTCTGTGAACGGGACTGCTGTGCAGCTTTTCATTGAAAGGATCCAGATTTGCTTCCAGGAAATTCCCTGTTCACATACCTAACCTGCCATGGGACGCACCTGAAAACACTACAGTTCACCCCGCAAAGCACAGATAAACCTGAACATAAGCATGTGTGTCCTCCCTCGTATTCACTGCTCCTGGGTTGCTGGTTTTTTATCCATTTGTTTCAAACTGGACACACTGCTTACAGCCTGTCAAACCAACAGCCTGTACTGAATTAATCCACTAAAAATTAATTTTGCATTCTCCTCATAGCAAAATTTAACGGGTTCTGCAGATTCAGCTGGGATCTGGGAACCAGGCATACTGGCACAGCCTTGATGCAGAGTTCTGGCTCTGGGATCGCATTCAAGTTGGTGCTGCCACATGTTTGCAGTGGCCAGGTCTGAACGTGCTTCTAATACGGTGGCAATTTGTTTTCTTCAACTGCACAAGCAGCGCAGCTCCCAAACATCGCAGACCTACCGCAGTTCCTCAGGGGTGACAGGCCCGTTGGTGAAATCTGTTCTACTGGGACTAAAATGCATTATTTTAAAACCAAATGTGGCGATATCAATTGCTGTCCTAGCTTTAGGAAGGCAAACCCAGAAAGATCTATCGAATTCAGAAATCCAGGTAAAAAAATCAGACGAGCTGTGTCTGCACAGTCTGCTTTGCAGTGTTTTATTCTTGGTCTCTCACAAAAAAAAAAAAAAATTAAGGAAAAATAAAACAAAAATCAGGCCCTAAGCTGCTTAGTGTGGGCACAGAAAAACATCTGCAGAGAGCAAGGGGCTCGCTCTGCGGGCCACAGGTTCACCCTCACCATGAGCCAACGTCAACAGAGGAATTCGGACACTAGGCTCTGTTTTTATTTGAAAATCCAAATGCCGCTTTCATCTTTTTCTACATATAACCCTTTGCCAGAACACAGCACAAAGTACATGTCTATTAATATAACATATGAGCAAAAATATTAATTAATTAATAGACACAGAAGATATATTTATAAACCGGCATTTATTTTGCTCCCTCTCCTTCAATAAACCAGCTCCTAAATTAACAGGCCAAACACACTGCACCACCGACATTCAACTCCTTTCTCTGAAAGTAAATTTAACCGTGACCTCAGTAGACTGGCATCTAACACTAAGATTTTGGTTTCCATTTTACCTTATTTCTGACCCTTTCATGGTGAAGCAGCTGCCTGAGCTCCCCGGTGCATGGGCAGACACACACCTCAAACCCACACACAGCTCAAGGTACCCAACACCTGGTGTCATTGCAGCCAGGGCAGAAGAAAGCCCAGTTATCTGCAGGATTGCATGTTCCTCTGTCAGAGTGCTTTGCCTTGTGAGCAAACGTCACCAAATTTCAGATTTGTGTCGCATTCCTCCTCGGCACATTGCACACGTGTCACCTATCTGTTTCCTTGGAGCAAAAACCAAGCTTGACTTTTGAATATTTGCTACTAACATTTCCTAAGTACAACAGCAATAAATCCAGCTGTTTGTTTTATGCCTTTTTTTAATTCTAAGTACACCTTAACAAGAATCATTAGACTGCATGGCACTGCTTTAGGAACTACATACAGCCACTGCTCTGCGGAGACATTTATTATACTGTAGTCAAGTACCTGATAAGTATTATTGTAACAAGAAGATGTGACCTAGGTTTACCTCCCTGCAAAAGATAATATTGTTGCTTTCTCTAATCTCCTGTCCTCTTCACAAAACAAGAATCCAGTTTCATTTGCCAGAGGATTTTGGTCAAAATTACTGGGGGGAAACAAGTCTGAATCTCAGCTGAGGACACGATACGAACAGCAAACCAGAAAGAAAACAAAGCAGTTTGGTTTGTGTGACATGGGAAAGGGCACATCACAGGAAACTGAGAAGAAAACACATAACATCAAGACATTTTAATGTGCAAGTGAAAAAGAAATGGCTAAAAACTGTGTCTGCTACCAATAACACCGAGAATATTGTTTACCAACAAACTGCTAACAACCACTTTCAATTTTGATTCAAAGCTAACAGTGGACAAAGCAAAAATGTTAAATTCCTACAGTGGACAGAAAGCTTATAGATTTTGGTTAATTAAATGTAATTCTGCTGGTATTTCTCCCTACATGAATCAAAACCTGCCAAAATTACTTCTCACTCAATTGCAGTCAAGAGGCCAGCAACCTTTTAGCCCAGATCTGAGCATCCTGTCCGAAGGGCCGGCAGCCTCCTGCCCCTTTCTCCTGCTGGTCTGGGCCTTGCCAGCCGTCCACAAGGGATGGAGGTCTCATCCTACAGTTTCTTACATGAACATCCCCAGCACCCCGGCAGAGGAAGGAGGGGTCCACCAGCGCCCTTGCTGAAGCCCAGGGCAGCTGGAATCCATCCCTGCCTGTCGCCCAGCGCCCGGCACCCGGCCAGCACACCTGTGCCACACAGGGCACGCTCTTCCCCCCACAGGCAGGCACGCGGGGGGGAAAACACAGAACAAAGAAGAGTACAGCACACCAGGCTTCCTCACATCTGACAGTTTTTCTCCTCCTCCCCTCTTTTCTGATCTTCCAAGAATAAGGAGATGTTTTTCATGCTATTATATATGTATACCTCATAAAGCATGAAAAAAAACCCCGTATGTGCATATATACATCTCTCACTTTTTAACCTGATCAGATGCTGCAAGCAGCAGGATACAAAAATAGATAATGAAAACAACAATGCCCCTGCAGATTTGAAATGTGCAGTTAGCTGCTCCTTTCCTACTCCTCCAACCTTAAGTATGTATTTTTAATCCAGAAAAACAATGAAATAACAAGGCATGAATTTCAGACATGTATGCAATCCCCTGTATGCAATCAGATGCCTCCCTGCCTCTGATGCCCCAAACCCAGTGAGTCTGGAAAATGGTTAGAGTGGAACAATATGGACAAACACTTTGCCCACTGGTTCACATCACCCACGACCACTCCAGATCCTCTGAACTTTGGCCAGTCGTCTCCCTCTGTTAATCTTTCAGTTGCTTAGGAAGAATTAACTGTGTTACCAAAAATTCACTCTAGTCTGGGGCTCGGCCCCTATAGCCTCTAAGCTCCAAATAATAATAGAACAGTGATGCCAGTGTACATCACATATTTTGCACTGAATGTTTAAATTTAAATATAAGTGCAAATATAAGTGTACAGGCAAACATGAGCAGTGATTGCTGGACATGGGTACAGAGCCCCTAAGGAGAATGCAGAGGTGCCCACAGGGCACTGCTGCTGCCCCTCTGTCCCTGAAGGAACAGAGACCTGCATTAAAGCAATGTGCCTCTGCTTCCCACACCGGTCAGCAAGCCCAGTGTCCCTGCTGAACCAAGCCAGCCACTGTCCTGGCAGCATCCACACTGGAAACCATTCCCTGACAAGCGTCGTCCTGTCCTGTAACACAGATGACCCATCCCTCATCTCATCACTGCAGCTAGAAGAAAAGAAAGTGTAAGTAAATGTACACATTGCACACTGCAGGATGGCATTTTTGAAGGCTGCCACTGCTACGGAGTGAGAACCAGAGCAAAATGCTAAACAGGTAAAAAAAAATACAAAAAATAGATATAGAAATGCAGGAAAAAAAGCAGGAAGGTAGCTGCAAGTGGATGTATGTGCCTCAACTTTAATAACACTAGCAAATTTGTAACCAGAAATCTTTTAATTCTGCTGTATTTGATAGATTACAAATCCTCTCCTAAAAACTCCTGAAAGCAGCTTACAATTCAGACAAATAACTATTTTGCAGTGGCTGACAAGAGCCCTAAGAACGGAAACGATGGAATAATAGCTCTGTAAGTAACACAGATTTCTTGAATGCAAGAGACAGACAAAAAATCTGTACAATTCAAGGAGCAATTTACAGCTGGAAATCCTATGAAATCTGCTCTGAATTTTTTTAAAGGCAGTGAGCATATTTTATATGAAAATAACTAAAAATCTTAAGGAGCAAAGTGTCTCAGGACACAAGACACTCCTCCCACTCCTGATGACTTTCTCTTTTAAAATGAACTGACTGCCTTCTCATGCTCCATGATGAGACAAAGAACTCAACTAAGACTAAAAAAAAGTAGGAGTACTGCAATTAACAGCCCCCAAAATGGTTGCCTTGCTCGGAGCAGGGGCACTGGGGCACAGTTTGCTTCCCCTCAGTTATCTTCGAGACACACTGCTCGGCCGCAGCAGGCACCACCAGGGCGCTCAGCAGGTCGCGGTTTTGCTCAAGGAGGGAGTTCGTCAGCTTTTGATTTCGGTTTGCACCTCCGGCGCCCCACGAGCAGCTCCTGGCCATCTGCCTGGCACCTCCCCAGCACCATCCCACCCGGCCGCAGGATGCCCGCCGGAGCAGCGAGAGCGGGCCTGCCGAGACTCACTGCTCCTTTGGAAAACAAGTCACGTGCAAACCAAGTTCATTTTAGGCTATTCTACAGGAGCCACCATCCAGCATGACCATGCAGAGCGGAGCCTGCGCCGGGGAGAGCATCGCTGCCCCGGGACGAAGCAGGCCCAGCAGGGCACGGTCCTCGGTCCTCTCCGGAGCAGCCCTGGAAGAGCAGAGCAGAGCAGGCAGAGCCCAGGGCTGGGCTGGCTCCCGGGCAGGGGCCGGCAGTGTCCCTGTAAGACAGCCAGCCTCCTGCACGTACACAGCCGCTGCCCGAGCAGCAAACAAAGCTGCAGAGCCTGCGCACAGCAGCGCTCGGCTCGTGCCATCGCCGCGCAGGTAGCGGCTGCGGGGGAACAACAAAACCGCGGCGGCGGAGAGGCGGATGGGCGATAACCGGGATAAACAACACCGGAGCCGCGCAGCCCGGCGGATCTGCGTGCGGCAGCCGGGCGGAAGGGCTGGCGAGCCGGCGGTGCAGCGCAACCCGCGGGGAGGTCAAGCTGACTCCGGCACCTTCTCAGCCCGCACCTCCCGGAGAGGCTGGAGGGCGTGCGGAGTGTCCCCCCCGCCGCCCCGCACACGCTCCGCGCCCCAGAACCCAGCGCCGCCGCAACCGGAGGCTGCATCTGCTCGGGCTGCCATGGGGGAGGCGGCCGGCTCGCTGCCTGTGGTTTATAAATAAATGCCGGGGGGGAAATTAGGTGCCATGCAAAGAGAAATCTGGGTGGCGATTATGGTGTTAAGGTCTGCAGCAAAAGCCGCTGTCGGCGAGCGCGGAGCAGAAGGAGCGATGAGGGCGGATGGTTCAGAAGTGCAGTGAGTACTAAGGAGATGGTGTACGCGTGGCAGTGTTTATATGAGAGATCAAAACAGAGCCAAGCCCATCCAGGGGAAAAATGGCGACTACCGGGATGGGGAAAACTGAGACACTGGATTAGTTATTATTTTTCATAAATGTATGCACTGCACATAAGCTAGACACATTGGAAAAGCTGACGATTCATTCTGAAAAAGCGGTGCGTCTATTACCTGTTATTCTGGGATTTTCTGGCCATGGTGCCTGCCTTTGTTTTCTTTCTGGAATAGTCACTATCGAAGGGTAACACTGATGCATAGCCATGTTCTGCTTCTAGGGACAAAGTCAGTATTAGTGGCAATATATTTTTTCCATGCAATTTTTTCCTCCTTTGCAGGAACGCTAGGGTAAAGAACAGAATTTTTTCCGGTTGATTTGTCTGGATTTTATTTTGGCATCTCTTAAAGAAGCGAGACAAAAAAACGTAACTCGGTAAACCAAAGGAAAAAAAAACCCAGCACCGAAGTGTCGAAATTAGGAGGATTATTGGAGTGCACATTAAAAACGAGGCGGATCATGCAAACCCTTGTCACGCTGCGCTGGGGGAGGGGAGCTGCCATACAATCACCGACTGCCACACACGGAGCGGCGAGAGGGATCCTGAGCGCTGCCACACGCACCGTCCCCATCCAGGGCGGCACAAACAACCCCCTTCTGCTTTGCTTGGGGGGTTATATATTAAAAAAAGCCAAGATCCGAGCAGCGATGCTCCCCCAGCGCGGTGCCGCTGGCGCAGCCCGGGTCCCCCCCGGGCAGGTGCGGGCTCGGGGCCGCTGCCCCGGCCCGGCCGCCGCACAACAAAGGCCGAGAGCGGCTGGGAGCGCCTGCGGGTGCCTGACCGACTGCCCGCCTGCGCCCTGTACCTCGGTCTCTTCGCTCCAAGTACTCGGCCGCTTCCAGGAGGATTAACAGGGAGTTCAATTCCATGGCTGCCCGTCCCGAGCCCCCCACGCCGAGTTCACGCGCGGGGACTCCCGAGCCCCCGGTTTTAAGGCACCTCGCTCAACCTACATTTGACACACAGAGGACGGGCAGTCCGCGCAGCCAATCGCGAGCCGCGAACGGGCGCGGGGCGGGAGGCGGGGAGAAGGCCGGGCCAATCGGCGGCCAGAGCCCCCCCCGCCGTCGGGGCAGGGGATGT
>VWZW01001826.1:1123766-1338473 GCA_013397115.1 Edolisoma coerulescens
GCCCATTGGCTGCCCGAGTAGTAACAATTTAGAAGCCGAAGCTTAGCAACAGCACGTGGTGGCCCGGCCCCCGCGCCCGCTCATTGGCCGCTTCCTTGCATGTTAAGTAGGCAGCGGCCGCCCATTGGTGCGCGGGGCGTCATGCAAATGAGGGTGGGGAAGGGGCCAATGGGGCTGGAGGCGCGTGCCGCGCGGCGGGAGGCGGGGAGNAAAAAGACGATACAAACGGGATGCCGGAGGGGCTGTGAAAATGTGCCTGGCACGTGCATTCGTGACCCCTTGCGGTGCTCAGGCGAGAGAGGAAGACGGCAGCGCTGTAAAAACACGCACGGGGGTGTAAGGGAATTACTGAACTCTACACAATGGCCTAACCTGCTGAAAAAGAGAAACAGTGGAAAGCTCTCAGAAATGCAGCCAGAGTTCCTGCCAGCCTTCCAGCCCTTGCCAGCATATTCAGCTGCCTTTCGTCATCTGGATACACAGAAGCCGTGTACCAGAATAGCCTGGCTCCCGGCGCACAGGCTGAGCAGGAAGAGCTCAGCACCTTTCCTGTCCACACCATCCTATTTGCGCTGCTAACTCTGCATCCTTATCTCAGATAGCTGCTGCACAGCTGTTGCCTAAAACTGGTTGGTTTTAACACGAGCAAGTGTAGTTTTAAAATAGGCATATTTTAAGCTGTGCTGTGATCACACATTGGTACATCTTCAGGCCAGAAGTGCTGAAGCCTGTAATCAGTTCTCCTGCAGGATTGCACTTGGGCACACAATTGGTCCCATTGGTTTTAACTGAGCTGTTTAGGTAAGAACTATCCAGCATATAGGATGGATGCAGAATGTTGTCCTGTGTGTTTATTCCTTGGCAAAAGATGTCAGCCAGAGTTTTCTTTTAAGAGGATAATAGCGATTCAGATTAAAACCAGGATTATGCTTTACTGTTTTTACAGCATTATGGTAAAGCCACATATACATTACACCTGATCTTGTATTAGTCTGTATCTTGTTGCCCCAGATGCACAAGTGTAATGTGGCTCTTGAACATTGCTGAAACACAGATCACATTTTACTGCCATTTGGTCTAGGCACCAGGGTAAGAGAAAGTACAAGGCAGTAAAGAAAGCAGTGTTGTGATTGTAATTTAAGAGAATTTTGTATCTGTTTGGAAAAAGTCTGACTCTGTGAATTACAAGGCAGAAGGGAATTTGGTGCATAGATTGCAAAGGTAAAAAAAAAAAATTGCTGTAACATTTTCCACTTGCTGCTTGAACTGTTGAAATCCTGCTGCATGTGGGTGAGAGCACAGTTTTTACTGTAAACCCATTGAAACTTATGGCAGTTTTGCTGTTAACTGGAAGTAGGTTTAGACACTATTTGACATTGCCTTCTGTTACGAAACGGCATGAAACCGTAAATGCATAGGTTTGCTTTGTCCACACAGGAAAGAAACTTGCCTTTGCCTGACCACATGCATAGGGCACTTAGTGAGGAAGATGCAAAGATGCACAGATAAGGCATCGTTGTTCTCTACTGCATCCACAGCAGTACCTCAGATCTTCGGAACACCTACATTTATTTGTATACAGGTCTAAATGTATCTTAAACTGTTTTGTACACGTGCTGTGGAATCAGTCATACATCCAGAAAGGAAGATGAACGTGCTAGGTATGTAAATGTTTGTGTGAAAGCCCAGGATTCAGGTATGGATTTACTGAGGCTCTGAATGCCAAAAGCTCTGCCCCACCACACTGTGAGCACACAGTTTTACCTGGAAAAAACTCTGGAAACACAGGGGTATAAACAAACACTGCATAAAGACAGTGCTTCAGGAGGGTACACAGCCCGAGCTGAGCACCCTGCTGACCACTGCCCTCACCAAAGAATCCTTGTAGCTTGGACTGATCTGACTGCTGAGCTGAAGCCACCCTAAGCCTCCCCTGCATTCCCTGGGGCCCAAACCCAGCACCTCTAACCACTCCTGAGGTAAAAACCATTGCTCTCTCTGCTTTCAAATGTGAACAGAAGTATTTTGAAGACAGTTGTTTAAAGGTGATGGAGGACAATTTCGCATTGATATTGGCCCTTTCCAGGGCCTTGTCCCTCCACACTTCCCTGCATGGAAGGGCTGCTTTGGGAAGTGAGGAATCACTGAAGCCAGCTGGACTATGTGCAGGAGCAAGTGTCGTGCAAATTAGGGGCCAGTGTGGTCACAACAGGCAGCTGCTCTCTGATCCTGGTGGCTCTCGGCCTCAGGAGTCATGAACTGTATTAGTCTGCTGGAACTGTAAGTGTGTCTGTAACCCCACACACTCACAGAGCCCCTGCTGATGAAATCCAGGGTAAATCCACACACATCTGGGAAGGACAGGGCTGGCTCATACCTAACAACCACTGACACACGTTTACCCATAGCTGCATTGACAGAGCAACACTATGCAACAACGTGTTAGAGAGTGCTGAGAAGTTTTCTCAAGATGATTTCTCCTAGGGGTGAACTCAACCGAGTCCTTCTCAGGAGGCACCATAAAAGCTTTCAAAATACTTAGAAGGAATCATTCTGGATCTGGTTTTATTTGTGCCAGGGAACCAGGACTAGCTTTGGTGGTGTCAGCGTGGGCACAGAGGTGTAAAACGGGTGTGAAAGAAGATCTACCAAATACTTTAGGAACTGAAGGACGAGCTCTGAGATAGATGTGTGCTCAAAGGCTTTGCAGATTTGTGTCTCTAAATAGCTTTCTTCCATTTCTACGAGCAAGCAGCAGGAACAGCTGAGTGCTAAAGAAACAGCTGGCCTTCAGTGATAAGGGGTAGCTGTCACTTCATGGTGAAGTTTGAAAAACTTTATATTTAGAAGCAGAAGGGAGAGCCATCAGCAGCCACACCCTAAAACCTGAACTGTTTGCAGTTTCTTTGCTGCCTGCACTTGGTGATTGGAATGGTAGTATTTGCAATTTTAAATGTTACAGTGCCTTTCTCTTCCAAAATCCATCCTGTGGCATGACTTGGCATGTGAGATCAGTGACATCAGAACTGCTGACTGTCCCAAGCTGTGGTGAGGGCAGAGATCTGAAGCTGATGATCAATAATTCAAGCAACTTCATTCACTATTTCCCATGTATGGCCTTAAAGAAATAATTAGGCCTACTCTGCTTTTCAGATTTGGCTCATTGTATCTACTGCATGTTTCTTTCTTTTTTTAAAATTCCGTGCTACATCATATCCCCATGTCCAGAGATAAGCCCTTCACTGTGCCTTGGACTCCATCCCTCTGTTTTCTTGGGTGTTGCAAGGTTTAAGTAATTAGCAAAGACTAACTTGTCTGCCCACATAGGAGGGGATCTGCCCTCAGGGCTGGCACTGACAAGTTTCATCTCCCTGACTCAGTTTCTCGAATTCCATTTCTCATCTTACCTGTGATTCAGATCATGAACTCTGTTTCCTAGATGCAGAATCCAAAACACCTGAAAGTTGAACAGAAGGAAGTTTCAAAAGTAACAACTTTGTCAGTGCCCAAGCCCAGTTTGAGATGCTCTGATTCTGTTCACTCTGCCAAGCAAAGCAGTTCTCCACCCCTGATCTCAAATGGCAGGTGTCACTGCATCTGCTTGGCCCTGTGTCTGGACGGCTACTGGTGCACATGTGGCTTTTAGTCATCACTTTATTTTATGGGTGGTTTGCTTCTAGTTTGGGGTGGTTTCTCCAAGTTCGAAGTGCCTGAAGATGGGTGGCAGCCCATCAGAGAGCCGCTTTCAGGCCTTAAAGCTGAGGTTACATGACATGAAGGTATGTGGGGTGTCGGGGTTAATGAGTTGCTGCAGTGTTGAGGGACTATGTCCTGTGGAGGAGTCATGTCTGTGCAATCTCACCCCATGAGCTTTCTGGGTTGGTCCTCGACCTGTCAAACTCCTTCAGCTGCACCCAGGCGTTGGCTTGGAGAGGAGCTTGGTCCAAGGACCACAACAACAAATAGTATGGATACTGTGGATTCCTATGGACCTGAGTGGCTTCCATGCATTTGGTGGGCTCTCTATGTGAAGAGCACTAGCCCAGCTTGCTGCCTGGCCTTGACCAGTTGTTTGCTGCAGTGTTTGAATCACTGGCTTTCCCAAAGCAATTGAATTTTTCCTGATTTTGTTTGGGATTTAGCACGGGCTTATGTAATGCTATGGTACACACATGCTTGAAAGCCAAATCTAAAAAGAAAAAGTACTTCAAACTGATTGCCAGTCCCTTGTAACGTTCTTTTCTTGTTAATTGCTGTTATTATGAAAGACAACATTTGTATCTTAGCGTCCTTGAGAGTTTGGCTGCAGGGACCTCGCATGCCCCTCTCCGCCAGCACTCCCCGACCAGCGAGACGTGCAGTGCCCTGACGCCAGGCCCTGCAGCCATTCCTGTGATCAGGCATGAAATTATTCTTAACTGATTGAAGTGAAGCATAGATTGAAAAGCTTGAGAGACACTGATTTACTGCATCATCCTGCTCTGCCTAAACCATGCCTGGCAATTTTAAATAGCGTCATCCCACAATCCCCACTGACACTGCCACACTGAAAGTGCTTCACAGAAGACAGTGGTATCGCTGCTTTCATTCCAAAAGACAAAAAAGAAATGAGACAGGGGCAAAACAACAGGCCAGTACCACTCAGCAAAGGCAGGGGAAGGGTTGGGAGAATGGCTGGGCATCCCAGTGCCCAGTCTGGCATGTTTGGCATTATGATATACTGCAGAGTAAGGATTTAGTGTTATTTCAGATCTGAATCTCAGACATGTCATAGCCTTATTACATTCCCTTGGTGTGGGGAAAAAGGCCTTGTATTGCATTAATCTTCCACAAGGGGCCTTGTGTACACTTGTATTGCATTAAGCTTCCACAAAACATATAGACTAGTGCAGTGCAAAGAGGCTTTGAAGAAATCATGGCTCAGACCCACTTCGTTAGAGTGCTTCTGGGGGGCCATGGGCATCTGCCTGAGATCACTGCTTGAACGAGCTGGTAAATTAAATATTACTCCTTTAGCTGGTAAAATCAAATATTTCTCCTTTAGCTGGTAAAATCAGACCTTCTTGTTGGGTAACTTTGACAAAAGCACATCATACAGGAGTAAAGAATATTCTACCTCGCTGTGATCATCTTCTAAGCTGCCTTGATGCTTAGCACCCTGCTGCAGTCCAGGACAGACAGAGAAACAGAGCAGGGTTGTGCATATGTGCTACCAAACAGAGCTGAAACCAGCCTGCCTTTGGCAAATAGAATGTCCACTTAAGGAGAGAGGCAACTGTGAGCTTTATGAATAAAATCAGGCAGTGATAACACAGTCTCAATTACATCTATCTTCTGAATGTAAAAAAATAACATTTTCTTACCCAAGGTACCTGCGTCCTGTGTATCTGTCAGTCGTGTCTTCTGAGTTTATAGGAAGAAGCTCCAATGAATTTGTATTTGTCTTTGGTGTGAAAATCCATCCAGATACAGAAGGATGAGTTCATGCATCCTATGGAGACCAACAAAGTAGTTAGCAGCCATTAATTTATACAGTATTCATTACAGAGAAGGATCCAAGAAAGAAAAAGTTATATTTACAAATTTAAGCGTGGAAATTTCTCACCTGGGTGCTTGGACATGCAAAATCTACTGCGTTTTAATCTGGGTGAATCAGCTAATGAAATGAGAAGGAAGTTAGAGCTGTACCTGCGATGTCTTTCCATAAACCCATTCTCCAGGAACCAAGTGCATGCATACCTATATGGGAGAACAGGTTTTATCAGAGGACAGGTATCTGTAACATATTAATAGGCCTGCAGCAATTATGTATGCAAATTGTTGAGCTCTGTTCCCAGTAGGGAAAAAATAATACCTAATGTGGCTGATGCAAATCTGCTGCCAGCCATAGGATTCTATCATTTGTATCAGCTGTGATGGAACCAAGTGAATCTGTGATGGGAAGATTGCAGGTACATCCCATGTTGTACAGTAATGATAATACTCTGCATTTCTATAGCGTGTCCAACTCACACGTTTTAGTCTGCTTAGTCAAGATTTTTCAGTTCAGGCACTTAATAGGTATTAATAATTAGGCAAATAAAATGCTGTTCAGCTGAATGATGGAGGAATCAGTATTGATCCTGAGCCTCATGCTGCTGGTATAGTTGGGCCAGTATTATTGTGGTAGAGATAAGAGAGCTCGTCCATCAATAAACACGTTTGAGAGAAGATCAAAACAGCCCAGGTGGTAAATAACCTGGACACTTGCCTGCAGGACCTAAAATTAGAGATCAGCACAAAGACTTGGCAGGTGAATACTCAGCAGATGCTGTTTTATCTCTCTATTTGCTTTGGAAGATTGGGGCCGACCCAAAACATGTTGAAATCAATTTGTATCTTCTCCTTTATTTCAATAGGATATGCACCAGCCTCTAATCAGTTGTGGGCCTAATTAAATGATTTTTCTCATTGCCAGCTAATTACTCCTATGGAGAAATGAAACTGAATGTTAGATGAGCACTCTGTAGGAACTGTGTCTGTAACGTATGGTTTAGAATAAAAAATTATGGGCTTGATTTCACACTGTCTTACAGTCTCTTATTCCACCTAAAACAAGGACAATTTCCCACTCTTTTATTGGTTTGAGTACGGAAACTGAGTGAAGAGTCAAGTGGAATGACTGTAACAAGCTCCCTTCCTTATGCAACAAAAAAAAGCTACTGCAAGCAGGAAATCATCGGCTTTCAGTGTACAAGAGAGGAAGAAACAATGCATTTAAATTGCAACAAGGAGGTTGGATATCAGCAAAATGTTCTGTTGGTGAGGACAGCGATGCACAGGGCTGGGATACCTGGGGAGCCTTTGGCACCTCCAGCTTGGCTCCAGCCTCAGGCAGGGGATGGAGCACCCAGAGACTTCCTGGGCCACGGGTGCCAGTGCCTGGTTGGAGTTCTGCCACAATTTGGGGAAAAATGCAAGGTTCAGGACAAAGACAAATTCAGTGCCATCCCTTTGTGGTGACGGGCCATTTGCTGATTTTGACACACGGCAAAGCAGGAAATGTGAAAATGTGAAATCTGCAATTAATTAGATAATGGGAAATCAATCATGCTAATGAGTATCTAAATGTTGTCAGACTCCTACTATAGCTGTGTGGATAGGACTGATCTAGTGATTACTTTCTTCAGGAATCACAGGAGGGAGGTTGCATAGGTCTGGCCAACTGATCCTATGTGCAGCTTCCCTGTAATAATTCCCAGCTAAACCTTTGAGCTGAGTGTTGGGTTTGAGGCATTGCATGAGGCACTGAATCTGAGCAAAGGGAAGAAGTTGTGTCAGGGGAGGTTTAGGTTGGATATTAGACAAAGGTTCTTCCCCCAGAGGGTGGCTGGGCACTGGAACAGGCTCCCCAGGGCAGTGGTCACAGCACCAGCCTGACCAAGTTCAACAAGCATTTGAACAATGCTCTCAGGCCCATGGTGTGATTCTTGGGGTGTCCTGTGCAGGCCCAGGAGATGGACTTGGATGATCCTTGTGAGTCCCTTCCAACACAGGATATTCTATGATTCATCCTCAGGCACATGTTTACCCTTCAAGTATCATGTATAGTGCCAATCCTTTGTGTTGATTTTAGCATTGGGAGAAAATTTCAGTTACACGGTACTAGTAAGATGGAAGAAACGGGAGGGAAGGATGGAGAATTCAACTTACTCGGTTTATTTGTTTTCTTTCCAGCTTTCCACAGGTCTATTTTTTTGCCTTGTACTTGGCTCTATGTCTCTGATCCCTTCTGTCCTGTTTTTGTTCTCCTTCCTTTGTTGCCGATGGTTTCACGCTGTTTCCATTCCTCTCCTTTCGTGTGACACAGATTCTCTGCCTGAGCCCCGTCCAAGGTGTTGGACTCCCTGCAGTTACAGCACAGAGTCTCAATACCAGGGACATGACTTCCTGCTTCACTGACAGTGTCTGCATTGTGTAAGTGAATGTATGTTTTATCAGACCACAGAAAAGAAGTTTCAGGGCATTGTTTAATGGATTCTCCTTTTTCTACCTTCTCAGGACACTGGCAGCTCTTCACCTCTTCTTCATTTTTGCTGGTCTCTTGGCATCTACAGAAGACTACTCTAGATGATCTACACACAGCAAGAGAGCTTTGCTTAATGTGAAGACCTTACATTCAACACAGAGAAAACAGACAAAGGTAAGAGAAAGTTGTTATGAATAAACCTTCCCTATGCAGAGGGAAGTAGAAACACAGAAAAATCCCTGGATCTCATTACTAGAGGAATGAGATACCTGTAGCAACTTGGATATCTTGCATCCAGTTCAGGGCTTTCACCACAAAATGGTCCTCCTGTTCACTGGCACCAGGGTAACACAGGGATGGATTTTTACTTTTCGTCCCTTTCAGATGTGCTAAGGATGGTGGAAGGTAGGACCTGTACCAGACAACTGACACAGCAGTATTGGGACAGGGCATTTCACCACTCAGTCCCTCATGTGGGAAAGTCTAACTCATGCCAAGTCACTCTGTCACCTCTCTGGTTTTGAATGAAATGTTGAGGTTTGTTTAAAAGTGTTAAGTATATTGGCAGTTATCCCAGGGGGTGAGAAGATCACTAATAGTATATTCTTCTATATAAAAATATAGGTGTAATATTCAGAGGTGCACTGATGAGACTTAAAGCTTTAACTTCTAATAGCCAGCTGTCTGGAGTTTGCAGATGCCCCTGATCTACAGCTACAACGTATTGGAATTAGCATCCAAATTCCTGTGAACTCAGAAAGTCCCTGAAGAGAGGTAACCTCTGATTGCTGAGCAATGGTACTGCTCAGTTCTGAAACACTGACACAAACCACTCTATTGCTGTGCATGAGCAAAGGCTGACACAACCACACAAAAGGTAACTATAAGTCTTTTTTGGCATCAGGTAGAAAATCCTTATCTTAGGTCTCATTCTTCTGTTTACATCCTGGCCTTTGCTTCCCAAATTCAGATACATGCTTTACACTAGACAAGCAGTATGATGGCTTAATGAAAAAGAGGTCAGTACTATTACCTCAGTGTGACCTCTGTTTTCACTGTCTCTACCTTTGACATCTAATGAAACACATTAAACTATCCAAAATGCACACATCTGGGCTCTTTGTAGAGTATGTTTGTTTTATTTTTTAAAGCTCTGCTTACCTGTGGAGTTTACTATTTATTGTATGATGCTTTTTGCCACTTAGGCACTATGCTTAATCAGATTTGTAAATTAATTCTCTCCTGGGGTTTCTCTTTGTGTGTTCAGAAAGCATAAAAAGTGTTCATGACACGCTTCAAAACATACACTGGTTATATTAGTCATCCTCTCAGCATAATAGTTTTATGGAGAACACTTTCAGTTAAAAAAAAAAACCACATTTCCTTTAATCCAGCTTCTTTCCCCCACTTTTGATCCCTAGAGTTATGCTACGTGTTAGTAAACAGATACACAACACACAAAGGCTGTAATTGCCTTTTTTTTTTCTGCTGGAGGAAAAGAGCTACTGTTTACATCTTGCAATATCTATTATTACTTTTCATGACATATTCCACTGAAAACATTTTCATACAGGAACTTTGCCTTGTTCTGGAAGATGGAAAGCTGGTTGTAAAAATGAGCATTGCTGAATCACAACATGCCTTCCTCCTGCTCTCCCTGAGCTACTCCTCCAGCCCAGCAGTCCCAGCCCACATCGGGGCTGAGGCTGGATGGGAAAGGGGAGCTTGGACGGGGAACACCAAACTCCCCATCAGTGCTGCCTTTACCTTCATGGACAGACCATCCCTCACACACCGTGCCCCTTCCTTGTCAAGCTGTTCAAAGCACCTCCTAGTGAACAAAACCCTTCTGTGGCAAATGTTGCAAAGTGGGAAGGACTTTACACAGCAAAAAATGTCACTAATGTTGGTGAGGAGGAGAGGGTGCTTGGCCAGCACTGCAATGCCCCTTGGCAAGGAGGATGACCATGGCAACTGCAATGCAGCCCGAGAGCTACAGTGACAACAAACTGCAGGAGATCGCCCTGGAAGTGAGGGGTACTTCCCAGGAGTCATTTTCACAGACAAGAAGTCCACATCCACAGACAAATGTGGCCACAGTCCTCACTTTATGCCATTGGACCCGAGAGAAAATCTCTCCTCATACAGCACACTCACCTCCTCATACTGCACACTCACCCTTGTATTCTTTAGGAGCCTTATCTACACTCCCCACCCCAACCCACACACTGCCCCAATCTCTCAGCCCTTTGTGTTTCACAGGAAATAAGTAGATAAACCACAGCTTTCAATTTCCTAATTATGCAAAAAAGTAGAAACTCCTAAACTTTCAGAAGCTCAAAAATGCTGAAATGGTTGGAAAAAACAGGCAAAGAGAAGACCTGAAACCAAATGGGGATTTCACACTGGGTTGTCATAGACATTACAAAGATGTGGGGTGGGCTCACAGCACACTCACGTGTTTTTGCTGAAAGAGAACAGCAGTGGATGGTAGAGAGAGCCCCATCTTTGAGGAAGGACCCAGCAGGAGCAAAATCTTTTGTCTGATGGAGCAATCCATGATTCTGGGAAGAGAAAACATTGCGTTGATTTCTGCAGAGAGGAACTTGCTCAGCTCAGTGGGGAGGAACCTGGCTCTAGCGCTGCTCTCCAGTGGGACCCTGGGGATTTCTAGACATGTTTTTGGCCAGACCACTTCTTCTCTCCCAGTCTCCCTCTCTCCTTGGATCTGTGCCTGCCTCAGAGCTGCGGGATAACCAGGACTTCGTCCATTCTGCACCAGTGCAGGCACATGCAACGGCAATAAGTGCGTGCAATGGAGCCCCAGCAAGAAGCCAGAGAGCAGCTATGCCTGTGCTGTTGTTCCCCCATTTCCCAGTGCCACAGTCACTGCCTGTCCCATTGCCTTCACCGTGGCTGTCACGTGTTTGTGTTCCTGGGACACCTGGAAAGGCTGAGCTCATCCCATCAGTGCAGCTGCTTGTTCCCCTTCTCCCTGGTTTCACATGTTTGTTTTCAAATCTTCTCCTTCTTGCCAGTTGATTCAGAGCACACGATTTAACCCTTTTCAAATTTTCCCACATTTGGTAACAATTTTGGGAAATGGGAAGGGCATCCAAAGAACTGAACCTGCAGGGTAGGTGGGCTGGTGGTGAGTGCAGCCTGTCAGAGCCCACTGCTGCTAGCAGGCAATGCTGCAGCTCATGGTACCAGTACTTACAGAGTCCCCTTTTCCCCAATTCCCATATCATAACAGCTTTTACAGGTCTCTAGCTTCTCACTTGCTATTTCCTTGTTCAAATGTCTGGGTTTTTTTCTTTTTCCTTGGGAAACAGCAGAGTGACGTGGAGGAAGGAGGATTCCCTGATTCTGGTGAGTTCTGGGAATGAGTGCCACAATTGTCAGCCAGATGCCAAGAAACCCATATCATTACAGGCAACAGCTCGCATTTGTTTCCTTAGCAGCTCTTCAGTTCTCCGACACATTGTCAAGGACACGGAGAGAGGGCAGGTTCATCAGGCACTTCTGGCCAGGCTTGCAGGCGCTTGCAGGCTTGGAGGGCTGACTGGAACAGGGCATGGGCAGGGCTTTCTGCAGCCTGTGCTGCTGCTTTGACATCAAACTACTCAGGTCCTGTAGGCTAATACGGTTACCAGTTCATTTATAGGAAAAGATGTGTTAAAACACCGGAAAGGCAGGACTGTTGTGAGGACCTGAGCACCTTCCTCCTGAGAAGGACCCTTGGCCTGGTAGAGCTGTGCTGTCTGCAGGGCAGCTGCACTACATTGTCGTGGGTGAGCACCTGCTGCCCATCCTGTCCCAAATCTGCCCCAGTCTCCCTTTCTGTTTCCACACTGGGAGCAGAACATGAGACTGGTGTCTCTGCGGCTCCCCAGCCCCTGCTTTAACCAAGAGGATGTTTGTTTCCTGCAAAGGAAAGCACAGTCAGCTGTCACGCTAGAGGAAAACAAAACACAGGGCCAGACGGGTATATTACACGTCTGCATAGAGATTTCATCAGAGCTTAACTTGGCTCATCAAACCAAGCCCTAGTTTTGTATATCACTAGTGGACAAGCTCAGGGGACTAATGCAGGGACAGGGAGATGCTGAGTTTGTTCCCAGGGTGGTGTGTCATATGAGGCAGTCCCACTTGGAGTGAGCACTGGTTTTCCTGTATTGAAAATGAACACTGACCATGTGGAGCTGGGGAAATTGAAAAATATGATATTAATGCTGCAGATATTACACATTCCTAGCGATCTGCTACTGAATGGTGCCACATGGCTTCACTGTGTGATGCTTGTCTGGCACATTTGTTGCTCTGGTGAAGATTCCTCCAGAACAGCCCATAGGCTGAATCATTGCAGGTGGTCCTGCATGACTGTGAGAATCAGAAATTCATGGTAGCATTGGGTGCATCAGGAACATGGACTTTTTAGGTGGGGAAGGACTCACTGTCCACGCCTAATGGTGGCCTTGGGAGTGGATTAGAGAACCATGCAGCAAAGCACCTTGACTCCACAGGGCTCCTGAATCTTCCTGTTGTTTCTTGCAATTCCTTTACCTGTATCCATTGCAGAATGGGTAATTATGCCCATTTCAGCCTAACATTGTCCTGTTTTCCTTTCTTTACACTATTACACATAGCAATCATTTTTGGCCACAAACATTTAAATTTTTGTTAATTGAGGTATTTCTCACAACAAAAATCTTTCTAAGTCTGGCTACTGTTTTCCCTTATTGTGAATATTCATTCAGCACTTACCTTTGCCAAAGATGATGTAGTGCAAGCAGGTGTCACAGCCGTACTTTCAGCCGTACGGAAAACACATTTCATTTCTGACGGCGATCCTGCTGTTTCAGTAGAAGGCTACCCCATGCAGAGATAGGCTGGTTAGATCAAACTGTACTAATTGCAGAGTGATTTGGAAATCTGTTCCACTTGCAAACAGAATGAATCTAATACTTCGTAACATTGAATTAACAAAGGTCACATTTCATAAATATTACCAAGCAATTTTCATAGATAATGCAGCAGGCTAGTTAATGATTAGAGCAGTAAACTTCTGACGTAAAGCCATGATGAATAAGGGACATATTTTTACAGCTTCCGTTACTATTGCCTCAGGGATCTTAAGTAAAGGCAGCAGAAATTATTAGGGTCCGACATATCTTTAAAATCTAACCAATCAGGCTATATCTGGTCTTCCAAATGGCTCTTGTATTACAAGCTAGAAAATTCAAGGGATTTTAGGGCATCAATCAGATTCTCAATGGGGAAAAAAAAAGTATGCTGGTTTCAATCCAGTTCTACTGGACTCTGCAATGTAAAAACCAGCTTCATTAACTGGTGGGAATTGGCATAGCTCAGGTTAAGAAGGGATGGAATTCTCCCTCTTGCCCCAGCTGCTGGATCTGCTGGATCAGGGCAGAAAATTTTAGTAAAGATCTGCTTCAAGGACTGATCCCAGGGACTGGCTCCTCTCCTGAGAGTGGGTCCAACACCATTTCTTAGATGGGAAGGAATTACCTGAGCAGTAATCTAGATGAAGTCTGTGGGACTGGCTCTGTAGAGAAACAGTGTTGTACATTTTATAAGTAAGGGAAGGCGGTGGAATGAATCCTGGGATTAAACAGAAATCTTGGGCCCAGGCATAAACAGACTTAAAACCAATGAATGTAATTTTCCAGGATTTAATTAGGCATGCTTTTTTTCTGATAGCCACATACTCATAGACAACCTGTATTTCTCAGGAGGATTTTATCTTCTGTGAGCCATTTGTGTCTGAATTTGTGGGGTTAGAAAATCTTGGTATACAACTGTGGCACAACTGTCATCCAGCAGTGCTTAAGGGTGGAGGGCTGGAGAATCAGAAAAATTCCAGCAGGAATTTTATTTTTCCTTCATCCAGAAGAAACTGACAAGGATGGAAATTGGCTAATGCCAGTCTGTAATGCATTTTTGAGAGAAACATGCAGCCCTTTGTGAAACATGCAGTGATGTCCAGGTGCTTGGATGAAGAGGTGGAACCTGTTACATCTCCATTTGGGAAAGCCGTTTGATGTGATGAAATGTGAATTGTCCATGCAGTGACGCCATTTGGACATGACAGGTTTTAATTTCCAATTTTTAGATGCTTATTCTCTGAGGCCATTCAGAACCTAAACCTAAAAACGTAATTCCTTGAAAACCTAGTGCAATTAAAGTGACAGAAAAAAACCCCAAACAAAACAAAACCCCAACATTCATGCAAGTAGCAGCTCAGCTAACCATAAAATAACCCTAATTGTTAAAGCCAGCCCAAAGCAGCATCAGGACCAGAGTCAGAAGAAACCTAGAAGGCTTTTCCCACAGCCGGACACAGGGGACCTCGACAGGCAGAGGTCTGCAGGGCCACTGCTCCCTGGAGAACTCACCCTGCCTGCAGCCAGCACTTTCTCCAGCCCTGCCTCCATCCCAGCTGGAACGGGCTGAAAAATAACTGGAAGTTTCTTGTCAGAGCAGACGCACAGCACAGCCAGTTCTTCATTGACAAATGGGTGAAAGAAAACAAAATATCACACTGTCATTTAAAAATAGCTTCAGCAGAAATACCACGGGCAGTGCTTTCACCGAGCAGAGATCGGCGGCTGATTAGGGAGGGTTATCAGTGTACCTGGTGCCGGATAAAACCCGATCCCGCTGCAAGGCGCTCTCACTCAGCCGGACAGATTGTGGGGCTGTGATGAATGCCTGAGAAACTCTAGAAGCTTTCTGATAATGCAGGAGTTTGAAACAAGGGGGTTCTGCTCCTCGCCTGCAATCAGCTTTAGAAAAGCTCCATGTGGTCTGATGGTGCCAAGTGGCAATTTTGGATTGCGGTGGGACAGGGCCATTCCCTGTTCATGCCAAATGCAAGCTGGCTTGGTCCACTGCCAAAGTAGGGAGAGCTGTGCAAGGGTGATCCCCCCTGTAAATGACAGTGTAAGCGTTTGTAAAGGATAGACACCACTGCAAAGTTCAGCCTGGGTCTGGGGACTTCCATAAGTGACATCTGTGCCTTGTAGCCATGCTCTGAAGTGGTATAGTTTGAACACAGACTTGACCATATGATTTGGGGAAGTCAATCCACTGAGTGTTCTTGCAGGGTCATCAGTGTCATTTTTAAAGCACAGCATGTGCGACATGCAACAGTTTTCCAATGGCACAGCTCAAATTGCACAACCCAGGATTTAGGGTCATTGCAACTTTAACATTCCTTCTGGTCTTCCACCTCTTGATTCTGCTTATACAAAGAATTCAGGTGTTAAAATGAATGTATTTTTCTTGATCTGTTTATTGTAAAGTGCTTAGAGCATCATTTAATTTGCAACTGTTATTTGGGTCTATTTGCGTTATTCCAATTATTTCACCTGATAGGGGAATTAATATTCACTAGCTGAAGAAAATTGTGCAATGAACAAAATCATACCAGTTTTGCTTATGAGACTCTTGACTGTATTTCAAGACAAAAGAAGAAATTGATGGAAAGAGATCAAGAGCATGTCCTGAGCTTTTCTGAGATGGTATAATTTGTTAGTTTACCATAGTCCCCTCAAGACGTACCTTGACCCATCACTTGCCTAAAACTTCATATCAGGAGCTGTGGCTGAAATCCAGAGGTTTGAAACACTGTCAGTACTGAAGAAAGAAAACAAGTATATTAGAAGCAAAGCAACTGGATGAGTAGCTTTGCTAGGTCAAGTGTCATTCTCATGACCCTAAGATTAAAGATCTTTCCTGTTTTTATGTATCCTGACTGTTCTCGACACGTGACTGCAAAAGCAAAGCACAGCACAATGGAAATATGTGCAAAACCATCAAAACCACAGAAAGAGACAAATCAGGTAACATGGTGACCTACACAAAATCAGGGAACCCCCCGCCTGGGGCTGCCCTTGCAGCTGGCACCTACCCACAACTGAATGTGTGCCCTGATGGTTAGATCCCATCACATGCAACGTGCTCGGGAGGGCAGAGTCCCTGCCTCCGCACTTAGGATTCAGGACACGGGATCTGCTGCCTTGCCAAAGCCACTTCATGGAGTGGGCAACACCCCAAGAGCACAGCAGTGCTTGGAGTCAGCGTGGCATTCCCCTGCCCCGAGGTACAGCTGCTCACAGTCGCGTTGTGCAGCAAGTAGGGGGATGCAGAAGCCTCACTCTGGGTCTCTTTGCAGGAGCATTGGGTCATCTTGCACCCATCCTTTCCCCTCCTTTTGCCCCATTCCCAGAATCTGGGCCATGCAGAGTTCCCACCATTCTTGCTCTTCCAGGCTATCTTCAAAATGCTGCCTCGGGTGATTCTCTAATCTCCTGGGGAGGTGCATTTCCGAGATGTCTCTTCCTGCGCAATGCCCATTCCCTGGTGGGATCCACATGGGCCATTTCTGGGGGCAGTGACAGATTCATCACACCGCTGTGATTCCTGCTCTCCCATCATGAGGCCAGGGCATTAATTGGGACTGGTTCTTTACTAAAGCAATGAGTTACTGTTCTTCAAGCTGAGGGAACAGCAAGTGACACCTTAGGCCTTTCACTCCCAGGTCTGTTGCTTCTGCTCCAGGCACCACCTGAAAGGAAAACCAGCTGCCCCAGCTCACCCAGTAAACCAAAGGTGGGAAAATACAACTCCCTCAGCACAGCCTGTAGCCATATCTACTCAGCGTAGACCTGTGACTCTGACAGTTCTGCTGCTGAGATCCCCTGCAGGAAGGAGAATACTGAATGCACATTGTCAAAATGCCTTTTAGCATTAGCAGGATACTCCGCTCCGGGCAGAGGAGGATACATACAAAGCCTTAAGCTGTTCCAGGCTTCACAGAGCAGCAGACAGCAAAATACATGTGGCTGCATTGGGACACGTTGTTTTCAGAGCCCTGTGTGATAGCACCAAGTGGCATAAATCAGAATTACCTGTCACAAACTGTATGTCTACATGGCCATTTCTCCAGTCCCGGCTGAGCAGCAGCTTAAACTCTCTGACACAGTGGTTACACTGGAAAGAAGGCAAAGATGTAGAATTCAAGAGATGAGGAGATAGTAAAAAAAGCACTGATACCTGAAAAAAACGTTGAAATGCATCCCACTAGAAAGTAGTGCCGAGGATGTGCTAAGGCAGGAACATGAGGGGCTTTCCTGCTTCCTGAGAACCCAGAACTGGCTCCAAGAGCTGCTTCCTTTAGCATCAATTTTACATTTTGTTTTTTCTGTATGAAGAAGTGGAGGACTCTGCCCCAATGTGCACTTTCTGCAGCCCCGGGGTGTCCAGTGTTTCTCTAAGACGCTCAGCAAAGTTAAAGCTCAGCCCATCCCCAGGATACTCCTGGAGCCAGGCCAGCAGCACATCCTCCTGGAAGCAGCTAATGACTGAGCTGCTAAATACTTCACATTCCTCACGGACACCAATCCAGACTCGAAGATGCACTGGAAACCTGACACGGAGGTTACTTAGCATAAGACATTTGCCTCAGGGAACTCTTCGGAATAGCAACAAGTCAAAACCTCAGTCCACACCTCACCTCCAGATCCAAGCCATATCCTGACCAGACTCAACAGCCTAAACGTGGAGAATCACAACCTGGGACCTCTGCTTGCTTTGCAGACCAACCCTTTGGCTCTGTATCCCAGGTGTTGAGCTATTGCCCACCTGTGGTATTTATAGGCCTTTTTCCTAATTGCTCTCCACAGCTCAGGCTTCTGTTGGGGTCCCGTCCTCCTCTCCAAAAGTCTCTGCCCACCGTGGTTTAAGTAACTCATTGCAAGACACTCTAACCAGGGTTGTCTTAAAACATAGGTAGGTGTTGACTTCTTTTCACTCTCCAGTCTGGGTGAAGTCACCATGGTGTGTGAGCAGGTTGGCAGTAAAAAGCAGCCTGGCTTGGACTTATCACTGCTGAACAACTTCTGGGTACCGTGCTATGGTAACTGAACAACATCCCATGGCTCTCAGAAGTATTTCCCATATAGGAGGTCAAGATATTAAGAACAGATTTTGTAGAGTTCAACACGAACATGTCCTACTGAGAACAAAAGGTGTTGCTGTAAAATCAAGTCAAAAGTAATTTGTCCATGAACACAAGGTTTGGTGCTGGGATCAAGGTGCCAGGGCTCATAGCTACTACCCCAGTCCTGCTGCTCCAGCATTTGGGGGTCAGAGGCCGCGAGTAGCTGTATTTTTGGAAAGAAGTCCTGTTCTCAGCTGGATCCAAGCATAGAGCAATCAGGACAAGAGCTTCATAAATTCATTTCTTTCTACCTACCTCACTCATCTCTGACTTGTTCCCACAATTTTTGGCAGCCTCTAGCACCATTTTTCTTCTCCCCACAGACTTCTGTGCTGCTTCTGTGCAGAGGTAAGCTCATGTGAGAGAGGCTTAGACAGAAAGAAAAACAAAGAGCCAAGGTTCATATTTTAAGAATTATTGAATACATTCTGGTATCACTGATTTCTTAGAACAAGAAATCATTTGTATATGTCAAAAAACTAAAGAAAACCCTGAAGTGCTGAATTTTCTCTTTCTAGCATAATAGTTATTAAAAGAAGGTACCATTTGCTATCTGCTTCTTACAACACTACACCTAGGTGGTCTTTCCACTTGTCCCAGAGTTTGTCCTGAGGTGCTGCTGTACTTTGCTCATGACTGCTAATGCTGTTGTTCTGCAGGGTTATGAGAAGATGAGGCAACACAGAGCTTTTCAAATCCAGGTTTCAGGAAGAGGAGAGACACGTATCTCTCCAGTCCGTTGGGGGAAAGAATGAAAAATAAATTGCTCTGGTGATCTGCCATTGCTGGCTATTAATTCCTTTGAGGATTTTGTATTGCTTCCAAGGCAAATACAAGATTAGCTGATGGAGTGATGGGAGTAGTATGGGATACAGATCACATGGGGGTTCTTGTAACACAGATGTTATTTATTTAGCCTATGCAGAGCAAACCTACTTACGGATGTAATTTTGTATGTTCAACATGATGTCTATGTGCCCAGTAGCCCCCCACTATAACTTGAGAAGTCAGGGATCCTGCCTTTGAGAGCCCCCAGCTCCCAGGCAGGGACAGCTGCCTTCACACCCACCCCTGCTCGAGCGGGTGCCTTGTCAGGGAGTCGCGGTGCAACCACTTGGCAAAATGCAGAAGTGAGCAGGTAAAAAAGCAACCTGGTTGCAGGAAGGCAAGTGGAAAACAGGTCTCAGTCACCTGAAAACTTCCTGCTGATTCACCCAGCTGCAGGGGCTGCCCATCCCAGCTGCACCAGTCAGTGGTGGTGCTTGGAAGGAATGCTGCTGCTGTAAGAATGCCGCTATTTTGTAAAAGCATTTTCAGGACCTGCCAGTGCCAGATATCCAGACGTGCTAATGCAAAATGCATTAGCCCAAGCAGCAGGAGCTCCAGGGCTGCTGGCGCCATTGAGTTCCACTCATTTCATCTTTATTATAAATACTGCATTGTCGTCTCATTCTTTTCTCTCATCCTCTCTTTAGAAAAGAATTATAAGGCTCTAGTTGACTGGTCCCTTTGACTTAGTACAGTTGTTAAACCACAGGCAGTAAATACCTCTTTCAATTGTTTAAGGCGGATGTATTTATTTCATTGGAACAACCGAATGAAATCTGTAAGAGCTAAAGAATCTCCCCTTTCACGGCAGCCCTGCTTTTCTACCTCTGAGCTGAATGCAAAAGGAACTCTTCCTTAAACTTGCCGTGTGAAATCAGCCCACCTTCAGGCTCCCCACTCTCAGCTTAGTTTTTTGTGGTTCAAGAAGTCTCGCAGCCTCCAAAGACTCACCGCCTACTTGTAAATAGTGATCTTTCACCAGGCAGATCTCAGCTGACAAATGTTAATTGTTATGCAAACTATCCAGAAGATGAGCTCTTCTCCCAGGACTGAAGGGCAGCCACCTCCCAGATGAAACAAGGCAGCTGTTTAAACAGTGCGGGGTGCGCTGCCCCGGCTGCCAGAGCAGCGGGAGAGCCGAGTGGTGCGAGCGGAGCTGGAGCTGTGCCATGCCACCATGGTTAACACCCCCGCTTTTGTGGAGAAAACCTCCACAGCACAGCTTGAGAACTTTAACTGACCCCACGTCATCAGGAAGATGATGCTGTTTCAGTGGAAAACAGATATAAAAATTGTTTCTTTGGGCTCATGTGGTGGGATGCTCCCCCCTCCAACTGGGAAAAACAAATTCTGGTTGTTGGGGCAGGATGGGGATGGGAGAGCAATGCTTTTCCCAAACCAGAGAATTTGAAAGGGACCAGGGATGCTGAGAATGGCATGCAAACCTTGTTCTTACCGGGAGGCAGGTCCTTGCCTGAGGCAGGTGGTGCGGTTGGGCCATGGCTCCCACTGGAGTCCCTGGGAAGCTGGGAACCAGCTCCCCTTCTTGTGAGAGGCTCCATTGGTGCTGCTCATAACTCCACCATAGGCTGAAAGGAATCCTGAACATGCTACCAGCTCATTTTTCCTTCCAGTCCCATTTAGTCAATGCTCCTTCCCTCCTCCACTGCTCCAGTGCAGGGTCTGTGGGAATCAATATGAAGAATAAGAGTCATGCCAGAAAAACAGAGGGACTCACCACAGCTTGTAAAAACCGCCCTGACAGGGCTGGTGGTAACTCTGTGAGCAGCAAGCCTTGCCCTTTGCCCTTTGCCTGTGCCTGTGCAGCCCACAGAGAGCACGGCCTCAGCACTAAGGACATGGTTCAGCAGCCCACAGCCCCAGGAGAGAATGGTGCCACTTGCTGTTCCCATGCCTTGGATCAGGCTGGCTGCAAAGAAAATATGCATTTCAAGCCCTGTATGAGACACGCATAGACACCACTAGTGTGTGTTGCCAAATTATCTGTTATCAGCCACATCACTGCACTTCTGGGGTAAAAACCCCACTTTTCTGGCCACTAGATAACATAGAAAAATGTTTATTCCCTGGCAGTTACTTAGGATAATTTTCAGGGGTTGCTGTGTTCCTGATAAATACATGGAGAACTACTTCTGTATGTGGCTGTGCTGAATTTCTGAGCACTGAACCAGGGCTTCATGCCATCCTGTACTCCTTGGAGTGGTTTCAGAGGTTTTGTCATTTGTTTGTTTTCATTTTTAAGATAGCTTTGTACTATTGCAGCAGGGAACTTCAGTTTGGTTTTGTTCAGTTTGGGGTTTTTTAATAAATAAAATGCTTTATCCCTCCTGTACCTGCATTGTCTTCAGCTGTATAGGACTTCATGAGTTTGACCCAGAGCATTTTGAGACAAAAATACATAGAAAGGAAGAACAGAGGAAGGACCAAGAATTGAAGATTCAGACAAGAAAAAGTTTGCAATGATTCTTACTTTCTTGAAATTTAATAGCAACATTTTCATTGATTTCAGTGGCAGCAAGACGGCAGTCTACTTAAAAGGGAAAAAAAATAGCATTTAACCAAAAAAATCTGCTCCAGCCTCACATCTCCCTCCCTGCTTTTGCATCAGTTCCCAGTATCAGGCTGAGCAGAACAGCCATGTGCTATTTCCATGCTCCACTTTGCCCTTCAACAGCTCTCTCTGGCAACTTCTTTTACAAAATATGGGAAAAGTCCTTCCCCAAAGGGCTGTAAAATCATGGATTCAGTTGCCAGGGCAGGCCACCCATTCCTCTCAGCAAGGGCACTTGGCTCAGCCCACAGTGTCCATGGTTGTTTTCAACTGAGACTGAGCTGATAAGGGGATTTCCTTTCAAGTGGAAAAGCATAAACTATATTTATATGCAGATAATTTCCTATTTGTTGGGTTTAGCTTAACAGGCTGAATTTCTGGCCTGTCTCTCCAGTGCTCTCCGTCCACATGAAACACATTCACAATTGTCCAGGTGGGAGTTGTTTTGCCAGAAGCTGGAGAGATGCCACAGTGCAGCTGCTGTGGAAGGCAGAGGTGGAAGGACACGGCCAGTCCTCCTTACTCTGCTTCTTCTGTAAGGAGGTAACAGAGCACAACACCCGCTTAGCATTTGCTACCGTGCTCATTACAGGTACTTGTGCCACTGACCCATCATTTGCCCATTATCTGGGCAAAGTATATGTATTGTGATCAAAAATTTTAAAAGACAAATCCCTGAAGTATAACTAATGCCTGCTGAGCCACCTTCAGGACTCAGTGATTTTGCAGGCAAGTAGGACCATGCTCAGCTAAGGAGCAGGAAAGATTGAATTACATGTGTAGTAGAGGAAGGATTTACTGAAAAAGCTGGTAGAAGATTCCCAAACTATTAATCCCCAGGAGGAAGGGAATATCAAACCAGCAGTACTTCATGTTCATCTGGGAAACCTACTCCATTCTTCTCTGCAGGGATTTACAGAGAATGAGACCCTAATTCACAGCAAACTGATAATTATTAGTCTTCTCTGTATCCATTTACACTTGCAAAACACCTCAGGATCCCTCCCTGCAGGAATTGTTCATGTTTATTGTATTATCTGGGGGTTTTATATTGCACTCAGTTCAGTGATTGCCAGGGGAATATGCTCCTGAGGTTTAAAGATTAAGCTTTTATTTAAATATATATTCCTCTAATGTTGTACATCTGATTTTCTTTAAACTCGTTTTAGAAATCCTTTGTTTTCTGGGTCCTTTACTGCTGGTCCATCTAAATCTCAGGCTGTGGATGTTACCAGCAGCTCTACCTGAGCCAATGTCCTTTCCAAGATCAGGATTCTTCCAGTTTCACCCTCCTGGGAACTCTCGTTGGGTGGATCAATGTACACGAAGGTTTTGCAGAAGAACATCCTAAAGTCACCTTTGTTTTATTCTCTAAATGTCCAGGAAATAATAAAAACATCTCTTTAAAAAATAAATACCTGAATGTCTTACCCTTTGTGGGAGCCCTTAGTGCTTCTTGAGTCCTTTGGTGTTTGGATTGGTGTCCTTCAAGAAACAGCACGTAGCTCTGGCCCACCCATCTCCACACAGTCTTCAGGTTCTAGAAAGAGTTTTTTTCAGTTTTGGAGTGCTGTCTCTGCCTTCTGAAGTAGGATCTTGTCTCTTTACATCTTTCAGTTTTGGAGTTTTCTGTTCTTTTCTTTTGAAGTAGAAATGTTGTATGAAACCCCAAGAGCTCTGAGGACAGTGCTGATGGTCCTCAATGGCTTGAGTTACAGCTGAGATAACTCCTCTGCTGTGAGATGGTCATTCATCAACCCTGAAAGTTAAAGTTAATAGAAGTCTTTAGAATTCAAATAGAATTTTTGCAGACACAGGCAGGTCCCCCAGGCCTTGCGCGTGTATGTACATATAAACACATATGTATGTACTTATGTATGTCTGCCTTTATACACATATGCAAACATGAATGAAAAAAGTATATATGCTACATTCCAGCAAGAAAAGTAAGCATCAATATAGGAAGTAGTATCAGAAAAAATCCAGTTACCATCACAGAAGAGACCATCTTCCTAGTCCTGCCCACCAGAACTGCGCAACCCTGACTCTATATAGGAATTTAAATGGTGTAAAATAGCAACATTTTTTTAGCTTTTGGTTTTCTGGGAACTTTTCTCTTCTAGAGTTTCTCAGCTTGAGAAGGTGATAAACCGCACAGTGAATTCCTGTACCTTGTGCAGCCATGCAAATTACATCTAGTTTTCCCATGCCCAGTTTGAAATACAGTTCCCATCCTACTTAACCATGTCCTGGTGTGAGACAATACAGTATTGAGAAACACTTGAAGCTACAATAGCAGCAATGCAGATCTTTTGTTTTATCATTAAGTGGAATGAATCCCTGAGGACTCAAGAGAACTCCACAGAAGCCTGATGTATGCAAAAAGAGGCTGGTTATGGTAAACAAGGTTAGAGGTATGTAAATAGTCAACATGCACGTTCACACAATGAGTAGACAAACGCCCAGCATGATGGGAATTTTGGTGAGGGAGCCTTCCTTCTTGCCTGTAATAGAGACAGAGGGATAATACCTATCACCATTTGTGAGATCTCAGGTGGAGGAATGTAAATATATCAATGTTCCATCCATTTGTGGCTGCACATGGACCCTGACTGAGCTACAGCAGAGACCAAAGTCTTTCACCTTTAGCATGTGAGATCACCGACTGAAAGTCAACTGTATTGAGCCAGGTAGATGTTTCCTGTTGCTCCCTGATCCTGGTGAAAAGTTCCTTTGCAGAAGGGAATAAGCATGTCCTAACAGTGAGAGCTGGCTGGCATGAGCGCTGGGGACAAGCCTGGATCCAGAGCTCTGCACAGGAAAAGCAGCAAAGGGAGGTGGTATTCCACAGAGCTCTTAGAAACAGGCATGGAAATCCCAGTAATAGGCCCAAGGTGGCCACATTCAGGCAATCAGAGCAAGCACAGGAGCAAAAGCAGGTCCAGCCATAGCCTTTGAGCTTTGTCCTTTTTGAGGATAGCAGGCTCAAATCTTCTGCATTGACATCTGCAGTAAACATGTTTCTTTCTAAATGTCTGCAGTTCAAAAACAAAATCAGTCTACAAGATGACAGTGCTCATCTTCCGTGAGAGGTAGATCAGTCAGGTTGTCAATTAAAAGCATTCACTGAAGGTGAATGTGGATATCACTGTGGATAAATTAATCTAATAGGAAAGCTCCATAGGTCAACAGCTTCCAGTCAGGGATGAGGGAATGTCACAGCACATTGCTTGTGATTGCACATGATGGTAATGCTGTCTGTAGTCACCTGGAGGCAACATCCCTGGATATGTTAATGACACCTTTGCCTGCAGCCTGCATGGTGCTGTGGTTCAGCATGTTTGAGCTAAAGGTTTGTTTCTGTACTGACCAAAGGTCTTGTGCTACAGAAATGCCCACAGGAGCATCCTGGGTGGCTGTCTGTGCTTGGGAAGCATCTCCTCCTCATACACCAGAAGAGCAACTGTCACGCACCCAAGAGGAGATGAAAATGGGTTGTTCTGTAGACAGTACTATATGGAACCAAGATTACGAGCAGAGAAGATGCAGTCTGACACGGGACATCACCAAGATACAAACTGCTGGAGATCCTCACAGAGGTCAGCAGGATTTGGCAGTAGTTGGCTAAACCTCCCGGCATTAGTGGGTCCTGCATGCTCTGCAGTCTGGTCCAAAAGCACCAGTCGTAGAGTGTGAGCTGCTCCAAGGACTACACAGCCTGAAGATGTGGACTCTGACCCTTCACAGTGACATCCTGCCCTCTGAAGCAGAGGTGGCCTGAGATGACTGAAGATCAGTTCACTGGCCAGATGTCCAAAGAAGAAGTAAGGAAGATTTCCTGTCACCTCTGAAAAGCAGCAAAGGTGTAAAAATCTCAGGTCAGAAGCAGCAGGGTTTAGGCACACTTGCTTGCAGAGTGATGCTTGAAGGTAGAACCCATTCTTCCAGCCATGAGCAAGATAAGAAGACAATCCACATAAAACACAGCTGAATTTGGGGAAATATTCATCTTGTGCCCACTGCGTTCACAGGACATAATTTGAAACTACAGGACACACAAGGACGTGATAACACGCATGATGTGGGAGAAGCAAATCTTCACACAATCTACCTCAGAACTTCAGGAGAAGAGATGCAAAAACCCAGATGCTCAGAAATACTCTGCTGGACACATGCCTCAGATGATGTTTTGTTGCTTAATATAATGTTTAAAACATTATATTATTAGCTGATGTTCCTCAACCAATCAATTCACATCTGGGGTTTTTTTTGTAAAACTACTTTATATTTATCCTCCCAGAGACTTTCTAAGCAGTAGTAGATGTTTTCAGAGATGCAAAAGGAATTCTGGATTCATTTGGTTGGGGCTTTTTTTCAGGATGAAGAGGAATTTGAGAGCAAAACCAGTTTACATTTACTCACCAAGGCCTTCATTTTATAATACGGATACCAAACATAAATACGGAAAAATAACGATGGGTTTCTCTTGTGAACTGAAAGGTACCTTTTATCCATAAAACATCTCAAAGCAATTACAGTCAAGTGATGAAAAAAATCCTCGAATGGGAGACAATGGGTTTGTCACAATTCAGACAAATATTTGTTATGCAAAAGCATCTCTTATTTTAAAAGGCAGTGCAGGATATTTGGGAATTTTCTCAAGAGCTCTGTTCCCATCTCTGCAGAAATATAAAATGATGTATTTTGACCATTTGCATCACAGCAATGGGTCAAGCACTCCGAAGGCACCATGGCAGGGTGCAGGAGCTGCTTCTGCCAGAAATCGTAGACATTTTACGTCATGCACATTCTGGTGTTTCCCGTTACTGTTTTCTTTCAGTTTAGGGATAATCCAAGATGTATGTGTCTTGCCATTTAAAACCAAGAGAAAAACCACAACAGTATTTTCCATGTAAGCCAAAATCTTTCACATGTGCCAACTGCCAAAGCAGACAAAAGAGCTTTGATCATAGTCAGACACCATAACTAGCTACTTGTTTTAATTACAGAAAGTTTTAGCTATTATTACATGACAGGCTGGCACATTCAGCACATGACATAATTTTATGAAAGCTTTTCATTTCTCTCAGCACAGCTCCAGCCCTAGGCTATTCCACTCACAGCACCAGCATCAGTTTGAACGAAGCCAGGGAGATATCACAGACCAAGACCTACGAAACCCAACCACGCACCAACCCCACTCCCAGCTGGGTTGGAAGGACATCATTCTCAGTGCCCCAGCCAGGGCAGAGCTGTGAACTGCCCACAGACTATGTGTTTTCTTTCGTTCTTTTAATTTTTCAGGATGAAACAATTCTAAATCTCTGGGGTTTTGGGATATATTGCCTATTGCTTTTACTTGATGTTGTCCTTCTATTTATAGCACAGTAGCTGTTTTAAGTGACTGATGAGCTAAGCCCCAAAATATTGGGTGTTTTCGTGCCTGAATCACTGTCAGACCACCAAAAAAACCAGCCACAGAACAGGTCAACCCAAACATTTTTATAGGTATTCCTGGGCTAGTACATGTTTTCATCTCTCTTAGCAATACTTGAATTTTTGGCAGAGCTTTCTGTGAACAAACTCGCAAGAGCACTGATGAAGAGCAAATCAAAGGGGCTGTGACAGTCCTAAAAAAGGCTCTGTGATTTCTGTTTGAACAAATGCTCATGAAGACTCATTTTCTCATAGCTCTGGAGCTCTAATCCTCATCTATTCAGGCCATTGGAGAAAAACACCAAATCACATCCCCTATCACTGCATCTAATTTCAAATGAAATCAAATAAGCGTAGTAAAGAGAATAAACACAAATAATTAGTGGAGACAATAACATAGGAACTGGTTTGAAAGAATATCTTTCCTTTGGAAAACACTGGAAAGCAGTGTCAGAGTTTAATTTCAGAGATTTCTGTTTAATGTCAGAGATTAATTTAGCAGCCATTAAAACATTTTATTAACTCAAGTGCTAATTGAGTGCTTGGCAGAAATAACAGAGCACTGCCAACCATACACATAAAAATGGCTAGAATTTGAAGAAATTCTGTGGTTTAACATTTTATTACTTTTATAACTTGCTGTATATGTTTAGCTGGGTTAGGTGGCCTTACCTACCTCCTTTGTACCTGCTTTGAAGATGCCACACTCTGATGGCACAAAGTCTCAGCTGCCCTTAGGAAAAGTTAAGTCCATTTGCAGTCCTTTTGGCTGAGATCTTCCAGATTGGGCTGGAACAGGAGCTTTGCAGTAATGCCAGAGTTTGCAGGCAGAAAGGTGCAAACTGCTGGGCTTTGGGAATTCTCAGTGCCATGACTGCTGACATGATGAGCACTGAGGGAGGGAAGGTGAGCACTGAGGGAGCAACTGCCTCAGCTGTTCCAATAAAGGACCCAGGTATTGAGTTCCAGAGTACCAGAAAATTTTTATTTCTCCTACATGGACATCTGCAGTCTGCAGGGAGAAGTTAGACTAGCAATGCTCCTTCCTCTGTATTTGACCTCCAACAGTGATAGTTTGTGGTTGACACATGTTGCTTCCTGGGTCCTCTCATCCCTTGCACCCATAGCCTGTGAAGGCACCCCACCATGGCTCCATACCTCTCCAGACTGAGAGAGGATGGCCACAGATTCCTGTATTTTGCTTTTGCAGAAGCACAGAGATCACCTCCACCCCCTTCTCCACCAGTACCTATGGTAGGAGGAAAGCAACTAGTTTTTCCTGTCCAAGCAAAGCCAAGGCACCATATAACCTGAATTTTGCTTGAGACCTCAAGAGGAGTATATCTCACCTCTGAAAGTGTTACAGGGACACTCAGCTCCAGATCTCTCCCCTTGATGATGGCAAATGGAGATGGGTGGTAAGGACCTCACTCCTTTAGGGTAAGCCTGAACTTCAAGTCACATCATCTAAATTGAGCACAGGCAGGAGATAATTTGAGCTCAGCCCACCCTAAACACAGGACAGATACTTTGAGACCAAGTGAGAGCAAGCAATACAGATGAAAAGTTAAGGGTCATGTAAGTTTGTCATGTTCAAAAACACCTTAAGTTGTTTTCTAGCCGTTGGCAGAGACACACCCCTCACAATTTGTGTTTAGATACACAGAAAGCAATGGATGAAGCCTGGATTTATGGGCAGGCCACTGGCTGACCCAAGCTCCTGACCTGGGTGTGGCTGCAGGACGTGCTCCCATGCGCTGGGAGTCCTTGTTGTGATTGCTGTACCTGCAGTGAGCATGGCTTCCTCCAGCTCAGCAGCTGCAGCAATGGTGGTCTCACACACAGCTGCCTCGAGCCTCTAGTCAGGAGCCCCTGAAAGGTTATTTAGCTCAAGCTTAAAAGCTGCTCGACTGCCCTTGATGAAGCTCCAGTGAAGAATGAGCCAAGCAAGAGTGACCAGCGCAGGGCTGGAAGCTGTACCTGGGACAACGTTCAGGTTGCCAGGCTTGCACAGGTACCCAGCACAGGTTATAAAGTGCTTCAAATTGTCTGATCCACTGGGAACCTTGTTCAGAGGAGGGAAGGAGGTTGTGCTTCATGTCATCTTCCTCAGCCACCTAGAAATGACCAGCCACTAAACAACTAGTGCTTATTAATAAACTTCCTTAAGGAAATTGGCTGGAGTTTTACTTTTCATTGTGCTGAATGAATGGAGCTAAATATAATCCAGAGCTCGTTTTGCTGGGTAACAATGGAAGAGAAACTTCCTGTTCTAGCAGAAATCCCTGAATTTAAAAGTAGAAGCTTCTCTAGGCTGGGTGAAATTCTTCAAATCTCAAGAAACACTGAAGTCACTCTCTAAATTCCTCTTTCCTCCAAATACATTATTTTAATACTCTGTGTGAGGAGTAATGTAGTGTCTCTCCTAGAACCCAGCTGAAAGCACAAGTTGTTTCAATCAATGAGCTCTCAGATACAAAGGTACTTCTTGGCTTAAAATCCAAATTCAATAATTTTTTTTTCAGCTGAACTGGAATAAAGACATTATTTAAACATGTATCTGTCATCTCACACTGCCTGTGGCTGGCTGTTGGATATCTATTTCTCAGCAGCACTGTGGCAGCTCCTTATGTAAAGGGAAAAAAACATAACCATTTCCTCCCATGACTTCATTTTGGGATTATCCCTCTTTACTCCTCCTTCCCTGGAGCATCCTGTCAGGAGACAGTTTCAGGTGCTAACAGAGCCCACGGTGGGTGTGCAAGTGCTTGCTGCTCTTTGCAAACAGGCCTGTTTGTGTGGCAGATGTGCAAAACAAAGGACCTCAGCATCTGATTTTTTGCTCAGTGCAAAATGAACCACAGGCTGGTTGGGCTGCAGGAGAGAGGGGATTGCTGGAGAACTGGGAGCTCAGCAGTGGCACCACTGCCAGGGCTGGGATTCAGGAGATTGAGCCATGTAAAAACACTTTAATCCTGCCAGGTTCCTCTCCTTCTTTTTGCCATTGGTTATGTTACCAACCAATCAACTTTCTGATGAGTTTTCCAGGATCAGCTTTGATCCCACAGTGCTGCCAGTATGAGCAGCCTCCGTGCAAAGACCTGTGCTCTAGAAGAACAAGGACCTGATCTATGAGCCCTTTTTTTAGCTCTGCAAGTGCAAAATCTGGTCTTTTCCCTTTGTGGCAGTGCCATGCATAATGGACCTGAACTCAGTATTGCCAATAAATACTGACTTTTCTTCTCCTCTCTGTGTAGCTGCAAGATGGTGCTGGACAGCATTCAAGCCCCATGGAGCTGTGATTCCCTTAGAGGAGGAGGTCAAGGTGGTCAGGTGAACCACAGTTGTTGTGGGTGGGGTACTGAACACCTAATGGAGGGTAGAAGTTTTAGGAGGCTTTAAAGCCAGAATAAGATTTGGTGAGGCCCCTGGGCAGAGCCAGCTTGGTCCATTTACTTCACACACCTGGGGTCAAGGCACTGGGTCAAGGGGTACAAACAAGGAGAAGGAAGAAACTGGTGGGGTGAAAACAGAGATGTGTGTTGGAAGTGAAGAGTGGGCAGGAGGCTGTGACCTCAGGGTAGGAGTGAAAGGAGATGTAAATAAAGAGACACACTGGATACCTGATAGGGACCTGCTAGTGATCTCTTGGAGGTCTCCTGTACAGGAAAGTTCCTGGGAGGCTCCTGGGAGGCCATGGGCTTGCTGTGCTCCTGTGCCATATCTGTAGGGCTTGCACGGACAGGTAGTTGGGTCTGCAAGATTTAAGCATGACTGCAACAACCTCTTTGCTAATCCTCTGCTTCTAAAGGGCTTCAGGTGTACACAGCTAACAGACAGATCACCTTACCATCCACCAGCAAGATCTGGGGCATTGCTGGTGTTTTCAAGGCTGGGTGACAGCCACGCTGCTGCGGAGCACACTTAGGGGAGAAAACACCTCGGTAGCCTTCAACCCAAGGCAGCAGCACTGGGGTGCAAACTACTGCCTTGAGCATAATTCCACCTGAGCTGAACCTGCAAGAGAAAGTCAACCTTATCAGTTTGAGTTGCTGCTGCAGCTCTGGTGAGTTTGGTAGTTAGGAGCAGCTTTCAAAATCTGTACCACCTGTCCACCAAGTGGTGTTTGGCTTTTCAGCCTGGAGCAGCACCATGCAGCACTCTTTCTCACTGTCCCATGGCTGTGATTCTTCACAGGGGACTTTCCCCACTGTGGGGCTACCTCTACCTGCTGGATGATGAACACATAGTCTGGAGCTTGGGCTGTCCCCTTGGACAGAGCCTGAGATGCTCTGGCAGAGCCATGGTCCCTGAGTGTGGAGACAGAGCTTGAGAAAGACAGGGCTTGACAATGACCGGGCACACTTCTGTCCAGGAGTAACTGAGGTGTCTTTTGTACCTCAGTGCAGAACCCCCGGCGCTGTGGGGAGCGGCTGGAGGATTCAGGAGCAGATTTCGTGCTCTCGCCCTGTGCTTTGATGCTCGTGCCTAATGAGTTCATCAGCTGCTTGTTGTCGCGCCTGAAATATAAATAACAAACAACAAGCAGAGGATGAACTGGTAAAATAACAACAAACACAACCAGAGGATGAACTGGAAAGAGCAAAACATTTTCTGGCATGGGCTCCTTTGACTGCAACATCAAAGATCATATTAAGATTTTTGTAGAAGGTTATTTCTCTGGGTTTCTTAGCTCCAAAATTATCAGGAGTGTCAAAATCCATTTGCAGGAAGACCTTCTGGGGAGGAGGATGCTGCTGAAAGGGCAGAGATGTTTAATATTTCACGAAGGGCATGCACAGACTAACGCACAGTTCTCAAAACATCCTCATTAAAATGCTTTAATTAACATTGGTTCAAACACTGCAGACTTGGAGCTTCACATGTCTCAGATACATTGGGGGTGCTGCACACTGCTCGGGTCCCAGTGGGAGCATCCTTTCCTTCTGCCAGGGGAAGGGATGCATCTTGAACCCCCTCACAATCTCCTTCTATCACCATATTGAGTTTCCTCATCTCAAAGGCCCAATAAATATTTTTTGCCCAACCACATGCCAGCCAAGTAACCATTCATGCAAGAGCAAACGAAGTCAACAGTGTAAAGGGAGCAGTAGAGATGATCCTTTCCCTTTCAAAGGCTGTAGTTTCAGTTCCCCAGTGTCATTAATCTCATTAACCAACTACCTGGCATCTGGACTAGGCACCCCCCTCCTCCCACACACGCACAGGGAGCGCTTCCCAGCCCTTGGCCACTTTGTCTGTATTTTGGAGAAAGGACACGGAGAGGGCTTCAGACCAAGCCAGACAAAAGAAAATCAGGGGAACAACCCCATTTATGAGGTCTTTGTTAAAATGGAAAGAAGATGCTTGTTTTCTCACCCATAAGAGACGGAGTGCCTTACATTTTCTGAAAAACTGAGTTAATTCGCAAAAAAAGAGTTGTAAGGAAATGTGGGTGGAAAAATATCCCCAGTGTTTATTGTTCCTTGGGCCAAGAAGGGTTTTGGAACTCTCCACGGCAGTGCCCTGCTCCAGTGGTGTGAGGTTATGCAAGAGCTGAACATTCACAGTGACTGTGGGGTATCTGGTGCTGCCCACCCCATCCCCATCATGGGCACTCACTTCCATCCAGGAACTCCAGCCTGCCCTGACATCTGCAGCTGCACAGACCACAGGGAAAGGTCAGGGAGTAAAAGGGCCAGCAAGACCAACCAAATTTCCTGACAGCAGCAGCCCATGAGGAAGTGCCCTTTGCCACCAGCCACTTTATCTGTGCAGAGATAAGAGGAAGGTGCTGCTCTCCAGGCAGGCTGCTGCCCTTCCCAGGCACTGCTGCCACCCCTCAGCAAAGCCGTTGAGGAGCTGGGCGGCAGCTCGTCCTGCACTGCCTTTTGCAGTGATTTTTAACCCGGGCTGGAGTCACATTCCCAGCAATTTCCTTTGGTCAGCACTGACGTGGCAGCAAGCCACAGTGAGTCAGGCCTGCTGCGTGAGTGCCTGAAGGACACCATCCCTGCACATGGATCCGCTGGACGATGCCATTCTCATACACGGATCTGGCCGGAGGATGCCATCCCTGCACATGGATCAGCTGGAGGATGCCATCCCAGCAGGCAGAGGAGCTTGCACTTCAACCTACAATAGATATGAATTTCCACTCCAGAGAAAATACATTTTAATTATGCAAACTCTATGCGCATTTTTAAAACACAGGGAAAGAGAAACAGGACCCTGTTCTTATCTTTTTGTGAAATCATTATTCATTTGAAATACATGGATAATTAACCACATTATCATGCAAATTTAAGTGAATTGAGCTGGCTGAATTAAAGAGACTTCACCTACCTAACCATAAAAATTGCAACACGGAGCTGTCGCAACGAAGCTCTGAGCACTATTTTTAGTGCAGCGCTGTAAGAGAGGGCCTGTGGGAGGGCATCTTCCAAAGGAATGCAGACGGTATCTTTTAGGAGGAATTAATCCTTAGGAAACCATTAGTAGCTCTCACGAATGGCCGAGGGATATTTTTCTGGCTGGGCTGGAGTTTATACATAGAGAGCCACATGCGCCGAAAAAAAATCATGACTCATTGAATTTAAGGAACAATTTACTGAAGCCAAATTTTCAAGTGCTCCTCCCTCTGCTCCTACTTCCTTGGCTCGCTGTCCTTGGGGCACAGCAGCCCTTCACTGGTGACAAAAACTAAGTTAGAAATTCTTACTTACTGCATCTGAATGAAAGCTGTTGCGCTTTTTCAGAACTACAGTTCTACGAAGCTCTCATACCATACTTTTATTCACCTGAAAAATACCCAGTTACTGAGATCAACTTCTTTCCATTTCCTGTGGTTTTACAGCATTGCATCTTTGACTGCCAGGTCTCAGGCACCAGTGCTTGAGAAGGACATGCACAAACACTTCCCTCATCAAAAAAGGACCATGTTAAGGCTCCTTGAAAATCCGAAGCAGACCCTGAATGGTGATTTTTCCACAGATATTTTTGTTCTGGTTTGTTTTTTGGGCAGGTTTTTTCGCCTGTCCACAATTAAATTTGATCTCTGTAAGAGAGTACAGATCATGCTTAGGAAATACCTTGGTTCTTGTTCAGTTGCAGCCTTGTGCAGGGTACCCCTTCCTGGTCATCCTTCCAGGACAGCAACAGGTGTTTCTAGCACAGTGGCATTGCAGAATCACACGGTGGCTGATTGCAGATGCTGTGTTAATGAACATTGTCCTTAGACATTCACAAACAGCTAAAACTGGCTATCTTTCCCCCAAATAACTTTAAAGACATAAACCAAGAATAGGCCTGTCCAGGCTGATATGCTAACACATCTAAAGCATCAAAATCATTAAATGAGTCACATAAGCTCACATTTTACTGGTAAAAAGTACTTAGCAGCATCACCTTTGAAAAATGTCACAAATGCCATACAAATGGACATTTTGAGATAAAGTTTTGTGGGTCTTTTTAGATGCATCACCCTTACCCTCTTCCTCCCTTGCATATCTTACCTCAAAAACATTTGACCCCAGATGCAGTATTCAGGAATTTTTAGATGAAAGAGTAATCAACATGCTGCTTCTTACAGCAGGAATCCAGGAGTTCCCATCTTCCTGAAAGTCACTGGGACTTTGGGTGCCCAAGTGACTTCAGCAAACAGAACTTCAAAGACTTTCAAAAGAGTACAGCTGAAAATATAAATAAATAAAGGTTGTAACTAGCCTAGAATTTTCAAATACTTAACGACTTTTTTATGGAGCACATTTGCACTTATCAGCCTTATCCAACACTTCAAAGGGCGAGCAGTGGTGGTCGACTTGGCTGCCCATCCCTGGCACCAGCCCTTCCTTCTAATTTTGCCTCCCGCTTGTTGAAACTTGTTTTCGATTGCACATCCAGGGGGGAAAGATTTACATTTTCCTGCATGTCTGCAAAATGCCTGCCACAACGTCTGAGCCCTCTAGATGCTACAATAATAATAATTGTAATAGTAATAGTAATAATAATAATAATAAGCACGATTCCCAGTGCGCACGGTGTGCAGCAAGGCAGCTGAGAGCCCAACTGCCAGCAGCTTTGTAGTCTGACATCTAATTACCACCAAAGGAGAGGGTGGAGGAAGGCCAGCTATAGCAGAGGAAGAGGGAAAAGCTCTTGGGAGAAAACTGGAGTGCTTTACAAGGTGGAGTTGCTCTACTCACCTGTGCTTAATGAAGATGCTGTGACTAAACACTTTCAAGGTATCACTCCAGAGAAATCCCTTTGTTTATGTTGGGAAAGTTTGTCTGGGTGGATTTGAGGTCCTTTTCGACTTCTTAGGGAATTCCACAGGCTGGCATAGACCACAAAACACCCCTAAGCATCAGCAGACATCAAGGAGCAGCAAACGAACAGGGATTGCCATGGCATCAGGGAATGCCAGGAGGTGGATACGGGCTGCACAAAGAGCAGGCACAGGAAATCTGCTGAGTCCCAAACCCCTCTGATTTATTGCCCCAGTGTAAACCATCTGCCCAGCACATGGTCAGTCAACCTGATGCCTCTAAGAAATCCCACCTGAAACACAGCAGGCTGAGACATAGGGCGAAAGGGACCCCTTAGGTCATAAATACAGCTCTGTGTTTCTGCAGGGAACTGAGCTACATATTTCACTCAGAATGGTGAGCTGGGAGGGATATGGGTGGGGGTTTTGTTTTGTGGGAAAAAATCTGCAATTTTGGAATTTCTTTTCTACTTCGAAGCAGGTAATAAATTTGTCAGGGACTGCAATTCCAAAATTGCTTCACATCAAGTAGATCAAAGTGTTTGGCATCTATGAAATCTGACATAGGCCTTTAAAAATCATAAATTATCTTTTTCTATAAGACAGAAAGACATTGAACCACAACATTCCAAAATATAGAAAAATCTGGAGCAATTTGAGTTTATTTAAATTTTGTCCAATTCAAAGCATTTCTTCAAGAGAATTCTTTTCTCAACACATCAGCATTTCCAAGCAGAAAAAAACCACTGGTTCCAGTGTTTCCCATCCCTGGTGTTGTTATTGCACCTCTGCCCAAAAAGCCCTAAAACTTTTGAAGCCAAAGAAGACGGCTCGTGCTGGCAGCAGCTTTGGGGAATGGTCCCCATGTGCTGATGTGAGCTGTGCTTGGGACACGCTGGGATCGCCTGGGATACCCCGAGCAGACACCCAAGCATTCCCCCAGAGCCTTGTCAGCCAGGCACACGTGGCCGGCTGGTTTCTGTCACCACAGGCAGAGCCAGAGGGCACCGCACACGCGGCTGCCTCTGCACACAACAGCATCCTGCCAGGCATTTTCTTGTCTCAACAAATTACCCCGAAGTGCCCTGAAATATTCAGTTTGCTGGAAGGAATTGGAGAAACGTGAAGACATAGGATATGTTTTGCTGAGCTGACCAGAAAACTCTCGCTACAAACAGTCAGGGCATGATGCAGCACGGCAGCAGAAGGGGAGAGGGAGATGACAGCACAACAAAGCAAATGCTTTGCAGTGACATTTGTCCTGGAGTGTAAATTAGGAGCTGGAAGGGCTCAATGACAGTCCAGCACACACCAACAGCAGTCTGCGTGTGCATCAGGAGCCAAAGGCGACAGCCCAGCCTGCAGGACCAGCTGCCGAGGCGATGCTAAAGGTAGTCTAAAAATAAAGCACTTATCAGGGTGAGAAGGGCTGAGTATTTCATCACTCTGCCTCAATCGATGACTAGCAAAGCATGAGCAAGGAGGATTTCTGTTTTGCCAGGAGCTGTGCTCTGATTCACAGTTTGCTGGGCTTGGGCAAGTACCTTCTGTTGACTTAAGCCTTGCAAGAACATTGTGCGAGCACTGGGCTGCACCATCCCCCCCCCCCCCCCCCCCNGCTGGCATCTCTGCTGCTTATGGTGCAGGACACCAGAACACGGCACTTTTATAGAGAAAACACATAAAACACATGGCTGGCCCAACACCTGTAAGGAACAACAGGTTTGGTGCTCAGCTCTTCTTTTGCCTGCCTGCCCCATAGGAAAAGGCAAGCAAACCTTTCCCTGCTGGGGGAATAAACGTTTCATCCCATCTGAGTGACTTGACCAACTTTGTCCTAGGAGATTTGTTATTTAAGGGACATTTCACTGAGCACACAGGTAGGTTTGATTCTTAGGGCCTTGCATCCATGGGAGACAGGCAGGGAAAGGGCAGGGAGAGGAAAGGGCAGGGGCAGAGCCCTGGCAGGGCAGTGCTGGTGGCAGCGGCCACCGCTGGGCCCACGGCGCCGGGCCCCTGTCCGCAGGCTGTGGGCAGGCTCTGAGCTGCACGGGGCAGCTTCACACCCTTGTCCACACGCTGGCACAACCTATATATACCTGTGGCGTCCAGCATCAGCCACTCCTGCAGCACGGATCCTCAGGCTGCTTTCCCACAGCTGAGCCAAGGAAAGCTCTCCAGCCCAGCGAAAGCGCGGCACGCACGGACGCCGGGGGATGGCACAGGCACGGTGACAGGCTCAGCGCTGCCCTGCGAGGGAGGCACGCTGCCGCCGCACCGGGAGCCCTCGCCGTGGGAAAGCCTTTGATCTAACCACATCTCGCAGGGCCGCCTGCCGGACTCCGCTTCTACTTTGGTACCTGCTCTTGTAAACATCGGCGCCGGCGCACGCAGAAGCCACATCCTGTCATCCCCTTGTGCAGTCTGCAGGGCCATCTCCTCCCTGGCCACAGCGCAGAGGGGTTGCGACACGCAGGGAGCGACACGTCCGTGTGGGGCAACGCAGGGCTGGTTCCCGTCGGGGCGCGGCCCCGGCTCCTGCCACCCGCACGCACCCGGGGTTTTGTTTTCTAAGTGACCAGTACAGGCTACGTGCACCGGGAGATGTTTTCTGCAAGTAATTCTCCTCTCCACAGGAACATATATCTGACTTTGTAATTCATGCATGCCTGGGAAGTTCAATCCCGTCCCACTGGAGTAGCAAGCTTGGTGGGAGTTTATTTATTTAAAAGAGTGCATGCAGTAGCATGGAAAAAAAAATCAAATCTATCAGAAACCGTAAGTCTTAATCCTAAACCAGCTTTGCTTTTCTTAAAACATGGTCTAGGGAAACTGCTTTTTAAATGTGGCTTCCATGTAGCCTTGGCTTTAATATTGCAATCCCCACAGAACAGTGTTATAGTATAATAATTAAAACACAAAATGAAGATAATCTATGGCTGATCCAAGTTTCTACGGAAATTTGGAGGCTATGCTGTATGCAGCTGTTCCCAACTAATGCAAAGGTTGGCTGTAGCTTTACTTCTGAGCCCGTTTGTAACTCGGGGGATAATTTATCTGTTCTGTTTACACAGTTCTCAGCTTGCACAGCCCTAGAGTGTAATATTTCTATGATTCCCAAGCAAAAGGGTGCTTTATCCTCCCAGCTCACCCTGAGCAATTAGTGTTCTTAGGCTTAATGAGGCACCTCTGCTGAAAGGTGTGGGTGCTTGCTCTGGTGTTGCAGACATTGCACTGCATGAGATCCACCAGAACAGCAGGCACACAAGGGGTGGAATGAAACCCTTGCTCACGCTGGCCTGTTGTACCCCCAGATTTGGCAGAGGCTCTGCCAGGTGATGGGCTGTGGGTATGGGCCCATCCCTGTGCCCTTGCTCCTGAGCTGATGGTTCCTGCTAATGGGTTTTGGTGAGCCCATGAAGGGTAAACACAGATCAGAGGAAGCTGAAAAAAGACCCTTTTCCCCCAGGAGGAGGCTGCATCTTAAGGGTAGGAAAGCATTTCTCTCTAAAGTTATGGGCACCTTCATACCTGTCACCTTATTAACACTTTCACAGACTCACACAGATCAGGGGAGGCTGTTGGATGACAAAGAAAAAGGGAAGAAACACCTGAAAAAGGATCTTAAATGCAATGATGAAGGACTTTTGGGGCTTATACGTTATAAACCAGGCTGATAAAAAGCTGGACAACCTGCAACTTCTTGTGGGGGAGCAGAGAACAGGCACTTGCTACCTGCTCATTGTCGTGACATGATTATGTTTTACATTCACAAACTTATCTCCAGTTAGTCTGTGGCTGATATAAGCAGTTTTCACTTTGCAATGTTAAATTACTAATGAAGAAAGTATTAATAACCTCTAAGCAAAGAAAGTTAGCCAGAGGAGCAAAGCTCCAGCAGCTACACAACGGCCCCAGGGGTATAAAACCGTCAAGCCTCATTGAAACAACAGCATGAAAATCTGCTTTTTACAAAGGGAGAGAAAACTCTGCCAGTCAGGAGTGCAGAGAAGAAAATCTTTCAGCTGAAGTAAGGCTGGAAGTTCCCATCCTGAACAAATATTTAGTACCAGTCACCAAATGAATCTCTTAGCATTAGTTTTACCTCAAAGACAGAAAGTCATAAAGCTTCACAGTGAGAATTAAAAAAAAAAGCCCAAAGAACTAAAAATAAGCCAAAACACACACAAAAAACGCCCCAATCCCAGTATTTTAGTTCCTGGTTGTATTTAGCCACTGCAGGACAGCTGAGTTACAGATGGGATGGAGGTGGTGATGGCTCAAAAGTGTCATTGATTTTAGAGAATAACTGTATCTAGAGGTCCTCAGTCACTTCTCAGTGAAAATCATTTGCAAATAAAGATACATATCCCAAGAAATTAAAAAGTCTGTTAAAGGGGGCCTACAGGAATGCTGGGAAGGGACTTTTGACAAGGGCATGTAGTGACAGGTACAGCCTCAGACTGACAAGAGGGCAAGTTTAGATTAGATATTGGGAAGAAAGTCTTTACTGTGAGGATGAGGACAAGAGATTTGAATACACATATTTGGTACTGCATAAGTATGTAAGCCAAGCTGAGATCAGCCTGAACTCCTCTGCTTCCCCAAAGGGCAGGATCAGTTCAGCCCCAGCAGGCACAGACTCTGCTCTGATGGCGAGCAATGCCCTGTTCACCCCCTGGCCTCCCTGACTTGTGTGTGGGGGAAAAGGAAGGGGTTTTGAGGTAACACAGGAGTGATTTCCTAGAAGACAAGAAGATTTGCTGAGCTGCCTGTGCTAAAGGGTTGTTTGCAGAAGCACGGGTCTCTCTGTGTCCATGCCAGGGTTTGCAGCAATAAATCATGGGTTCACTTGGATGCATTCCTTATTGCCTGTGGGAGCCCTGTTGCTAAGTCACACAATTATGTCACCGTGCAGCATCTATGATTTTTTTGTAGTTGGGTTTTTTTTGTTCCCCAAAAGATCTTCTGGGCATACAGGTTTCTTTAAGACAAAATCTTAAATTTCCAGTTATATATTACCTAGATTTTGGTCACCTTCTCTGCAGCCTAGACAGCCCATGAAAATATGTCTTCATATGGTTCTGTGCTGGGTTATAACATTGGCCTCCTCCATCAGAGCTGCTCAATTTCCTTTTTGGGACAAAATAGATAAAATATTATGGGGTTCAGTAGTATCTGTTTCCAGCAGTCCTTCATCAGTTCCTGATCATCATCATAAACCATAACAATACAAAAACTGAACTAAGATTTATCTGACATTAACAAACAGGTCTCCTTCAACACCTTAAGAAATCCATTAGAAAACAATTTGCAGTCTGCTTGCTTTCTCCCCAGAGAAGCTGTGGATGCCCCCTCCCTGGAAGTGTTCAAGGCCAGGCTGGACAGGGCTTTGAGCAATCCAGGTTAGTGGGTGGCATCCCTGCCCATGGCAGATGATCTTTACCCAAACCACTCTGTGACTCTGGTTTGCAGGATACCACCTCTCTTACTGTGATGGCCAGTTTTGTTGTTTCTATGATTACACTGTTTTAAAGCCAGAGCCTAAAAATCTCTGCACATATTTAAATCTCTCCCTGTACACATAAAGGCTTTGGATTTTTTTAAAAAATTATTTCGATTCTGGTATTTTCTTTGTGACCGCTACTGCTACACGCATTAAACCAGCTCCGAAGTTAAACAGCAATCAGAGCAAACGTTAAGATCATCAGCCACTCAGGTCTATTAAAGCAGAAAACTATTTTTGAGGCAATCCAAGAAACACAGCCCAGCCAGCCAACGACAACACACCTTCCTCGTAAAGGCGCAGGTTTCTGTGCAGCCAACGCGCAGCTGCCTCTGACCCCTGAGCTCAGAGGAGCCCGAGCGCCAGCTAAAGATGCAGCTGCAATGTAGATACATCCTGGGAGCACACTGCCCTTCAGTTTCCTTTCCCAAAAAAGGCGGGGAGGTGCGTGGTGTCCAACTGTGCTGTGAGCATGTCCACCCAGACAGAGAGGTACAAGAGAAACCTGTTAAAAAGGGCAAACTGGAGCCAGACCTGAAACTGTGACAAGATGGTGCAAGCTGGGATCCAGGAGCACGTGAGCTTCTCTTGCAGAACCAGTTGTCCTCAACCCATGCAACTCTGGTTTCCACCAACAGGGAAGATCCTTTTTCTGTCATATATAGAAGACAGAGCACATCCTTCATCAGGCTGCATTTGCATGGCAGAATGCATTCCTGATTAGAAGCAGGCATAAACTTCCAATTAACAGCTAAAAATGACTTTAAAAAGGTCTTTAAGATTCTTTTCTTTAACTTCCTCTGGTCCCCTTGAAATTTAATAACAGAAAAACCCATGTTAAACTTCTAGGGTGTTTTAATTCACTTTAATTCTCAAATATATTACAGACTTTTAAGAATAAGGGTTGTTGCCTAACGTTCATCCCAATGGAAAAAGCACCTTTCAGGCCATACTGCAAACTGCAAGGGTCCATCAAAGAGAAGGCTACATGAACAGCCCTTCTCTTGTGTGGCTGCTTTGTCATGGTGTTCCTGGGATCCGGAGCAGAGGGGTGGGAGGGCAGGAGCTACCTGGTGGGAGCTTCCCAGGATCTCCATCGGCATGGTGGGAGCCTGCAACCATGCTGAAACAAAGGAAGGGGTTTGGTAACAAAACTGACCTTTATGAATACTGCTGGTACCATAAATATGTCTGCAGACCCTCACAAGATGCCTGTGGGCAAGAAGGAAGGAGCAGGACATGGTGCACACATGCAGGGCACACCAGGAGGCATGGTGACTTTTAAGCACCTGCCTTTAAATAATTTAAACCATGTTCTTTTCAATCCTACCTCAGGCAGACCTCCAACGTCTTCCTGGCACTCACACAGCAGCTTCTCAGGGTTTAGTCCTGCAGTCTGCATCCATCCTTCCTTATCCTGTTTAATCAACAAGTTTGTAAAATGCTGATTCTGCAGGGATTTTTCCATTTTTCTCTGAAATGAAACTGTCACATGGAAAGGAGAACTCATCTATTGTACCAATGTGTGAAATAAAAAGTATGCCGATTGCAGAAAAATAATAATAAAAACAAAAAGACACCAAGGCCATCTTTAAAACAGAAGCAAGTGGTATTGAGTAGAGAAGAGCTAAGTACCTTGTTTATATACATCTCAAGTGCTTTTCCTTTGTGGAGTAAAAAAAAAAAAAGAGATATCTGGATGTTCATACTCACATGGGGACATTACAGGATCATTACACTTGTAGACCTTCTGTCTTCCCCAGTCCATTAACATCCCATCCCCACACCTCAAGCTACATTTCCCTAGAGATGTCACCTTCTCTCATCACATCTAATATCTAATAAAGACATAAGAGAATTTAATAACAGACTGCACAGGGGAGACTTCTGTTCCAACAGCCAAGGTTGCAGCTGGTGGGTGTTTACTACAGATGCCGAAGAAATATAAGAGTGACCAGGAAACTGTAGTGTGTTTAGTTTTGGAGGACATGCCAGTGACCCCAGCCAACCCAAAACGTGTATGAAACGAGACATAAAAAGCTTGTCCAGCCTTTCCAGCTTCATCTGATTGAGTCCAGTTCCCTGTCATTTGGCTCTATAAATTTACAAAATTCTTTGCAGGAGGAATGCCTTCTCCAAAGGATCCTGAGACAACACCGCAAGTGAAAGAGACCAAAGTGGTCAAAGTGAACTTGCACCCATCTTAATCACACTTGCTGAATTTAACAGAGTATTCCTGGGTTGCTTAAAAAAATCTGCTGCCCTACTTGAGAAACCAGCCCCTAGTTGGTCTCCTGCTAGAATAAGTACTTGCATGAAGAGCACAGTGTTTTATTGCCTCTCTCTCCCAGCCCCGATATAGTTTCCACAGCCAAAATTTTCAGGAATGACCATTGGGTTTGGGTACTCAAATTGAAAAACCTTGAGAAACTAATGCTTTCATTTTTTGGATCTGGAAGTGAGCAAGCATTGTCACAGCAATAGTCTTGTGAAAAACTATCTCAAAAATTCCAAAAAAACTGGGAAATGAAGGTTGCAAAAATATCACATCATTTCTAAAAATTGTGGCAAGCTAAAATAAAGCACAAGGCAAGCTAAACCTGAGAGCTGGGTCTTGAGATTCTGGATGGCTTATTCATGCAGTGCCTGCCAGGTCCTTTGTCATTCATCTTTTACAAATCCACGTTCACATTCATTTTGTAGAGGTGTACTGGAATGTTTTCTATAAATGCTTTTGCTGCTGGAGATGGGCAATTGGCTTCATGATTCTTCTCAGGTGTGTGTTTAAATGGAGAAGGAACAAGCCAAGTATACACAGATGTTTGGATACAAATATTATATATGTGCTATGAGGTAAATATAGATGAGAAATGTAAAATATTTATTTGCTGAGATCTGAGCCAGACAACCAGGGGCAATGCCCTTAAGAGTTAAGCTCCCAGTTTTGCCATGGGTTTGCTGAGGAGGACAGATATGCAAGGTACTGGTGGTAGCTGCACCAAGGTTATTACTAAGTAAAGAACTCAAGACCCTTTCACTCCCCCTTTCTCACTAAATCTCTGAATTCAGTTTTTACTACACTAAAAACATCTCAACTTTTGCTTTTCAACTATTTCATGTAAATAGCCAGATTTCTTGCATGCTTCAGGAGATTCCTTCCAAAATGGAGTAGGGTTGGTATTAATTTCTGTGCTGTTTTCAGTAACATCTCTATTTTTATTGTTCCTTCACAGGCTCAGTGATACCCTCATTCTGGGCTCCTCACGCTTCGTGCCCTCATTCTGCTTCTGGAGATCTGTCCTACAGACCTGGTGCACCACACACTTGTGTGTCACCCACTTCTGCCACCCCAGGGACTCCCCATCATTTTGCTGCCAGAGCATTGAGCCATAGGGAAGAAGAGGTTTTTAAGGTCCAGAAACAATCTTAGGGAGAAGAAAGGAAATGCTGAGTGTTGGCTACTTAGCAAAGGCTGCACGTCTGCTGCTGTTGTGGAAAATGCCTGGGAGGCACCATTAACCATTGCTCTTTGCTACGGGCTGGCTTGTGTCCACACCACTAAGGACCAGAGCTCTCTGAAGGGCAGTGGTTACCTTCATGCTGTGCAGCACTTGGCCTGGGTCTCCTCTGAGCTCCCTGCAGAGCCCCACAGACCCCAGGTCAACAATTATTGCATTGGGGATGTGTTTTTTAAGTTTGAAATTCTCTAAATGGTGAAAGGACTGGGTGGAAGCCTGCCAGCATGATGTTTTTCAGCAGGATGTGAAGGCATTTTGGGTTCTACAGCACAGCATGGAGGACAGTGGGCATGAGGTCTCCTGGGATGGCTGGAGGACTGTCCAGGGTACAGTATGGTCCAGCTCATGCCTGGCTCTTCAGTCTGTGTAACCTGAAAAAAAGCCCTGTCAGTTATGTCAAGGTTTCTCCTTGGGAGAAACCAGTTGGTTTGCTTCAGAGCAGAGACAGGAGGGAGCTCATATGCATGCCATGGAGACAGCCAGTGAGCAGAGCCTGGGGGAACAGAGGCAGCCAAAACCAGAGGCCGTGCAGACAAAAGGTGCTCTCATAGCCCCGCCATGGTCTCACCCAGCGAGATGTTAAACACAGAACAAACAATGCCATTTTTCCTGACCATCACCTGCAGGATCAGCAGCGGGTCCCTCGCTGGTCACTGTCACAGCCGCCAGTCTGGAGATGACTCTGGCATGTGCTTCTTCAGCCACCATGAACTCCTCCAGCTTTGCCAGATGAGGCCAACCTTCGTGCCTTGGCTCTGCAATTTTTAAAGGTCAGTGTGACTAAACAGAAATTCTTCTGTATCTCTTTCAATTAGCCTTTGGTTTTGGGCCTGTCTAGTCTTAACCTTAAGACATTAAGATACATGAAACACCTAAAACCAAATTAAACAGCACACAGCTGGTGGATTTCAATATCCCCCCCATCCCATTTACAGTCCACGTTTGCAGTCGGCAGCTCTGGCTGAAACCAGTATGAGATGACATTATTCTCTATCATACACAGTCTATTTACAGCAATACATGAAAATGTTTACCTTAAAATATAAATGTAATTATAAAGGTATAATTACAGATATGCCTCTGCCTCTTTGAGCCACCTCAAATTACAGTTTCAAATTATAACAATAAAAAAGGATCAAATTAATGACCTTGATTAATTTCATTACAGAGTGGAGCGAGCGCCGCTCGGGTAAGCTTACACTGCCTGACCTCATTTCATCCGGCCTCTTCCCTGCAACACAAGAGCTCCCGATGGCACATCAGGTGAGTCGTTCCTCCCAAAGACAGTTGCTAAGCAATCAGCTGCAGGGTTATAAATGTTGAGTGCTTGATATACAGCACATGGGGGTAGAGATTAACTCTTTTTTTTTTTTTTTTTCTTTTTTTCTTTCCAGGTATTAAGGGTTTTAGGGTGGTTCACCTGAACTGCACTGAAAGAGTTTGGAATCAGAAATCAACCCAGATTTAAGGCAGCCTTCAGTGTTTGTGTACAGATTGAACTGATTTATCGTGCGTGCTATGTGCCGAGTTGCAAAACCTTGCTATATTAGTGATTTAAAAGGAGGAATAATTTGATTTGTCATTACTAATAGGGATGTAACTAAATTAGTCTCCCACATACTTTATGCTGATGAGGTCTTGCTAAGATTTCCCTTTGTAGATTTACATCCTCACTAGCTTTAATCACAGCTAAGAAACATATCGCATGAGTAATACTATTATGAAATACTGAAGTATTTTCAGAGGGGTTTAGAAACCCAAGAAAATCATAGAAGTCAAAATCAAAGGTAAGCTTTAATATTCAGCCCTATGTTGTACATTTGATTAAATATTAATTCACAGCAATGTGTTGGGTACTTACAACCAAGCTCTCTTGACCCATTTGAAATGCACAGTCACGTATATAAACTTGGCATTTGAAAAAGGACAGGTCAATGCTGTAGATCCCACTTAAATCTTTTCTACAGTTCTTGCTTAATTACTGCTCAAACCCTACTCCTCTAAGTTGTTGACTTGCTCGCAGTTGTGGAATTAGGAAAATATTGCTGTAAGATAGATATGCAGGCTTTGAAAAAAAAAAGTCTCTCTCTTTAATTTTTTTTTTTTTTTTTTTTAGTTTTTTGTTTGGGGGGGGGGTTTTGGGGGGGTTTTGTTTCGGTTTTTTTTTAGCAAAACAACAAGAGATGAAAGGAAGACAACCAAATCCTGGTTTAGTCAAAGAATTTGACTTCTCCTACCAAGAGCAGAAGTCATGTCCGGATGGGAACATTTAGAATTGGGCTGGTTTCTGATTAAAAAGAGGAAAAAAAGAAAAGCCACTGGGTAACTTCCTGAACTACTTAGTGGGATACAATGTGAGAAAAGAATCAGGAGGCTCATTGTGCAAGCTGGGAAGCTGAAACATCCAGACTACAGCAAGACACTTCAGCATTTGTCTTCATCAGCGAAGCTGGGAGTAGATGGTGCAGGTTAGCAGAGCGCTTCTTCTGCCTCTGCCCTGCAGCTTCTCAGGGGGACATTACAGCCTTGACCATAGCCAAAACATCCACAACTATCAGTGAGCAATTTGCTGCTGTCAGCCCCTGCTTTGACCACCAAATAAATTCAGCACTGGGATGGAGCCACCTTTTTTTCCCATCCACAGTCATTCCTCAGTGCAAACAATCTTGCACTGAAATTTCTTGAAGGTTTTTGCTTGTGCGAAACTGTTAATAGCATTTCATTTGGTATCAAAGCTTTGATCTCCCCACTTAAATACCACATTAAGGCAGAGCTCCCCTGGGTGGATGAGTTCACAGTATTAGTTAACCTCTTCTGCTGCAAGTCTCAAATATGACTTAGAAATAATTCTGTGCATTGTGACAGAAACAAAAACTCATCCTTAATTAAAAGTATAAATAAAAGGGATTTCTATCCTTAGACTAACCCAAATTCAGACAGCAGCTTTGTGCTGCTTTTTCACTGCATTAAAAGAAAATTAAAATTCTGCATGCTCAGCCTACAAGTCTAACTTCTGGTCAGAAAGCAAGGCATTTTCCTGAATAGCATAAAGCACCTGTGAGCAATAAGCTGGCTAAATCCTCAAAACATTTAGATTTTGATCCTTCTTTTGGGAATAGAAACTGACCTGCAGATTTTGGGAACACCCAAGTTTCATTACTGCTGTCAACTTGTAAATGTTTTATTGCTATTTAAAACCCATTTAAGAAGAAGCCCTTCAAGGTGCTGTTGATTTGATCCACAAAGGGATCAAGCTCAAATTTTGCAAGGAGCCTCACAGTCGCTACCCACAGATTTCTGACTTCTTACTGAGAATGTGCTTGTGGGTGCCTGACCACGTAAATGCTGGTGGAACAGAGCTGTCTACAGCCTGAGCTTTCCACCTCTCTCCTCCCAGTAGCTGTTGGGTGCTCTCAAGCACAAAAACTGGTTTATGGGGACTTTACCACGCAGTGCCAGAAGGCTGCTTTTTGTTGCCGGTAGCAGCCACTTCATTGCAGGATCCAGTCTACGCTTCTTGGTGGGGGGGGGACTGTTTATCTAATTACATTTTTAAGTTTTATTTCCAGGTTCTGACCTGTAACCAGTCAATTGAATGCTGCAATCACTAAGACCTGTGCTCATCCTTCTGCCCATCCTTCTGTGATTCTTGCCAGCCTGGTCCTGGGCAGGACCAAGGCTGCTGTGGAGGCTGCAGGGTCAATCCTACAATCCTTCAACCCTGTCTGTGGGCTGACAGAACCCAGAGCCCACATCTTCTTGTTTGGGATGACTCCTGCAGGTGCTGGATAATTGTATGAAAGTAAGAGCACCACTAGCACATCCAGCACTGTCCTACCACCGTGCTGCTAAGGTGGACTGAATCCCAAGTTAATTCCACTACCGATGTTCCCTTATAATTTCAAGGGAAAAACAAACCCCTGTTTAGAGTGGACAGGGCTGCCACCTGGAGGCACCCCAGTTTTCCTACATAGTGGAGAGGGGGAAGCGTCTGTGTGAGGTGACTGCAGCTCCAGAGATGTCTGACCGGTCCCGTAGGACATTTATACAGCCACGTTTTGCAGCTGGGAGATGTCAATTTTGGCACTGCAGTTAAGCAGAGGCTCTATGCTAGAGGCCTTTCTGGGGTTAAGGATTTAATCAGGGAGCACAGTGGTTATTTTGTTCCTAAACTCGGACAGAGCACTCTCAGGGGTTTTCTCTCCAAGGCCCATATTCAGGCAGGACCCAAGCTCCCACCTCCCCATTGATGTAAAACATAAATAAACAAAGACCTAAAGCACTTCCGTCTTCCCAAGGTACCTCAGGCATCTCACAACCCGCCTCATCCCTCCCTGATTCTCTCTGGTCAGTACCAGACTGTTTTCTTTCCCCACAGGAGCCTTGCAGAGGCAGTCCCGGGTTCCCAGAGGACGGGCAGGAGCGAAGCCGGGTTGCGTCAGGGCTTGTGGCACCGCGATGCTGCGTCGGAGCCCGCGCTGGCCAACGTCAGGCGGCTTGAGCAAGAGGAAACAGCGTCAAAAACCTCAAACTGCTGCCGATTTCTTGAGAAGTCAGGGGCAAGAAAAAACAAAAAATGCAACCAAGTACCCAGAAATTTGTCCCGTCTATATACAGTGACCTTCAGCCCACTCCCCCTCTCCTGCTCCTGCCCAGGCTGGGGGATGAGTAGTTTTGCCTTGCCCAGAGCAGGGTTTGTTGTTTTGGTTTTGTTTTGGGGGGTTTTTTTGTTTGTTTTTTTTCTATGACATTCTGGGCAGCAAAGCAGCAGAGCAAGAAGGTGGAAGGGAGTTGTGGTAGGGCTTGCTGCTCCTGCCATCTCACCTGGTGTGTTGGCTGAGGTGTTTTCTCCACCTCATATGACCACAGCTGTGTCCCGGTGCTTTGGCAATACCTGGAAGTGCAGTTCAGCAGCAGTAAAGAGAGGGGCAAGGAAAGGAGGGAGCCTCCCAGGAGAACACAGGAGGTCTGTGACAGGAATGAGAAACCCTTCAAACATTCATGTCTCACCAGAAAGTCACCATCAGCCTCTGCCACTCAGGGTCATCACTGGGAGATGCACCTGTGCAGCTGCCTCCAGCAAATGCTGTTCACACACAAATGTGGCTCTGAGGGTTTTTTTTTCCCCCTAAGTAACTGATGTAGGGAAAAGGCCAGTGTGACTGTGGGAGTTTCAGGGTCCGTGGAAACACCACCATTTTGGCACCCATTTTTGTTTCATGTGCAACATGGGGGAGACAAAGCCTGATGCCATCACACGTTTTTGGCTGTGCCTTACCCCACAGGTGACATTTTGGGCACTGTCTGTAAGGAGATGCTCCAAATGAACAGAGACCAAACCAACCATCACCTGGCAAGCAAATTAATGCCCACTTCTTTGTTTGCTCAAAGAGAAGATTTATTCCCCCACCCCCAAAATACTGATGAGTACAGGGTTATCCTCAAACCTCACAGTTAGCAGGACTCCACAGGGACCCATTTCCAGAGGAAAGCCTGTTTTAACCCATCTCCTCCTAGTGCCCTCCCAGCAGGAGGCCTGGGGTAGACCCCCATTATGTTAACAAAAACAAAGGAAAACCAAACCAACCAAACAAAAATCTACAAAAACAAAACAAAAAAACCCAAACCCAAAACAAAACAAAAAAGACCTTTTTCCAAACCTGTTTCATTTTGATTTTTCAATATAAATTATTAAGGACATGAATTTATAGGCAGACATCAAGTGAATTCACTAAACTGGTTAGGGTTTCAAATCTATTTTTCTTGCCTTACCCAGAGAAAATCTTACCTTTCTTTGCCCCTGCCCCTTGCCTTGATCCTAGTTTTCAGTTGGCTCCGGTTTCCCCAACCATGTGAAATTTTCTCCCTCCCAGGGTGGGTATCCTCAGTTTGCCAAGGCTTCTGCTTCTTGTGCTCTGTGCTTTCATGCTGAAAAATTAATGTGGAGATCAAGAGCTGAACACAAACCAACCAACATCGTGGGGCAGTTAAGGACTCTGAACCCAAATCTTACTTGAACATTCACCACCACATCTCCTCCCACAGCAGCAAAGACCTTCTCAGGCAAAATTGCTTCTTGACATCCCTGATTTGTACCTCATCTGAGGAGGGTCAGAGCAGGAGTCAGTCTGACATGGGGGAACTTCAGCTGAAGTGGAGGACAACAAATCACAAGGTCAAACAGCCTCCCTCCATCTCAGCCTCAGCTCAAGGTGACAGCATTTCCCATCCCTTAGAAATGAAAGGTAGGACTGTACTGCACCACAGAGCATCTACATGCCCAACAGCAGAGTAAAACACTGCCAGCAGGATTTTACCCCCTAATGTTCACAGACTGTTAATGTACAAAACTCATTTTCTCCAGTTTGTTTGAAAACATTCTGTGCCTTTGGTTTTCCTTTATTTTTAATTATTTTTTAATGTAATTGGTGGCTTGATCCTCACAGCTCAGCTCCAGCATCTCCCTGGGCCTGGCTCCTCTCCCATCACTGACAAGCACTGTCTTTGCAGTTGGGTCTTGGAGAGGCAGTTTTAAATTCCCTTTCCACTTCTCTGAAGATGGAAGATTATGGAGTTATAGAAACACACAGGGATTTGAAAAGCAAGTATCAAAAGAAATCTTATTCTGAAATGTATTTACTGAGACCTTCTTTTAAAAGGAATGAAGATATTCTGTCCCGTAAGAGCTTTCATTCAACACAGACTGGCAGCAGCCTTCCAAGGGGAAATCAGAACACAAATGGCAAAATAAATAATATTTCTCCATTCAAAATAGGTCAAAGATAAGGAAGTTATCCTTCATCTCATTCATGCAGTAAAGGTGGGTGCCCAGCCAGTGCAGACCAGTATGTTCAAGGGACAGTTGTGTCATTTAACTTGGCTGATCTGGAGGTTCAGTCATTTCTCAGCAAATGCAATCACTTCCATAAAATAAAATAGAACAAAACAGTAAAAGAAAAGTTGTCATTTTATTCCTGGAATAATGTAACACTGCCAGAACAACTGCACTGGGTTTTGTCAAGAAGCAATTCCTTCATCCTTTCAATGCCCTTTGGGGTCCCTGGGGCAATAGGGCCCCATCGGGACAGTGCTGTGGGACAAAAACCCTACTGCTATTCAAACACACTGTCTGGAGCAGGGTTTTTAACAGGCAGTTTTCCACCATTTTTAGCTTGGTCATATCCACAGGTGTTAGGAAAACCTGTGTGAAACTATCCTCCAGAGGCTGCTGCCAGCCTAGGCCATGCTCAGAGCCCTCTCTGCAGATGTCTCTCTCCTTTGCCTTGCAGAGGGCGGGCTCCCTGCTCTTGGTTTTCATAGGCAGGAGGAAGAGGGGATGCTCTCCCTGACATGAGCTGGGAGATGTGCCTGAGAAAGGGCAGCTGCACTGCCTTTCAAAGAGTTTTCTGTTTTTAAATAACACATCAAGATACTTTTTTTTTTCATCTCTGTCCCCATTTTCACAAGAAATCCCAATGTAATTTCCACGCTAATCAGATGAGAGCTTGCAAAATACATTTCCTTCAAGATGTAGGGGAATGTATTAAGTTAACTCTAGGTGACCTGTGACTGTGTCAGTGACACACTGTTTAAATCCATGCAAATGCAAACCTTGCCCACGCCACAGGCAAATACTTGGCTTTTCCCATGCTGCTTGCATGGAGCTGGAAATGTTCGATGAGTGAAGTCTTAGTGATGCATTTCAGCAATAATTCATATGCTATACATAATTTAGGACCTCACTGCAGTCCCCCCGTGACACGCGCCGTACAGCGTGTACACACAGGGCCAGACGGCAGCTTTAAGGAGGCTCCAGGCATAATCCACAGCAAGAAGAAGTTTGATCCATCTCCAATTTGCACCTGCCAGATCATGAAGGGAGCTAATTGGATTAAAATATTGTAATTATCATTTCATTTACATGCAGTAAAACCTTAGGGAAACATTTTAAATGGCAGAAAATTTGAGGATGCAGTCTCTGAAGTCTGCTTCTTAAAAGCCTAATGCTCTCTCGCTCCCTCATTGCCTGAGACTAGATTTTTATTCCCAGGAAAAGGTGAGTTTGTTGAGCTGCTGGTGCAGTGCACAGACCACAAAACACTGCTTGGTTTGATCACAGTCATATTTGTCAAGGCTATTTGGATGTTCTTGATTTCACCAGTCCATGGTGACTGTGCCCAATTTTCCCTGCTTCCCCCACTCAGGAAAAATCAGCTTTAAAACACCCATAAAGGACTTGACCCTGATGTCCAGCAGACACCCAATTGCAGGGGTGACTGTGAGTCCAAAGGAAGAGTGGAAAGACCCTTCTTTGGGCTATAGTAGCAGTTCCCATTTCTTCTCCACAGGGAGACAGTCCTGTGTTTTGGAGCCACGAATCTGCCCCCAGGGGGGCAGTTTAAAGCCAATGAGGGTTAAACCAGGAGCAGCACCTGGCCCCACAGACCTGCCTCACAAGTGGGACACGTTTCCTCAGAGAGGGCTGGACAACCACCCACCTCCCGGCACATCTCCCAGGAGGGCGCTGAGCAGGTCCATGGCAGCCCAGCACTGCTGGGCTCTTGGAAGCAGCACAGAGCAGAGATGAAGTAATGAACCTGTGCTGGTGCTGTCACCAAAGAGGAGTGAGACCACACACACACATGGTGCCACACAGTTCCAGAGCCTGATGAAACAGAGCACAAGAAAGGCCAAAAAGAACCCAAACCCTTGTCTCCTCACACCCAGTGGGTGCTCTTTAGTGGACATAACTTTGTGTAGGGCAGTAGATTTGCTTGGCAGATTTACAAGCCAGAGCTGGGCTTTCCCCTCTCCCGCACCAGTTGAATACCTCAGCCTGGATCAGGTGTGAAGCCACTGTTGTCTGGGTGCTCAACAGAGAGTTCAGTGTCAGAGTAAGTCTGATTAACTTCTGTATTTCTTCTGGGACAGTGATTCAGGAATAAACGGTCACAGCCATGATGAGAAATAACAAAAAATGTTACAATGCTCTTGTTCTCGCAATCGCCTCAGGGTCTGCCCTGTCTCCTGTGGAGCTGACACGGAGCTACTGGTCGAGAGCAACTTCAAGCGTCACTGAGCGGCCAGGCCTAAGCACGTAGAACTTGATGTGCTCATCGAGGGCAGAAAGGTGGCAACAGGAGAACAAATTATTACCCTGATGAGGGAAAAAAAGGAAGGAAGCTCCATTTTAGGGAGTGTATTAACCCTTCACATGAGGACACAAGGCTTTGAGAAGTCTGGTCTGTAATTGAGGCCCCGCTCACGCCAGCAATGAAGCGCAGGAGCACACGAGGGCAGCTGTAGCAGCTGCCTCAGCACCTTGCTGTTGGCAGCCCGGAGCCTACCACAGTCACACTTACCTGGTCTCAAGCTTGTGGTTTCTTTTTTGGGACAGTCAACTTGATACACAATACATGGATCTGATTTTCAAAGGGCAAGCACCCCACCCAGTCTGGAAACTGGAGACTTTGTAAGATGTATCCCATTAGACAGGCAAAAATCAATGCCTGCTCAGTCATTAGTCATTCTGGAAACCTCCGCCTTGGTGAGTCACCCTGGTATACCTGGCAAGCTGCAAGGGAATCCAGTTTCGGGAATATTTTCTTCTTCTGCCACCCCAAAGTTTCCAACCTGAGCTGCACAGGCAGCAGCCAACCTCCCTAGGAAACTATCTGGCTGGGAACATGGCATGAAACTCATTTCTGGTCTCACCAGGTCATATCTAATGCATATAAAAAATATTTAACTGGTGAGTATCCCTCTCTCCAGAGAATAAACAAGCAAATCTCACCAAAGCAAATTATTGGATGATCTTCTGTAAAATGCACAAGCCCAGGGGAAAAGAATAAAAGTCTGAAAAGTATAATTTGCTGTTGCCTTTTTTTTGGCTGAGATACCACCAAGAAGGGCAGCACCAAAGGTAGTTGTTCAGAAACACAGCAAACACAGCTGGATCAGAAACAGCACTGCCATTCATGCAATGGTTCCTCAAGGCTTTAAGTCAACTATGACAGTTCTAGCCTGGATTTCTGATCTCCACCTGGCCATCCCAGAAAATCATCATGTCTGCCCATTTCCAACAGGCACAGCCTGCTATGGACTGCAACAGAGAGTTAATCAGTGTAGCTTCTTGTTACCAGAACAACCACAATTGCTGTGGATGCACATGATATGTAAAGGCACCTTCAGCTGCTCACAGTTGAATTTCTTAACCTTAGCTGGACACCATGGGAGAGCCCTTCCAGGTTTAAGCCACCAACACACCTCTGAATGCAGTCACTGCATCCTCCCAGGACTGGGGCGTTTTACATCCCCACTCAACAGGCTTTTGCCAATCCTGTATCTGACTTGTGCTATAAATGTATGTTTGGTCCTTCAGGTCTCCACACTGGAACAGTGGTGATATAAAACTGACTTGGCTACAAAAGACAAAGCAGGTCAATGGAAATAAAACTTTTACATCTAGCTGACTTGGCAGTGAAACTTCCCCACCTCCTCTCCTTGGAGAGTACCAAGAAGACTCCCAGCAGATAGCTTCCCCAATGAGATGCATTTATATGGTCACTTGTGAAACGTGCCTTCTTCTTGTGATGGGACAGGAACAGGAGATGGCTGCAACTGGGACATGAAAAGGATATTCTTCAGCATAGGAAGGAAAACATGACAGCTAGAACAAGACTTAGCTTCTTCCTAGGGGTATGCCCAACTCTGAGCTGCATCAGATTCCTGCTATTTCCAAGGGGAGACTTGCAAGAGAATGAAACAGGAACACAGACAGCCCAGTCTGGTCCTCTGTGCTTTGGAAAGGACACAGACGTGATGAGAGAGCTGCTGTCTGCCACCCTGCACAGGAATTTTGCTTGTGGTGTGAACTGTCTGCCTGAGCGCTGCAGAATGGATCGCTCAAGGTTAAATTGGATTAAACTGTTACAGCTCCACTTTCCCACGTGTGGTTTAAATTTAAACTCTATAAATTTCATGGTGAGTTATTAAAACCTTCTTGGCAAGGAGAACTCATCTCATAGAAAAAAATTTTCTCCAAGTTTGCAAACCCACAGGGAGGCTTTAAGTCAAGTTAACAGTGAGATTTCCAAGTGGAGGGGAAGGAAGAGCTGAGGCATTTAATCAGTGGCGTGCGGGAGCCCTGCAGGGCAGCCTGGCCCCACTCTGCCATGTCAGCTGCTCACCAGGTTTTCATGGTCAGCCCCTTGGTCCCACATGCTGTGCCCAGCAGCACAGATGCTTCTGGAGCAGAAGGTGAGCACTGCGCCGTATGGCACACTCGGAGACAGCAGGACGTTCTGGGCTGGATGCATGGAAACTTTTGTAAATACTCGTCAGCATAAATTAACAAACAAGCCTTGGGAGGCCTTGAAATGCCATTCTTCCAAGAAGTTTCATCCTGCCAGTTTCTCCTGGTATCAGCCAGCCATGAGGTGATCTTTTCATGGGGTGGGTGTAAAATGTTACGCTGAGTTTCAGTAGAAGCCACGCAAAGATGATCACAAGTATCACACACAGGGATGGCCAGTTCTGCATGGCTACTGCTGCTCCCAGGGCTGGGGACACCCTCCAAGAGGAAACTCTTGCCCTATTTCTCCCTGAACCTATGCAGCAAAAACCACGAGGCAGACCCCTGACAAGTGCAGGAAGAGAACAAGTGGAAAACTGTAAGGAAAACAGCCCTAGCCCAATGATTTGTGACAGGGCAGCAGAAAAGCAGAGCTCCTTCTTGCTTCCCACCCTAGGACAGGACATTAAGCAGAGCCCTGGCAAGGACAGCACAGCAGACACACTCCTGCACTCTCCAGACTCCAAATCAGAAGATGAAACTGCAAATCAGAGCTGGTTTCTGTTCTCAGCTGTCACAGCACTGCAGGAGCAACACCAGCCCAGGCTGTCCCGCTCCACACGCTTCCAAAACTTACCTTGGATGTGCTGCTGTAGATGTTCACAAGCTGCTCAAGTCTGTCCAGTGGCTGAGGGGATTTTTTAGCCCGAAGGCTCCAGCAGACTCCCACATCAGCCAAGGTGGGCACGGTTGTCATGTCCAAGATGGGGAACTGCAAAGCTCCTGCCCTCACCCTCACACCGGCAGCAAAGGGATGAGGCAGCCACACGCACGGCTGGCTCCGGGCACAGCCGGGCCCTGGAAACCAACAGCAGCTGCTTTGGGCACCGAGTCTTGCCTGAACCACCTCAGCTGCCCACTGCCATTTCAAGACGACCTGAGAATGGGAAAAAACTAAAACGGCCTCTCATATCCAGCTGCAATTCCAAGGAGATCTGGAGGCCTGGCTACTTATTGGGCTTGCTGGTATTTCCATGTTAATTGGCGAACAGCGCTGGAGCCCTGACCGGTGGTGAGTGCCCGGGCTCAGGGGCTTTGAGGGGACGCAGGCCAGGGATGAGCTCTGTCAGCACTGTCTGCCCGGCGCTGAGCCAGCTGGGGGTTCTTGTTGTTTTTGTTGTTTTTTGGTTTTTTTTTAGTAGGGCTGGAGGCTAATGGGGCCGCAGCGTTCCGGGACCGCGTCCCCCTGGCCGCGGCCGGGCCCCGCAGGCCCCGCTCCGGGCCCGCACTGCGCCCGGCGGCCGCACGGGGTCACACCGAGACTGCGCCGCGCCCGCCGCCCTGGCCCGACCAGGCCGCCCGGCTCCGGGGACAACCCATCGGCTCCGGGGACAAACCATCGGCTCCGGGAGCCGGGCCTGGCACAGGGGACAAGCGCCGCTGCCTTCTGTCCCAGAGGGCTTGGGCATGAAAACACGAATTGCTGCTCTTACCCGACCCGAGGAGGCTGCGCCCGCCCCGCAAGGCTCGGCGGCTTCACTTTGCAGCTCGTGGTCTCTTGTGGGCTCATGGAGCATTGAAAATCTTATTTCTCACTTGAGGCAGGAGCGCAGCGGAGCTGGGACCTCCCTCGGTGCCATCCCGGGGGATCGGGGGCTCCGAGGCGCTGGCTCTGGTGCCAGACCCCGACACCGGGGTGCCGGCTGCCAGCACCCACCGGGAACGGGGGCCCCGGAGGACAGCGTGATCCCTGCCACTGTGCCAGGTGGGAAGGCTTTCAGCACTCGAACCTCTTACATTTGACCCAAATACTGTGCTCTACGTTGGCTTTAGCGCTTCTGCGTGACAGCAGAGCAGAGGATGGAAGGAGTCGGTGCTCACCCCCCCAAACACAATCGGCTTCCACGCAGATCAACCACTTGACCTAAAAGTCTAATGACTCGGCACAGCCAGAGCCCGGTGCTGTGACAGCAGGAAGCGCAGCCTGGCTTGTGCAAGTGCTGCCTGCTCCCTGTCCCGCGAGGCTGGGACATTAAAGGTGGAAAAATTGTGATTTGGCAAGAAGAATTGGAAAGAATAGCTTTGCTGCATTTTAAATGTGAGATGTTTCTTTTGGTGGAAGGTGACTTTAGGATGCTAGGACAGGCCTTAAAAATACTTAAAAGTCCCAGTGAAGAAAAATAACCCAACCTTGTAGCTGTTGGATGTAAAGGCCGCAATGCAGGAGCAGCAGTTCATGCTCCATCAGAGCAGGGGGACAGGGAGCTATCGGTGAAGGCGGGAAGGGAGGGAGATGTTTCAGCACGTGGCAGACTTGGAAGGGTTTGTGCAGATCAGTCACGGCAGAGCAGAGCCTCCGCACGGCCGGGGACAGCGAGGAGCCGCGGCGGGGACCTCCCAGCACGGCGGCGCTGCGCTGGCCCGGCAGCAGCGGAACCGCCTGGTGCCGCGGGTGCGGGGCCGCCCGAGCGCCGTGCTGTGCCAGGGGGAGCCCACGCTGGCACCGCTCCTGCTGCGATCGCTGCACACAACATTTAGCACAGAGGGCTGGCGAAAGAAGGAGAGAAAACGTGTGTTTGGAAACAACAAAACAATCAACAAGGGAGCTGGGAAAGCCTGAGCGGCCAGGGATTTGGGTGATGGCTTGGATGTGCTTACACAGCCCAGGATCCGCGGGGCAAGCCTCTAAAATATTTCCTTGAGCAGCTGGGCAGAGACAGCTATTACCGAGTGCAATTAACTGCTTCATTACCACCTAAACAAAACAAACCCATCAATCTCTGCTGCATTTACCAAGAGGAGAGACTGATATCAAGATACAAACACTGTGCTCAAGACTGCAGGCATGACCCACACCCTCCAGTGTGTGGCACAGTGACTCTGCTCCCCAGACAGTCCCTGGATGCAGATTTTAGATGTCCCACACTATTTCAGGTGTGCTGACACACACCAGTGAGCCAGCGCTCAGCACCCTCATGAGCTGAGCTGCCCCACAGTGTTATAAACACCTGCTGAGATGGATTTCTAGTGGGAGTGATGGAGGTGAGAGCAGAATTTAGCCTTCTAAGGTCCACCTTAACCACTGGCACCTGTGCTTGATGCATGCAGCAAGTTTTAACAAGTGAAATGAAGGCCGGAGACCACTTTTAGACAAGAGCAGACTACTAAAGGGAAGGGGTACCTACAGGGCACTGATGACTTCTAGAGGATCAGGAGAAGCTGTGATTTTTCAAGCTGAAGCCTAGAGCCACCCCAGGCACAGAGCCATCCTCAATTCACATGGCACAACACCCTTCACAGCAGCATAGACATTTCCTACAAGCTCTCTTCTTCCCACCAGACACATCTCTAAATAAGGCTCCAGGTGACAGGCAGGGAGCAAAGGGTCTCCTGGCATGCAGGAGGAACAGGGATGACTGACTCTGAGATCCAAGGTTAAGCTTCAAAGGACCACTAAAACATCGCGGTCTGGAGACTTCAGCATCTCTAAAACCCTTGGTCTACTGAGAAGATTAAGGTCTGAGTAGAGTAAAGAGAACTGCACTTACCTCTGTGATGAGATACAAGTGATTTATGAAAGGGATTATTCATGGATGCTTGAGACCACAGGACAGGATGAGCTGATCTTGTGTTCCTGAGTATTTTAATAAGCTCTTCTGTAGGATGGAGATAATATACCTACAGCAGTGTGAGGGCACAGTAACCAATGCTGGTAGTGTGGTTGGCAGGGAAAGATCAGGGCACTGTGCATCGTGCAAGGCTGAGGAAGGAGTTACTACACAACATCCTATAGACTCCACTGTGGCACAGTGTTGCAGCATCTCTGCTGTGGGGAGGCCCAAACAAATGCTCACAACAGTCCCTTCAGCCTGAGCAGCTCTGAAGGGATGGACTGGGACAGGGGCTCGGCAGAAGTGGTGGGGGGGCAGAAGCTGCTTCTCATGCTTGGGCAGAGGAACGACACGGCTCCCCCCTCCAGACCTTCACAGCTGATGTGCTCTGCTGGGTGAGGATATGAATAAATCCCTGCGGTGTATGAAGTTTACTTCCATCTTCTGTTGTACCTCACTTTAAGGTCGGTGCAGTGTTGGCCATTGTGTTCCATGCCTGATTCCTCAGGCAAGCCTGCTGCTCTGTGTCCAGCAGTTGTGGAGGAAAACAAAGCAGAAGGATCGTTTCTTCTCTAGCTGCAGGCAGGGTTTGTTGAAGCAGTGATTCTACACGCTCAGCCATGCTCAGCTCCCACACGCGGCACACGGATGGTACCCAGAGCCCAGCCTGGCCTGTGCAGGAGCGATGTGTTCAGCATGACACCAGTATTGATGAGTGCTGAAGGAAATCACAGCCAGCTCACAAGGACAGGAGAACTGCTCTTGGCAAACTGGGAACTGATTCCTTTAGCTGATGAGGAATTGCACATAGGGAGATTTCTGTGGTTGGGGATTTCCCTTCCCCTCCTTTAGACACTGGGCTCCTCAAAGGCAGTGCATTTCTCTCTGCATCCCTCTTCCTTGTGTTTCATCCACTACCTTTCTTTTCCTGCTGCTTGTAACAGTCCAATGGCAGTGTGACTCCAGCCCTGGTGCAGGATTAACTCCAGGGTGAAACAGGGAGATGGAGAGCACTGGGTGGCTTTGCCTGTGCTGCTGCATCCCTCCTGCACAGCAGCCCACAGAGAAATCTATCCTCTTCGTAACTTCCTGAACCAATTTATAAACTGAGGTCACCAGGACCCTGACCTCTGTCACAGGACAGCCCCACTGCGTCCTTATTTCTGCCTTAGTCCCAACACAGGTGGCTCCACCACTGTGCCTGCAGGAAGCACCTGATGTGTTTGTTAAAAATAATTGTGCTCATAGGGGTATAGAGCTCACCACAACTGTCAGCTCACTCTTCAGCAGCTGGTTATGCACATGAGATTTAGCCTCTTCTTTCTCACCTGCATTTGTTCAAGCTGGCTCAACTTCTGGCCACTGGTTCCCATCAGACCCCTGCCAGGAGGAGCCCGACTTCCCAGAGCTGTGCACCCAGTGTAGGCATTTACTGACTGTATCTGCAGCCGTTCTCTCTGATACATTCAACAGATTGCAATTCCAAACATTTCCAATCCCTTGGTCACTCCCGTGGCTTTTCCCTCACAGCGAAACAGACCAGGAACATTTTAGCAGGCTGCTTGCTCAACACCTTCCCCCCTTCAGCTCCATCCTCCTTTGTGCCAGGTGCTTCAGCCGTTTTATAAATATCACAAATAAAAGCAAGCCTGCAGAGGCTGACGGAGCAGAACGCCAGCAGCACAAGAGCACAGAGCAGCCAAGAAGATACGATTTGGCAAGAACTGACTTCCTCTGGCAGCTAATGCTGTGACAACATCTGAACCTTGGGAAGGCACTGGAAAGGCTCCAGGAGCAGCACATGGGGCAGAGGGTTTTATCACACGGGGCTGGTGTTCTCGTGGCTTCTGAGCTGTTTGTTCTCAGAGGAAGTGATTTCATAATTGCTTGATTTGGGGTTAATGATTTTTCTGTTTAAAAACAACCTAATATTATTTAATGACTGGTATTTATTTGCACTCTGCAATTAGAACACATTATGAGAATTATTTGTTGCATGAATGGGAATTTGAGATTTTCAAGAAGTAAATACTTTTTTTCCTTTTCATTTCTTACTGCAGCAAGCAGAAAATACATATGAAAAGATAATCAACAAGCAAAATGACAACAGCCTCTCTGTCCCTTCCACCTGCCAAGGAACAGTGTTTCTTTAACACTGGGTGGGAAGAGAGAAGTAGCACACCCAATGGGTTTTTCACCAAGCTCCTTGAAAATACCCTCAATGCAGTAGTAAGACACCACCTTGCATTCCTTCTGGGAGTTGCTTTTAGCAGAACAGTCTGGGAAAAAAACCCTTTGGGCAGTGTCCCTTGGGCTGTCAGCTCCTTGGCTTCTCCTTCCAGCCTGGACAGGTCCCAGGTCCCCAGCTCAGGACTGCACCACCTGTGGGCTCGTGCCTGGTGGTGGCAGAGGCTGGCACTTGTCTTGGGTACTTTCAGTAAGCACTCAAGGTACCCTTAAACTTTCACACTTTACACCAGCCCGAATTTTGGATTCTTTACTGCTGCATCTACTTTGTTCTTGTTCCAATGTAAGTCAAAAGTGGCGTGGAGGCAGCATCTGGATGCAAGTCTGCATCCCCAGGTTTTCACAAAGCACCTTTTTGAGACAGACAGTAGACACAGACATATTTCAAATGCTCCCTACAGGAAAGAAATATGGAAACATTTTCCCTGAGACTCGGTTTAGAGTCTAACTCCAATATCATTCCTTTAAAGAGAAAAAAGGAAGAGAAAGGGTAGAAAGCAGAATGTGAGGAACAAACATGACAGAGAAAAACACCTGTCAGGGGTACAGCTGGGCAAGGTTTTCCTACTTTGTTCTCCAAGCAAGGCTGATGTTCTGTCCAGAAAGAAACTCTAAAAGACATGGCAATGAGAGGGTATAATAGAGGTCACTGAATGAATTTGTGGTAGCTTTATATTTTGTTCCAAGACACTTGGACCAAATTAGTTGAATTTTCTTATTTGAACAGAGCTTCTTTACATGGGAAGTATAGCAATTTCCTTCTTTTTTTTTTTTTTAAATTAAGGAGGAATTATTTCTAGACAAAGAAGTTACAATCACTGGCTCAAACCTTTAAGTTTTGGTCCCCAAAACTTGTAGCTTTCCACTAGCTACAAGTCCTCCTAGACAAAAGCAGATGGTTCAGAGACAGACACCCAGGACTTTTGGACTATTTGGGGTTCAGTTTTTACTCTTTAATTTCCCAGTGTTTGAGAGCATCACCCACATCATGGGGTAGTTTCTTTTAAATATATTTATGAACTTGCAGAAGTGATTATTTTTCTGTTTATATCTTCAATTATTAATTTCCAGCTTTCTGCAGATAAGCAAAAGAAAGTGAAATCAATTCAAAAAACCAAAACAACCCGAAAACAGCAGGCTTTACTGCTGCATAATAAACAGAAAAGCTGCTAGTGAAGCAGCAATCACAAATGGTCCTGACCAGAAGAAGTAACTATCGAGTGCCTCAAAATTTGATTGCAGAGGCTCCCCACACACAGAGGAAGATGGCATGGTACAGGTTCTTTGGTAATAAAGGCAGGACAGTCTCACTGCTCTTAACATACCTGACAGGTGCCTTCTCATGACCAAGGATCTGAGTGGGACAGTCCATGCAGAGCCACTGGCCCAGCCCTGGAATGCTGAGGGACAACTTTCTCCCAACTGTCCAAAAAGGCTGAGGCACCTGCGCATCATTTTCAGACACACCTCTTACAGATATTTTTAACATGTTTTACAGGACATCATCAGAGAGGTTACCAGCACAAATGCCATTCAGGGCTAGTTCTTATCATCATCATCTTCCACTGTACTGACAAGCCCATTGGAACCACAGCCTAATTCCAGCTAAAAACCTGAAAGCTGGCCACTGCTGAAATACTACATAGAAAGCAGTCACCTCAAACACCCTCCCTGCTGCTGTTTTACATCTTTTTTATTAACTCAGTGAATAAAAAAGTCACGGCAGTAACACCAACATTTTATTGCCCAGTGAAGAACTGTGTAAAAGTGCAGAAATACATAAATAAGACTTTCCAGAGTAAGACATGAGTTTAAGTGCCTGCTTAAGTGGTGTGAGTGCCTGGCCTGGGGTTATTTTCAGAAAATAAAATCTCTGTATTATGTGAGGTAGTTACAGTTCAGTGCTTGCTGGCTCTGCCATTCCCAGGCACAGCAGTCCCTCACATCCTGGGCTGTGTCAGACACCTCATGCTCATGAGAAAGAGCAGATGGGAGCATCACCCAGCAGCTGGACATGAGCAACAGCCCCTCTGCAGTCACTCGTGCCCACAGGTACCTCTCACTGCTCCTCAGGGGTGGGAGGCTGGGAGGCCCCACTGCTGGCTGCTTTGGACACAGGATTTTCTCTTTTGCAGAAAAGCTCAGTCAGAGCCCCAACAGGCTGGTGGCTGTTTGCAGAGGAAAACTGAGAAGAAAAATCAGCTTTATACCTTTGAGTGAAACATGAGGGAAAATTGTTCTTTACACTTCAGAGCCTTCATGTTTAGTGAAAACAAGAAATGAAATGAGTTCATGACAGACTAATTGCCCAGTTTGTTTTATGCATGAGCCACAGCATTCCTAGCACATGCAGTTACAGCTTGTTTTCAAAGAGACCAATTACTTCATTAAAACATCATCTTCACACTTCCAGCTCTGTTTTAACAAGTCTTCTCCTCTTCATCCTTCTGGCCTATTATTTTGCCATTTTTTGGTTTAAGAGCAAAGAAAAAAAGGGCCAAATGGCAATATCTCTAATTTACTAACAGCTATTAAAACCATAGAATTAGGATCCATCCTTCCTCCTCCACAAAGTAAAGGAATACTGCAGAACTTTAAACACCTTGGTGCAAGACTCATGGCAGCTCAGGCAGCCAGGAAGGACCTGTGTGGCAGGATGCTACTGCAGGTACAAGGATACCAAGTGAAGGTTTGAGACAAGCCTGTGCCTGGGAACTTGAAGGGCAAGATCAGGAAGCAATAAAGATGAAAGTTCTTTGAGTTGTCTTAGTATTTCACTATGTGTAAGATATCCACAGAGGCCACACAGTAAGTCTAGTTTATACACAGCAGAAAGTGAAAGCTGAGTGATGGGAAAGTAAAGGGTGAAAGAGGAGAAGGAAAAAGAGCTAAACCCCCCTCCAAAGTAGTCAAAAGGATGCCTACAAAGATGATTTCTTCCAGACAAGCAACATAAACCATAATTCAGTGAAATGCTGTCATTAGAAAATAGAGTTCACAGTAAGCATTTGACTGCAGTACAAACCTTGGTTACAAATGAAGATGTTTGAGCCATCACAATCCGTCTGATGAAGCAGAAAGCAGGAGCCTCCAAGCCTGCCTGTGCAGGAACAGAGTGCTGCAGTCTTGGCACTGGCAGAGAGATGCTGTCGGGGGTTGCCACGGAAACCAGCGGATGCAGCCCCAGCAGCTTTGACTTTGCATGAACTGAGAGTTCAGCGAGGCACTGAGAGCTGGTGGTTTGCTCCAGCTCCAGGCAGGACTGTGATGGGGCTGTATTTGAGGCTTTCCTGCAGTCAGTCTCCCGCTCCCACAGCCCACCTTTCCCATCTCCCCACCCGAGTACAGATGCAACCACACCCAGCCCGCTTCCCTCCTCCCTTTCGGCTCAGACAATGCACACAAAGGTCACTCCTCACCCATCACTTCCAGCCAGGTTCCTCCTCACCGAGATGCTGTGTGACAGCTTTTCAGTCTGTTTGAGTGTTCTGGACAGGGGTATTCCCTGGAAGCAGAGGTATTTCACTGAAGCGCCTTTCACTGCAGAGGAAGCCTTGATATCCACCTGATTTTACAAACCCGGAGAGAGCTGGAAACACTGTACAATTTGTACAGACCTAGAAAGGATCACTTCAGAGTTTACTGTAATTATTTTTTCCCCTGAAAACAGCCGTGATTCAGAAGGGAGCTGCCATACAGGAGAGTCCAGTACCAGGTGAATTATTGCCACCTTTGCCAATGCTGCTCTTACCTTATTATCCTGCTCACTCCCACTGTGATATCCCCAAGAGGAAAACTGCTGTGGAACATATTGTATTCTGGAGAAATCTCCTTTTTGATTAAAAAGTCCCTTTAGGATAAATTTCTACTGTTCACTTATTCATACACACCTGAAGGCAGCATTATTTGCCCATAAATATTATGCATGTTAATTCAAATGCAATCTTACATTTGTGTGCAGGCTTCCCATGAAGTTTCCCCATTGTTGCACCACTGAAGCCAAGATCTTAATGTCATGGAGCTGTAACATGTTTTCTGTTCAGTGAAATGGCATCCCAAAGCCATGCATTAAGTCCTCTGGAAATGAAAATTAATTCTCATAAAACCTTTAACAGCTGTGTCTCATACAAGGGGCAGAACAAAGCAGCACTGGGCATTTATGCTTCCCAAGGATAACTGTGCACCGAGATCCAAGGAGTGCTGTTTTCATTGCAGATTTGTATCCCCCACAGGAAAGATTATTCAGATGTGACACAGGCAGATCAAACATGTCTGATGTGTGAAGTGGCCATTGACACAAGATATTTTGGGAAGGGAGATTTTCAGCTGGTGGCAAGAGATAGCAGGAGGCAATGCTAAGTGACAGGCTGGTATTCCAGCTTTGATTTACCACCCCTTCACTGTATGGGTGACTTCCATTTTCAAATTTAAACGGATTTCTTTCATGTTATTTGCAAAGTGAGAAGGAGTTAAGGCCAGTTTGTTTGACAGGATGGCAGCTGTCACTCCATGCAAACAGACCCCAAAATGAAAGAGCAATCCAGCACATGGAAGTAGAAAGTCCTGACACTTTAATTATCTGAAGAGATTACAAGATGAAAGTCTTCCTTGAGGCAAATGTATATTAGTATTGATATAGTCATTGTGCTTTTCAGTAAGAGAAATAGGAGTCTGTATTTACATAAGAAACTATAGTGTCTGAGATCTTTAAATATCATATTTATGGAAATGATTCTGAATTACAGCATTTACAAAATAAAAACAAGCTTAAATAAATATTCAGTCCATTAAATAAGATTTTTTCCACAGAAGCAACTTTTTGTGCATATTTATTTCACAATTGAAGTTTGTTGCAATTTTTTTATCCTATAAAAGAAGCATTAAATTTCTTGTGTGTTTTTCTTCTTTTTTTCCTAAAAATAAAACTGCAATAATCATTGCAATGTGAAGCCTGAGATTTAAGCCTGAATAAGTATCATTGCTTGCACCACATTACCCATCTCCCACCAATCACCCAACCCCATGCCTTTCCAAACTCCGGTGAATACAGACACTCCAACCCAAGGATTTAATGAGAAGGATTTCAGGGAAGTAAAAATAATAAAAAATATAAATAGGGTGAGGATAACACATCAGAGCTGACATTGTCTACGAACAGCATCATAAGGCTTGTGCATTACACATAAACTAAGTGAAGCTGTTTCATCTGAATGAAAATGACAGTAGTGCCAAACTGCAGCACCCTTATATGGCTCATTAACACTGAACAGTAAACCACTGAGCAAAGGGAATGTCCCCCATAAAATAAATAAATTTTTTTAAAAAAATTAACACTGGCCAGTTTTGCCTTATCATTTTGAGTGACGACCTTTCTCGAGCGTGATACCGCAAACAACTTCCTCATCCATTTTTGTATTTATCACTTTGAAACACAGTGTGTAACACCACGAGTCAGGAAAGGGGGCACAGCAAAGAGCTCTTGATCTCGTTTCCTCTGTAACCACAGCACACACTGTCTTGCTTTTCATGTGGCCAACTCAAAGCATGTCCAAATGCCTCTGAAACCTCAGTGCTCAGGGAGCTCTTACCACAAACAGTTCGTGCAAGATCATAGCATGAATCCGTGTGAGTCTTATTTCTTTCCTCTCTGAGTGGAGATAAAAATTATTCCCTGGTGTTTCAAATAAATACAAATGTCTTCTGAGTTGTTAGCATGAGTGAAGTACCAGTATGCACTATTTTACATGGTTACTCTGCCAAATGTGGACAAGTACCCTTCTCTGGCTGACCATTCTGTAGGACCTTTTGAATACCTCATTACTTATTTGCCTTTTAAAAAACATTTTTAAAAATCTCAGTGTGGGAGAAATAATTTGTCTCATCTACTAAATTTTGCTGCCAAACTGTCAAAAATATGTATTTTAATATGAATTAATTTATTTGGTAACCACTTCCTCTGAAGTTTGTTAAGTTTTAAATGCTGATATAGAAACCAAACCTCTGTATCAGACTTTTATTAACAGGATTTAGCATAAATGATTCAGATTATGAATACTTCCAAAACTCCAAAGTATGGAACTGGAAGTTGTAAAAATTTTTAGAAGACAAGCTGGAGTTATTGCTCTGCTCGGCAAATGAAAGGCAACAGAAATTACTGGTTTAGGGCCTTCAGTGCTTCCTATGGGATTTGCAGAAAATTTTGCCTTTTTAAATATCGAATACAGATTTGAAATAGATTTGCTTTTATTAATTCTAGCATAGGTAGCAAAAATCTAGTAATGGGGAAGTTAAATGGCAGCAGGTGGGAGAGTGCTGATGCCCACAGCCATGCTGGAATTCCAGTGGGCACAGGAGTGTCTGGGCTTTGGGACTGATCCACTGGGATGGACTAATTAACTGGCTACTCTGTTCCTAGCATGTAAGATAAGCAGCAATTCTCTGAGCCCTATTTCCTTCCACACAGTGCATTTGTTCTGCATATGGCATCGTAACATTAATGTTATAAATTTATGGAAGACTGTACTGTAGCCTTAGAGCTACAGACGCTTCATAGTTCCCTTTAGCAGCTTAGTAAAATGCAATAAAAACTGTCTGTACAAAATTTATAATAATGGATGTCAAAGCCTACATGCCCTCACTGGGTCCCCTCTTTCAAGTTCAGTCTTGGCTTAGGTCAAATATATCAGTCCATGTAAGACTCCAGAAGACACACCAGTAGTTTAAAACGTCAGATACCAGCTCTGTCACTATAGAAAGGAGTGACATGGAACATGTAACAGTGAGTGCAAACACGGACAGGCTTCATCTGGCCATAACGAGGTAATGGAGCAGAGTGGGAGGAACAGCGGGAACAGAAGATCTGAAAAACAAGAGGGAAATTTCTCTTCAGTTCCTCTGAAGAACAGGATGGGACAAAATTGATTTCAAGGGAGGGGAGAGAAGATTGTATGAGCTGGCACCACCACTGTCCTCAGCACAGCAAGTGAAGGGCTTCTGCAGGCAATCCCTGCCCAATGACCAGTTTATCTGGCGAGGCTCAGTCCCTCTGCTGAGGGTGCCCAGCACCAGCAGTAGCCAAGGCAGACCTGTCCACCTCTGCAGGTCACAGGGGAAGGCAGTTCCATCAGAGGTGCAAAGAAGCATCTCTCCCTTGGTTTTAAAGAAAGACTAGGGGAATATTTGTGAATATCTCCAAATTTCATACTCCTGCAAGTCCACTGCATGGTTAACAAAAGCAGCTTCTCTACCCTCTTTCTTTTTAACTTGTACACCAGCCAGCAAGTGAAATGGGAGTGAAGATTTCTGGCTTCCTGAGGTACGACTGCTTTTTTTCTCCGTCACTCCCTCTTCCTCCCCCACAAACTTGCAAAGCAGCAGCCCTACACACCACAGTGATCCTGCAAAGGTTTGGAAAGAAAGCAAAGGGACACGCTGTCCCTGCAGCTGAGCTGTGTGTGCATCACCCCTGGCAGTGCAGGCTGCCCTGGCTCATTAGAGCTTACAGCAGTAGTCCAGAGTGACTCTGTGTTGGGGTGGGGAGTGTTCTAGGATCTCAACAGGGAATTCTGCCTTTAGCTTTACACAGCTTATTGCTGTATAAAAGTCAAAACCCTCCCCAACCCTTTGTAAAGGTAAGCTGAGAGTTGGCAGCCAAGGCACACAAAAGCACCTGTGAACTGAGAACCCTGGCTGAGCACGCACGTTTGGCTGTGCAGCCGAGTTCCTGTGGTACACATGAATTTGCTGCTCTCTTTGGTGGGTGCTTCCTCACGTGTTTGACTGAGCCATTACCTTGCCACAGCTCCGACAGTGGTGCTTCCTGCGAATGACTGTGAAAGGAGCCTTGCATGCAGTGCAGTAGCTGCAGACTTCATCTGGAACCCAGTCAGGAGGATCTGTCAGAAACACAGCAACAAAAGGGGACATAAATCAAAAGGGAATAAAACCAAACGTGTGATTACCAGATCCTCAAGGAAGTAGGGAGAATAAAATGTAACAGCAGCTGCTTTCATCTGCATTTCTCCAGGTGCTTTGCACACAGCAGCTGAGTGAGTTCAGGATGCCCAGGAGGGCTCAACTCCCCCCTTCTCTGCCAGGCACCCACCTTTGGGCAGAGCACATCGGGCACTAAAATGGCCCATGAGAGCTTTGGACTCGAAATAAAATCTATCTTATTCAAATGCAAGTAGCAGGGAAAAGGAGATAAGCAAAGTAAAGTAAGAAGACAAGAGATTATTAAAGCAGAGCTGGATCACAGGTGTTTTTGTCAGTGCCACCCACCACCAAAACAAGCTTAGAGCGGAGATCATTCCCAGCCTCTTCAGCCTTCCCTACAGAAAGGCCAACTGCTTTTCTGCAATTAGGCAAGCAACTATACAGGTAATAAACCCAAAGCCCGATTACCATCTGCTAAATTATTAGGACTCTTACTGGAAGTCACCAGTAACTACAGCAAAACCACAAAATCAAGTGTACAACGCTTAGCAGAGAAAGAACTCGCCCATTATCACGAACAGCATGCTTCAGTTGTTTATGTCTCCTGTGAGCTCTCCAGCCTCCCATAAAAGACAAGCAGGGAAATGATTTGGTTTTGGCAAGGCAGAAGGTATCGGGCTCCCTTCTGTTGAGCTGTTTCTGCTCACGACAGGCTGACATGACCTCAAAGACTCTGGAATTACAAGTGTAGAAATGATGAAGCTGACTGCTTGATTAAGTTGGTAAAAATCTAATGAGGGCAAAGCAAGTTCTATCCAGAAGGAATCCATGGACATGGTGAACATGAGCTGCTGGGTGTATTTACCCAAGTTCCTTGTATGCAGCTTCTTTCTGAGTATTATTTACAGTTTGCAAGTCATGCAATTGCTGATTTATAAACTTGACAAGCAAGATCCCTGCCTCAAGGAGCATACTATCAAACAACAAAATATATGGTGCAGTTAATGCAGAGGTTAAGAGTGCTATAGCTACAGGCAGAAAGAAGATAATTAAATGAAAATCCACTGTTTTGTTCCAACATAACCATGACCAGTTTTCATGTGTTTGTCACATTGCAACATTTGTCAAATTAAAAGTACAAATGATATAGTATTCAATGCAAGAAATTGCTCAAAAAGCAGATTAATAGAAACAAAGAGAACTTAGAATTTGACTCATCTTTTTTAGCCTTCTCTAAAATTACTTTACAAGTTGAAAAAGCTTAAGGAAGCTATCCTTCACTTAATGAACACATTCATCTGATAAAGGCTCCACCTACAGGGCCAGTAACCAAAACCAGAAGTTGAGGTGCAGAGAAATTACCAATGTGGTGAACAAAAGGAGACTGCACATAGAAGCCTTCACCTCATCCCTGGGAACAGTTCACCAGAAAATGTTCTGTGGGGACACAAGGCTACAAATTCCTACTTCCAAGGCAGGGTTCCCTTCAGCAGCAGGGAGATGTAGGACTGCCAGCCTAAGTCAAGCATTAATAACAGTGGAGCCAAGAGATATTCCTTTCCAATGCTTTTCCTTCTCTGCAATCTCCCTAGACACTACATGTATCTTGCCCAGTGAAACTTACTCCTGATATCAGTTTACGATGCAGACTTTGAAAACCTGGTGTCACTTTCTCTGATCTGAAGCCATGGCAAGCCTGAGGGAGCATCCCCATGTTCTCCATCCAGGAGGCCCCCTGGGTTATCACATATATCCAAAACAAAAAGCGAAAGCATGAACCAATAACCAATGCTCCTGTTTAAAACTTGTCTCTACATAGATTATGTTTTCAGAGAATTAACTATCTATTGATTCTCACTCATTTTGAAGACAGCAAAATTTAGGAAGTTATTCAAGCTCTGTGCCACCAGGTCTCCCTCTGCAGATCTGGTGGAAGCAGGTTTGGTAAGATGCCCAATTTGATACTGATGCTTTATCAACTGTACTGCACCGTGGGCTGCTGGGTTCAGATAGTTACTGATTTTCATATTCACAGAAAAGCCACAAGGCACAGGCCCTTTCTGTATCCCCTGCAGCATCCCAACATGATGTGCCACTTCTGCAGCAGCTGGAGCCATCATCACTCCTTCCCTCAGATCACAGGTAGTCCACACACATTATAAGCCAACACAACCCCACCACAAAGACTCTGGAACTCATCAACAGAAAGCAGCTTTCTTATCAGCTGTTTAATTTTTGGTTTGGGTTTCTTTGAGGGGCTTTTTTTGTTTGTTTTGGTTTTTTGGGAGGAGGAACAGGGTTATTTTTTCTTTTTTTTTCTTCCCCGTTTTTTCTGTTGTTGCCCTTGAATCGCAATGCTGAAAAAGTTTTTTTTTAATTAATCTTGCATAGATTTGCCTCCATGCTAAATAGAAAGAATAACTGCAAAAAAACCCCCAAAAAAACCCACCCACCACATATTGATAAATAACAACCTAAACTAATAATAATCATATAATCCATAATTCATGGTTACAGAATCACTTGACTGACAGATTAATTCATTTGAAAACTTTGTTTTTGTAAAAAATAATTCACAGCTCATTGGCAATGTACAGAAACAGTACAACCCTCTCCACAGAACGCTCTCCCACAGTAGAGGGACTCTCTCTGCCTCACCTTGGTGCCACGTCAAGCTGATTCACTAAATTAACACATCAGTGGAGTGGCTAAAGGGCACATTTTTCCCCAGGCAGTGACTCATCAGCAGGGGTGCACAGCCGGTCCCGTGCCCCGCTGCCTCAGGGGTTCAGTGCCCTCCCAACATCCCAACTGCTCGCACCAAGATCTGCTGCACTGCAGCACACCCCCAAATAGTAACACTTGGTTATGTTACAGCTTTTAACATTCAAAATGCTGTACGAATGTAATTGCTTTAATCCTCATCACCCAGCTACAGTCAGTGTGCGGGGAGAAATCAGGAGAGGGATGTCTTGCACTAAATCATACAGTGGTGCAGCACTGAAATAACATTTGAAATAGGGAACTTTGGGCCACTACCTCAATGCCTTTCCTTCCAGCTGACTGAAAATGGCCTTACACTGACTACAAACACGGAGTTGTGAGACTATGCACTTAGAAATAAAATGCAATCCTGGACTGGAGCCAAAGTGCTCACCCTGGCAGGAAGGATGAAGTCTTGATGACTTGGTCTCTCCAAGCCCATACAAGCCCCGGTGGCAAGAGGATCCCACCCCTTGGTCCCCTTCACCAGCCTCATCTTGCTCAACCTTGGGAGCGGCCTCTCTGACTTACACACATTAAGGATTGAGTCACTGGGCTTTTTATAGAACAGGCTTTTGAAATACTCTCTGAAGAGCACTCTCATGAGGGGATAAAGCTTCAATGCGAGGAGCAGAGAGTGCGTTACACGAATTAAACCCCGAGCCCGAGCCTGAAGATGTGCTGCAAGCAGGGCAGCAGCTCCGCATCCACAGGCTTTTTATGTTATAGTCCTTCTCCAGGCTACGGCGCTCCATTAGCTCTGCATGCTGCAGCAAATAGCAACATCCAGTCTCTAAAGCATTATCTGCCTGTGCTTCGGGGATTTGGACATGGAAGGGAGGGAAAACCTTGTTCGTGGGCTAATTGGCCCGGTGCTTTATCATGCAATGAGAGTTTGGAGAAGTCTGCTGGGAAACGAATGAAGAGTCCACAGCACAAACATCAAAGAGGAGGAGGAAGGGAAGGAAGGGATTAATGAGACAGACTACAGAAATAAATTTTAGAAGAAAACATTAAAAGCATGCACAGAAAAAAAGGCAGAGAAATGAAGAAAAACAAGTATTTAAATGAATAAGAAACAAGTTTAGAGAAAGGAAAAGGCACAAGATACAATTAAATAGTGTTAAGACTGAAAAAGGCTCTTAACTATTCAAACATCTTGCAGTACAATTCCTCATAAATCATGAAATTTTACAGTCTTTTTATTTATTTTATGCTGTAGCTTTTAGGATTCACCTTTACGTGGCTACGCCATCTCATTAGCTAAAAACATTTTCTGCTCCTAAAGTTAAAAGTCAGATAAATCCAAGATGCTGGAGCTTTAAGAAAACCATAATCATGGATGAAAAAATCACAGACACTGTAAACTGTCAAAAAGAACACATTCATTAATTTCGCTTAAATATGTGCAATAGACCTAATGCAGGCCCATCTAATGTTAGAAAGCAAGAAGATCATCTCTCTGTCTCAGAACACAAGAGGAAGAGAACCTGGACCCAGATCCATCAACTGTGACGACTGAAACATTAGACCAGAAAGGTGAAGTTCATTCAGTGGTGCTGAGACACAAGAGACTGATGCAGAGAGAGAAAAAATCCCCAAAGTTGTTGGAGCTTGCAGAAGGCCTAGGCTAGCAAATCTATGCTCTGGTAGGAAACAAATCAGAAACATGACTGACTCCCAGAAACACCACCACAACTCCCTGTCGAAGAGCAGCTGCTCAACCCTAAGCTTGTGGTGGTGTTTGTGTTACAGTCAGACAACTCAGAGAAAGGACCCCTTCCTGCATCTTTTGTTTTTATCAAGTATTCCTAATGTAGAACTCCAGCTGAAAGTTCCTCCTGCATTGATGTGTGTTGGATTTCAGAGCACATCATGCAAAATAACCCTGATTACACTTCTACCAAACTCACCTGAAGAGGGCTGCTCCTACAGCAGCCGGTGGAACTGACACCGCTGCAGCCGTCACAGTGCATTACCCTCACAGCTGAAAAAAGGGTCAGATGGCTTTGCTGGTGCTCTTCTGATGAAAGCAGGATTGTAAATTCGCACAGTTTTAAGGACAGACAGTAGAAAACTAAGGTGACTTGACTTTACCCCTCACTTCAACTGCCACAGTAAAATGAACCTTTTTTGTCTCTCATCACACCTCATTTTCCACACATCATTCTGGGCAATCTCTGACTTTGATGTAAGATTCCTAAGAGGCAATTGTACCAAAGTAATCTTTGTCCTTGCTCAGTAGATTCAGTGTTGATTACGGCCAGCTTGAAATTTAAAAAAAAACCAAAAAAACCTTAATATAATTTGATTAAAATTTTGGGGGTGAGGGGGAAAAGAGGTACAAACTTCTGAGCTCAACTCTTGTCAAATAGCTTTCTTAGGATGGAGTTTCTATGCAAATCTAGAAAGCTTTCACCAAAACACAGAGCTTTGCAAACTTGGGCTCAAGCCTCTGCTCTGCCTGATTCAATATCACCTTGAATGATGTTGTCCTGTGTCCATTCTGTCCAGGTACATGATCAGCAACTGGTTCTTTGGGCAAAATAATTATTTATATAAAATGGAGCACCTCTCATAGAAAACCCTGGTTTCCATTGAGATATGGGTCAAATCTTTACTTTAAATAAGATGGAGCAGAGACTTGGATCTTCCATATAGCAATTAGTAGGAATATTCTCTGTAAGACCTACCAACCATTTTAAAATAGAAAAAAACTTGATTATTTAGATCTACATACAACATACCAGAACACTCAATACATGCATTTACAAGACAAAAAGTTTCAAACCTAATCAAAATCCCAGTTACGATGTTATGGAGTTCAATAAGCCTGTGCTTTACAGTATTTAGGGGATGGTTTCCCATAAGTACTGCAAGGAAATCTCAACAAGTTCCACATAGTGCCAACGAAGAGGAATAGTCTTTGAGAAGGGAAAAGGCTCTGAGCAAGTTCTTAAAACCTAAGTCAGATCGAATTATTGCAGTACAACCTAAAACCTGTAAGAATCCTGTAAGTCTACATGCATGATTAAATATGTTCAGTTGATTATAAAACATTGCCCTTTACAGAAATTTGATGCTAGATTCTTCTCTCACACAGTGTAAGCAGAGCTGCTGAATAAGGAAAAAGTGAAAAGTTATGTAGACAGAACATGTTTGGCCACTGAACTGTGCAACAGTTTAACTTCTTTCAATTAAAAGGTGTTGCTGGTCATCATGATAAATAACAGAGTAACCGCAGGCACGCAGAGGACAAAAGAAAAACTGAAGCATTCAGCTGGGGCTGACAGCCAATTCTAAAGTCGTGGTGATTAGATTCTGCACATACAGGAGCACGGGTGGGTTTTCCTGACCCGGTGACTTCTTACTGCAACAGGAACAAGAGCTTGAGCCTCAGAACCATGAACTTCTGAGCTGTGCTTGTGCTGCTGGTTAGAGAGCAGTCAGGGCCTGTGACTAGACAGGAGCGGGTGGGCTGGCAAGGGATCAGGGAGAAATAGTGTGTGTTGTGCAGCAAACAGATGCTAACACTACTTGGCACAAACAGGTATTTGTACTGGCAGCCACAGCAAATCCATTATGTCTGGAGTTATAACTAGGTGGCAGCAAGCAAGGCAGTTCTGTACAGATGCTAGAGGGATAAGGAGTGAAAATGCACGTAAGGCTGCAGAGAGAGCTGAGATGCTACAGCAAGCATTTTCATGGAGCACCAACAGCTTCATAAAGTTTGCTGGTTTCCCTTGAGAAAAAACTTCAGATTTCTAGATATCTCATGCTTATTCTAGGACAAGAAGCGTAACTCACTTTCTTAGCCTGCCTTTAACTTCATTAAGTGGATAATTACAAATATTCGCATTTCCCTCAGTTGTAACAGATTAATCCTCCTGAATAATAAGCTACACCAAAATATATGTATGGTAAAACTCAGATTTGCCTAAGTGTAGTATTAAAACCATCAAACTCACAAGGATAAATATAATGCTCCCAAATTTGGCGAGCAGCATCACACTTATGCTTGGTCCCATTAACAAACTGCTAAATGAAAACATAAAAAGGCAATAATTTTGAAGACAAAAAAGTTAGGAAGTTACTCTGTGTGTGTGTACACCTATGTATATACATGGGAATCTGCTGACAAATACAAAGCAAGTTTTCTGTTAGGGCTAGAAATATGGTGCCAGATGCATAAATGCCAGAAAGACATCAAACTTCTACTCCCCCAGTGTTTGGTCTTTCTAAAGCTGTACTGCATATTAAGAATGACACAGCTCTGTCCTGACAGGGATGCATTTATACTGGGTTGAGTAAGAGCAATTTTCTTACATTTTCAAACGTGGAGGTTTCCTTTATGTTGTGTGTGATCCATGCTGCCCGCTCTCAGTCAGCTTGTTATCCAACAGTGGTTTGTCCAAGCTGGAGCTCAGGAACTTCCCAGCAAGATTCTTCCTGTGCTGGTTTGTAGCTCACCAGGGCACAGGGAGAAAGGCAGCACCATGGAAGTTCCCAGGACACAGCCCCTGTCTGCTGTTACTGCAATTCAGAGCAAGCACCACTGGCAGCCGAGAGCCCAACTTGCTCCCTTCTGAGCATCTGCCACTAAATTTGCTTTGGGTTTATACACAGAACTTTGTCCCCCACTGGCCATCACCTCCATCATACAACCAGGACAAGAAATTTTACTGTATTTAAAAATTACTTATGGAATATTGCATAAATTAATATTCTACTATAGGAAAATAAATTGTATTTGTTTTACATTCTCTCCCTATAAATATATATAAATTTTTAATACGCCATGAAGTATAAATGTATATGCTTCCTTGAAAAAAATCTTAGAGCATAAGGACAGCAAAGATTAACATATAGACCACAGGCTCATGCTTTTGTTTTGGAATGCCAATTAATCTGTAGCTTATTGTATTTCAACCTTCAGAAGGTCACAGGATTTAACTCTTATACCCTTGCCAATGTCAGTTGGCTCATAAAAAACATTCATATTTGTTTTACAACCCAGACCAGCTGGTGGGTTTTATATACAATAAGAATGAGAAATGTGACAAAAACAAGTGATTCATCTTCATAATCTGAGTAGAGGCTGAAACCTTCAGTAGAATCTTAAAGCCATTTATTTGTTCAGGTTGCTAAGCTTGCTTTCCATTTTTTGGGTTTTTTTAGTACCATTAATTGAATACAATCTTAAGCATTTACTACATTTGTTTAGAGGGATTTATTTGATAATAGGGAAGAGCATTCCTGGCAGGTAGTTGGCTGGACCTTCTCAATTTGATACCTGTTCTGCCACAATGGCAGAAGGGAGGAGCTACTGAAGTGCTCCTCTGCTTCAAATTGTTTTCATATTCAGCTGAAATAACTGAGTGACTTGAGGTATAGAATTGATGTACAAAAAAGGAATTAATTAACTTTGATGCAAGGCTCTCAGAGTTTGCGTTGAATCCATTTACAGTGATAACTGTGGTGTATTCCTATACTCCTGTTGATGGCCCATGGCCCAGATTTGAAGCCAAACCCACCAGGCTTACTGCAAGAAATAGGGCACAATGTTCAGGCAGCAAAAGTTGCCTTAACCACCAGACACCTTCCACCTGCACCCAAACATTACCCAAAGTCAGGGGCTGTTCCTTCCACAGTGACCAGCAAAACCAGGGTACATGGGGAGGTGGTGTAAGGGGGAAAAGGCACATGGCTGCTGAGGTTAAAATCTTGGTGGAAGTCTATGCCTCATGCTGGATGCCTTAGGGATGGCAAAACCATGTATCCCATTAGCTGTCCCTGCATACCTCAGCAGAAAACAGTCTGTACAGTGTGGCCAGCAATGACAACTTGTGACCTGAAGGGACAAAGGGGTTTGGCATGTATTGGAGGTGAGGGGTGTTTCTACAGTTCCCATAAATTCAACAAATCGACCCACTTCAGATGTCCCTTTTTGTAGACTTTATGTGACTTCTTGTGTTTTGGAAGGTGGAGCTCATCTCCATACTCCCCAGCATTCTCTGTCTCTTTGGGATTCATGGAACTCCTGCCCATCAGGAATGGAGCCAAGTAACAGCACACTACGCTCTTCAGTCCACACGGTCAGAAGAGCTGTCCTGGTTTGTACGAGTAGGTATTTACAGCAGAACCACTTACACACAAGCCAATGGAGGCTCCCAGAGAAAGCCTGCAAGGAGACTGGTGCCACATGGCCAAGCCTTCCCAGGGAGCCTGTGTGGGTACCAAAAGCAGAGTACCTGCAGGAGCACTGGCTAATTGGCTCTGTTTAGAGGATATGTTAGAGACAACATTGGGCCAAGGCAGCCAAGCTCATTCTGGCATCCACGTCTACTTATTCAAAAGGGACTTGCTTATCCCACAAAGATCTGCTTTCTAGCACGCAGGCACACAGAGAGCACCTGCTATTCTGGAATAAAGCTGCAGGCAGGGGATTGTTTTTGCTGAAGTTATCTGCATATGCTATAAATACTACGATCTGGTTTTACCATTCACTTAGAGCAGGGACATAACTGCTTCACGCTGCCTGGGTGCTGCAGGGGCTTTTGTACCTCTAAAGATCCCCCTTTACTGCACTGGCCATAACATCACCTAAGTACCCAGACCGTTGTCCTCTAATTTCACTAAATAACATCCCAACTCACTTCTCCAAACATAAAACATTCCCCGTGCCAATAGCAGCTGCCATGAAAGGCTGAAGAACCTTAAAAGCTGAGCAACATGCCAGGGAAGAGAAGTGACTTCGCTGTGACAAAATGTACATCCACTGTGAGAGGGTTATTTAGCATCCTGCAGTTCAGAATAACTGGCTTTCAAGTTCTGTAAGTCAAATTCACCGACAGCACCAGCATCGATCCAAAACAAAAGACAATGAATTGAAATGGTAGAGAAGGAATAATCTCGCACTCTTTTGCAATATAGCCTATACACAGTAAGGATTTTGCTTAAAGATTTGTTCCTTCCTGCACCTTCTGTGACATTCTGAATTACAGCACGATAGAAAAATCAATTAAAATGACTACCGAATAGTTCTTTATCTGCCTCCAAATCATCTTCCTCCAGAAGAGATAATATTTCTACAGTGCATTATACATGAATTAGCCCTGCTGTTCTAAATAGATTAGATCCTTTAGCCTGCAGCTTTAGAAGAAGGGTAAGCAAGCAAACCATGGGTTTTATATAAGCACAAAATAAGTTATAAATATGTAGTATTACTCTAAAATCTAATCTTTAAGAGTTCTTTTTTCCTCCCTGTGATTTCTGATTTTTATTACAAATGACATGAACCAGTATTTCTTTTCTGTTGGTCACCATCCCCCACATACAAGCAAGAGGCACACACTGCTTATCACCCAGCTCTGTCATCCTGCATTCCAAACCTCTCACTGGAAGGACAGTAGTGTACGTGGACAAATATATAACAATACATCAAAGTTTTAAAGCACAGGGAAATTACTGCACACTTGAGTTTCTGGGAAGCTCAGATACAGTTTCATAGTTGATGGTTGTCTTGTACCTCTCACTTGACCACAGACATCACTGCTACACATTACCACTCTGATAATTGGGCTCCTAGTGTGCTGAAACCACCACTTAGCCTTGAAGATCAAAGCTGATTGCCTTCTTGTTTGCTCCAGCTCATATACCTCTTTTCTTATTCTTTGACTGCAAGTGCTCTGATATTTTTTAATCCATTTTTTATACTGTGTTTGCCATTGTAGGACTTTAGCCCATAACTAACTCTGAAGAAGCTCAGATTAATAAAAGAGAAATAACTCATGAGCTTTCAGAATACTTGAACCCCAAGCAAAACTTGGAGACTTATATGCTTTCTTCATTCTTACCATGTACTCAGAGAGATTTTAGCAACCTCAGCAGACTTACCTAAAACTATCCTTTTCTTTGAAATAATATGGTGAAGAATGTCAAAATATAAACCAAAATGTCTTGATCAAAGACAAAAGTAAAGAAAATATGAAAGGTACTTCTACCTTGGGATAAAGCAGCACATCCACATCCAGCAAACGATATAAAAACCCTCTCAAGATGTGTTTGAGAAGACCTTACTTAGGGCTTTGCATCTCACATAGCCCTCAGAAACTCATCAGATGTACCCTCATACACTGTATTAAAGCCTTTACTATACAGACCCTTTCTACACTGATACAGAGGAATTCATACTGAATATGGCAATTTGTGGATAAGAGTTTCATGAGGCTGTTAGAAAAAAACTGAAAGAAATATGCTCAGTTTACCTTGTGACTTTGTCTCCAAAACACAGCATGACAACATTTTATACTCACTTTCCAGAGCCAAACATTAAAAGACTTTTCATTGTAATGATCACTTTTTATACATCAGTGTTGTCTCATTTTAATTCTTAGAAAAAAGAAAATACCTTCAAAGTCCCCATCTCTGGCTTTTGCTGCAAGTTCTGAGGATGATATACTTTCTTGACATAAAGCACAGTCTTCCAATGCTGCATTCCTTAAACCATGATTAACTGTAAAACAATTCAAAAAGTACTCATATTTTTCCAATTTTCACTTAAAAGATTCACGTTAGAACTTCTGGGATTAGACTACAGTAGCACCTTCTTAGGCTTCTTGCTTTTTCTTTACCCTGACACAAACAGTGATTTACAAGTCTCCTATTCTTCTTTGGGATGACAATAGAAATGAAAGATGCTGTTATTACAGTACATGCACTCCTCTTGCTTCTGCTAGCTTAGCTGCATCCTACATTTTATTTCCCAATTCTTAACTTGGATCCTTTAAAAGAAGTAGATTTTGGGAACAACAAGAGATTCCCAAGGTGAATCACGCACATCAAATCACATATATCAAAGAGAAACTTCATCCCAGAACTCCCTTTTTCCCCCGCTCATTTTGTTTACGCTTACTTTTGTCAATACCATCTTTTTTAATGCAGGAGTTCATCCATTAGAAATTATATCCACCCAAGTACTATTGATTAATATGTATTTCCCAGTGATAATTCTTTACAGCTCCAATTTCTTTATTACTCTTACTTGAAGGCTCAAGAGCTTTTGTGTTCTCTCTCTAGCAATTCTGTCTAACCCCATTTATTTATTTATTTACTTTTTTTAACAATAAAAACTCCAGTCTATTTTCACATCATGATAGGCTGCCACCATAAAATTGTTGTGGAAGTTCCAACCAAAAGTAATAGAAGACTGTAATGCATGTTGTGCATTATCCCACTGCAGAGCTGAGACTGGAGTGTAGGTTTTTTCTGCTAACTTGATCCAACTTTTAGCTAAGTGTTTCACATAAAAACCTCAATGCTTTTAAATGAAACTGGGAGAAAAAAATTTTTCAATCTGAAGGAAAGGAAGTAGGAAAAAAAAATAGAGCTCTGATCACTTTCAGATGCTGATAGTTCTAATCATAACAAAGGACAAAGGTAATTGCATCCTTGCTGGGATGACATGGTTATTCTTAGATAAGTTTGCAGACTTGCCACTTAGAAAATAAATAATAAAAATGGTCACAGAGGAAAAAAAAAAAATTTTTGTTGGCGCATGATCTAGTTCTGGTTCTGTTACTTTAATTATCTAGAATTCAAATGTGGTTATTTTTCTATTTTATAGCCAAATTCTTCAATTTCTTCAAGACAGGGCAGATTTCAGCATTTCACTGAGCATTCTCATCTTACAGTCTGCTCTTTGGTAACTTAAAATGTACCCAGTGTGAAACAAATCTGGGGGGGAAAAATAAATCTATGAAGTCCAAACCCTGCACAGGTTATGGGCTATAAACTATATGTGCTGCTGTTACACACAAATATGTAAGCAGCAGATGGACTCTGAAGACCTTAACTCTTTAGTATTTGCCTTAAGACAAACTCCTGTGTTCCTGCACAGTAACTTCAACCTGTTTACAGTCTGTTTCTATGGCTTCTTTTAAACTTAGGTGAAATCACTGTACAGTGAGTCCTGTCAAAAAGATAACAATATGTTAAGGGAATTCTTGTCAAATAGTTCATGGACCCCCATAGGGCTGCCAGCAGAAATTTGCTATAGAAAACAAATGTTTAGATATTTTACCTTTCTTCTGCTTTTCCTTGTCTTCTGTTTCAGGTTTGGTTGCCATAACTTCAAACAAGGTCTTTAAGATACTTCTCAGGTCACTAGCATAGTTTGTCTGCAGCTGGTCAGCAACACCTTAGAGTTTGAGAAAATGGGTAAATCATTCCTAGTACTTAAAAAAAGTACTTAAATCTGCCTGTTACTACCAGTAATGGCTTCACTTATTTTTAGGGGATCACTTGCTCATGTTAGGAATAAAAATTGAACATCTGAATAAACTAATTCTCCATAATGGCCAAGTTACATTCTGGTTTTTATGCTACCTGCAAGTCAATACATATCTTCCTTATCCTTTGGCAGGAAATACTGAGAGATTCATTTTGCATGAAAATAGAACTGCTAAGTCAACTTTCATTCCTTGAACACAATAGGGCATCGCCAGGAAAAAATCAAACCTGATACAAGTCCAAATTGTTCAACACTACAGGTCTAAGATGTCAGCATCTCTGGCATCTCTGATTCTGTAAGTTCCAAAAAGGTAACAGGCCCTTCTAAACCAGACTGCAACTTAGGCCCCAAAAACAGAGTCTTCCTGAAACTTCCTCTCTAGTCCTTTCTACCGTAACTTGATGGGCAAAAACCCAAAAAAACCCCACCAAAAAAAGTTTATACATTCAGTGATTCTCATACCTGAGATACAGACAAAAAGGCGGTGAATAAGATCATTACTGCCATGAAATCTAGATCTGATCTTCTCTCGTGTGGCAATTTTGGCAGCCTGCAAAGCGAGCTGGATTTCTTCCTGATCGATGTCATCAGATGAACAAGAACTTGTCATTAAACTGCTGTCAGAGAAAAAAATAATGTAAAGGAAAGTAATGTGAATCTTCACTCAGTTGTTCAGGATGTTCAGCAAATCCTAAAGGATTTATGACTCAGTCAAGACTCTATAGTGCCAGAACTAATTGCTGTAAATTCTTGTTGAAGTTAATCAGCACGCAGCCAATCACCATCACGTTTGATTTTCACTCTGTGACAGCTGCAAAAAAACTTTAGGCAGAAAATCACTTGTATGTATTTTATTGCATTTTTCCTTAGCTATTACAAAGTTCTGCACCATTTTTCACACTAACTTCTTCTAAAAGCTCAGTCCTGAGACCATAACTCCACCAAAAATCCTGAAGGGGAATATCAACCTAAAAATGTGAAGATGAGTTCTGAGTCAACTTAGAAATCTATGAACATGGAAATTATTTGAAAAAAAAAATAATTCTGAATTATGTTACCTTAAAATAACAAGAACAGAATCTAAATATAACTTCACCAAAAAAAATGGAAAGAGCAGCAATAAAATATGATTTACACAGTAGAGGTAGGTTAATTCCCTTATAAATGTAACAGCAGAAATTGCTGAAATGTCAAACTATTGTAAAGAATGGCTCATCAACTCTAAAGAGATTTAAATGTGTCACCAAATGTCTACTCAAAATTTAAATTTTCTTTTAAAAACCAGGTGCCAGACATTCCCACACCTTCACCACCACCACCACTCCACTTCCTACTTGCAGAGAAGAACCTTGAAACAACCTGAGACAGCACGGGAGCTTTGGGGGGAATTTTCAAATATCAGGAATTACCTTAAGTATTTGTAAATCAAGATGTCTTCTTTAAAACAGGAAGTACTTAGGGGAGAAGTAGCACTTTACTCCTAAAAACCATTAAATGTGAGTAGAGCACAGGATGTAATTACCCTGATGTCCTAAGGATTCACTGTGCTGACCAAAGGAGACAGGAGCCTTCTTACTCTACTACATTCAAGTTAGAGGGAACACTACACCATTTTTCTCCACATATTGGAAAGAAATTAATATTGCAATTATTAAAAAATAGACTATTTTACTTATAATAATACTTTACTTATAATAAAACTCCAGCACTCTTCACTTTGCAGACAACTACTGTGTTAAAAAAAGTTACTAACTGCATAAATAGCATGTATAACAAAAGAAGTAATTTCTAACACATTTTGAGTTCAATCTGCTTTTTTCAGGTGCAGAAACATTCACCATCTTGCAGATCCCATCCTTATGGCATGAATAGTTATTCTGGGGTAAGACACAGAGGTAACAATTATTTATAACAAAATTTTATACGATATACTTCTCAAATTCTACCTGTAGGTTCCACAGGTATTCCTTTGAAATATAAAAACAGAAATAATTAGGCCATGCAATCTTAAAAGCCCTAGGAAAAACAGACTGAAAATAAATAAGTACTAGAGATTAGTTATTGATAGAAATACTGATAGAAGATGTGTAGCATGAGTACCTTAACTGGCCCTCCATTCTTTCAAACACAGAGTAAAGAGTAGGCTTGCAGGAGACTCATTTTGTTCACATTATCTATTGCCACTAACAAAAGAAAATTCTTGTAAAGAGATGTTATTTCTATGTTTACAGTTCCAGCAGCACCATGACTGACTGGGCTTATCAAAGACACTGGGAATGAAGTGAGAATTCTCTTTCAATTTTCCTTTGCTTTTCCGTAGGGGATATAGTAGCTATTATAACAGCAAGCCTGTCCGCGTGGAAAGGCCTGTGTTCAAGACAATGACAAGGTCACGTACAAATGTGGCTTACAGAGGAATAAACTGAAGGCAGCAAGAGCCAGGAAGCGATTCCTGACTCGCAAGGGTGTGCAGTCAGAGGATTGCCTGTTCACACAAACCTTCTCACATACGGATAAAGGACTGTGCCTCGCAACATGGCCAAATAGCCTCTACTTTTTTTTTTTGTTTTAGGTAAGAATTTTCTTAGTGATATTCACGTATGCACCATAAATTGCTCTCCAAGGTAAGCATGGACCTCCTGACAGAGCCAAATGCAGTCTGTGTAATTATATAACCCCAATTCAAAGGTCTCTTTGAAACTGCCGATACACAGAAACCTTAGTGCAGAGGAAAGCAGGGCCGCTGAATCAAGGATGACTTTTCCCTCCAAATCACAGCTGAAGAAATATTTCAAAGTAAGGTGCTAAGTGGGCAGAGAGCTGTGAAGAGTGCTTTTCAAGAATATAAACGACTTGGTGCTTTGCCATTTTGCAGAAAGGAAGGCTCATTCCACAATTCTGACCAACTTTAATAATAATGTTTGCCTTTCTGAGCCTCCTCCAGCTGGAGGAATGCAGTTTTACCTATTTCATTCACGGACTGCAGTTTGACCTACTTCTGTTGCAACCTATTCTGTTAGATTTTGTGGTGTGTCATTAAGACTGGCCATGTCACCACAAGACTGGCTGGGACTGTTTTGTCCTCAAAATCCCCAGCACAGAGCACGTAAGAATTGCTCCAGCACTGTGGGATGGAAGGTCAGCATGTCTGCACACCCACATTTATAACATACTTTCATATGCACACTCACATGTAAAATACAGTATCCACATACAGGAGGTGCAGAAAAGAGGATATTTTGTACGTGGGATTGCTTGTGCTACTGCAAAGGAAAATATTAATGCTCCAGAAAAATTTAAAACTAGACCTAAGAATTGCTACGGAGTCAGAAACAATTACTTTGCCTTTACCAACAGAACCAAGTCCGACTTAGACAAAAATGACTCTCAAAGAACAACTAACGACCATCTGTTCTTTACTTTAAAGTATATCTTCCTGTTAAACAAGGTAGCCAAAAATCCAAAATTGTATAGACAGTCAGAAATACTGTAAGAACAGAAACACTGCAATTGTTTCAGACAAACAGCAAAAGAGCCAGCTTTTCTTTTTTTTATATATAACAGGATATCCCAAACAGCAATGATTGCATGCATGCAAATAGATTCTCATGATTTTTTAAATTGATATTATAGAAAACACACCTGAAATGTGATCTACAGGATTCAGCTTACTTTGTTGGGGTTTTTTTTTACTATAAGGAATACCTTTCCTACTTGGCTTCTCTAATATGGATAATTTAGATCAACATTCTCAGCCAATACCAGATGTTTAGGAAGCATTTCATTAAACTCAGACTATGCTTGGATCTGGAATGTTTCACAGCCAGTATCTGCAGAATCATGTCTCACTGCAGAATACAAACAGCCATCCTACTGCTGGAGACAAGTCCTCATTTTCTCAATGTCTTGGTTGAAGGGAACCCTGAATTACCCAATGAATTAAGTTACAAAGAGATACCACCAAAATACACATGGAACTCCCCTTGTGAAATGTTTATCATATACACAATGCTTATCATGTATTTATTTTTCAGACAGTAAAAACATTGCAAAGTTAACACATCTGAAGGTGAATATTAAGAAATAAGATGTTATGTCAAAGGCTGATTCCAAACAGTAAACCTGCTTATCCCTTGTAAAGGAACAGATACCCTGTGGCAGATAAAATGAATTAGCTTTTTTCTTAACTTGGCTGCAGCTCCCCATTTTAAAATTACACTTCATTTATTACACCAGAAGAAGAGCAAGACTCTTTCAACACTTTCAAGATTTATCTCTAGAATGGTTGCCTGGTCTCAAGGCTTTACTGTGAAATTTAGCCAAATATGTACAAGAAAACAAAAGCCAATAATGTAATTGTACATGAAATCATCTTTCACCTGTGAAAACAATCTGCTTTACAGCTTTTGTGTTCCAAAGGACATTTCTGAGCCAGTTTAAGTAGCAGGATGAATACATAATGAAAAACAGGACTGTCGAACAAGGAGGTTATGACTGACATTTTCAGAAGTGGACAGACATTTTAGGTAACCATCTGTGATACTGTAGGCTTTGGGCTGTGTTTTTTGGTCATTGACACTCATCCAGAACCAGTGAAAGCAGCAAAGTCCAAAACCAAACAACCAAAGTCAACTGATTCAAAGATGGTCCAAATTTAAGTATTTTACATTTGTGCTCAAAACATAGTCAACAGCTGTAGAAATCTGTCCACTCACAGATATCTCCTTTCAAATTCATCTAGAAATGTTTGGTTCTTTAAACCTGAAATCTGCTCTGAACGAATGCAGAATGTATGAGATTCTCTGAAAGAATTTCTCATTATTCACAAACAAACCCTCAGAGTATCTTAAAAATGCATTAAATATACAGCAGTGACAGACAAAAAGAATTTAAAAGCTCTATGTATCAAATATGATGAATAAAAAAAATCCACTGAATTTTTATATTTTCAAATTAACAACAAAAACCTTTTTAAAAGAAATGCTTTGGTTTTGTTTCTTTGTCTTTCAAAATCTTGAATCAAAAGCAATAGGGGGTCACTTCTTGCAAAGGAGAAAGCCCAACAGACCCATTCTATTCTACATCACAGAATCAGAGAAGGGTTGGAAGAGAACTTAAAGATCATCCAGCTTCAACAGAAATATATTAATACAATTATGTCACCAAATCTAAAAGGAAATTAGGACCACCCTTTAAGTCTCTGATTTCAGGCAAGGTCTTCAACTGATTTTCAAGAATAGGTTTCAGAAAATTGTCATTGCTGCCTGTAAACAAACAAGTTTCAGCCACACAAACTCATCCCAACTAAGTCTAAGAGGAAAACTCTGTAACAATACTACAAGTGTTTACTAGAAAAGTGTTAATACATCATTCAGTGACTAACCTTACCATTTATGTTATCCAAATACCTGCGACATCAGGGATTCCTATTCGCTTCCTCTGGAAATCTCCAGCAAACTACACAAGCACAGGCAGAAGTACAGTGTAACTCTCTGCAAGAAAACAGGTAACACCCTCCTGCTGCACTGTGAATTTAAAGCTGCTGAATCCACTTCACAGTGAATCCAAAGTCCATGCGTTGCATGGTACCATTCTGATGCAGAGGCTCACTCAGAGATGCATTTCAAGACCAAGGTGCTCTCTAGGAAAGTTTGATAAGTGCTGTACATTAGCAGGTGAGACCCTTGACAGCAGAGAAATATGAAAACTTTGCAAAAAGTTTTCCGTGATTTCACACATTCCTGATGTTCTACATAGAAGGACATTACAGTTATAAACCATGATGAAAGTTTTTACAAAGGGTCAGTAGTCCAATTCTTAAATATAAATCAGAGTTCAGTTAAAAATTGATGAGAGACTATCTACAAATTATAAAGCAGTGCAGTTCCTTGGACTTAAATGATACCAATTCATTTGCACTAGTTGGCCTTAACAAATCTCTCACGTCCATTATTTAACACCACGTGTATTGAATAACTAAAGATATATACATGTGTAGGTGTCTCATGTTTGTGAATTTCCCCATATACACAGGTACATTTAGAATATTCTAGTTCTTACAATATTTCTCAAAACACATTACCATGAGCTCCCCAACTTTTATTTTTTGCTCATACAGAGTTTAGCATAATGGCCACCTTATGCTCTGTGCACAGTATCAATAACATACACTTTTTATCCAATCTTCAATATTTAAGATTCTCTCCTATTTGAATTTTTTCATACTTCTGGTAAATTAAAAAAAAAACAAACCAAAATGTGTGCAGGCAAGTCTATGTTAGGGATAGCATACAATTTCTAAACCAACTTCAGCAAGCTGGTACACTGCTCCCACTGATATTTGTGCAGGCTACAACTGGAAATCTCACCACTAACCTGTAAGCCAAGCTATTACTCTCACTCTTCTACTTCAGAAGGCTGTAGCCAACTCTGGATTCCAATTTGCTAAAAAGAACAAACAACAACTCCAAAGGCCATGTAAAGGATCAAACACAATAGTTCAGGAAAGACAAAGGTTGCATACATGAGGAATGACAAGAGGAAAATTAAAGGGGTTTAGGTAAGAGAAATGTAACTCCCATATCAGTAAGAAAAAAACCCCAACTTACTTCCCATCTGCTTTTTGCAGTACCTCTAGTGTTTCTTTTTGGATACTCTCACACAATAAACAGTAGCCTAAAACCTGTTGGTTTCTAATGTGCTAGTTTTGATATGGTTGGAAGAAAAACTGTGAAGTCATGGCACCTTACAATTATTTTAAGTGAAGTGGGTGACTACACACTCAATTTTAGAGTCATTTAAACCCAAGCCAGAACATGTCCTATTATTAAGGTAATAGCATGTAGTTTTTTAGCTAAGGACTATGTGTTAAGGAATGACCCCAGAACCTACATTTAAAGCAGTCTAAAAAATGCTTTAATTCAGAACTTCATTTCTTGACTTTTAAACCCTAATATTTCATTAAATCAAGAGGGTTTTAAAATGTAATCCCTTCACTATTTCCTTTCAATTTTAAGAGAAACAGCTAAAGAGGGTGAAAAAAACCCACTAACCAACCCACTCACCCTTAAAGCACACCAAGGCTTCAGAACTTTGTCTTGAGAAACAAATAATATAACTGTATGCAAATCCCTCTAGCTAGAAATCACCAGAAGAACTGGACTTGACCAGACAACAGGATTATCACATGTATGAGCAATGCCCATGTCCATTCACAGGACATGTGCTAGAAGCCCCATCTGCTGTCAACCTTTTGAATTCCTCAGTGGGGGGGAATTACTTTTCCTACACTGCAAGATTTGCAGAAGCCTGTTCTTAGCGTCTCTTGCCACTGTAGAGGTGGGCAATGTGAAGTTGGCTAATTAAAATAAGGAATTTGGCTAACAGGATTATCCATACATCCTAGGTGGTATCTTCAGTCAAGAAAAAAATCCTGAGCATTGAACTCTCTTGAATTAGAAATCAACAGCAACAACTTCTGCTCCAGACCCTGGCAGCTTCTGCAGCTGCCCACTCTGCTGGAAGAACATCTTTCATCTTTCCTCAGCTGTTCAGACCTCAAACTGCAGAGCATTTTCACTTGGACTTTGCAAAAAACACAGCTGTTAAAGCAGCATCTTGCTAAACAGATCCACTCTAAGAAACTCAGCCTAAGAGAACTTACGACTTACTCAAACTCATTAACACTCTGGACTGGGTTTTCAGATGAATGCAAAGATACATTCATAGTATTATACAATACATAGTATTTCAAATGGAAATTAAAATAAACAACATTGCCAGTGCAGAATTGATCAACTTTAACAGTGCTCTCTCCCAAATAGCTTTTTTGGTCATTATAGATAAAACTTCTGCAAGTGTGCATATGAACAAATAACTAAAGAGCATTAATAATCAACAGTGCTGCTTTCTAACCATGAAATTTAATGTCAGATACTTGCAAGGTACCATATTTACTGCTTTTCGTAAAGTTTAAACCAAAAAGGGATAAAACCTGCAAGATAAAGTTATTGTAAAATTCAAGAGAAAACAGAATGGAAAAAACAAGAAGTTAGACTATTGCCTGGGTTCTACTATGACTTTTTCCAGTTCCACCATGACATTTTTTCCCACCACTTCCTTGTAATCAAACTTGCATTTAAAGCTCCCAAACATTCACTCACACTGCAAAAGGATAAATAAAATGAGATTAGAGAACAGAAATATGTAAACTTCAAAAACATATACTGGACTGGAAAAACTGAAAGTGAAAACCACAAACAGTATAGCACTTATGACGAAATGGTACATAAAACCAGCTCTGGTATCCAAGACAGGGACAGAGACACATCAGTCCCAGCTTTTACACTTTATCCAGAACTTGACAAAGGACGGGCAGAACCTGGATACCTGATACAAATATTTCAGGGCAAAGAGTAATTTCATACAGCTCGTCAGCAATGTCCTCTGCCATAGGTGAGCCACAGTTCTGCACAGCAGTGCAATAAGTGAATTAATTTAGCGTCCGGTTCCTGCAGATCCACTCTTGACTTGCAACTCCTGTGTGTGGCAGAAATGAAGATGGAGAAGCAGCCTCAGAAACACTTACCAGTACGAGGAACTCTGAGAGATAGGGAAATTTATTAGCACAACGTTTTCATGTTGCTTCCATCGGTTCCCCTCAAAAAATAATACAGAACGAGCAGCAGAAGCATTAATGCATCCTAGGGTCTAGGAGAATCCCACAGAAATTCAGTATCCAGACGTGGGAGTCAAAGCTGAGAAAAGCTAATTAAAGTATTAGGTGGAACCTTAACATTTTAATTAGAAAAGATAGCTTTCTCTTTATTTTTCACCTTCAATGCTGCTCTAAGTATGAGGAAATCCTCTCTTTTTTCCTCCAATCTAATTGTGGTTTTACAATGTATCTTTAGGCACGGACAAAAACTCTGCAAAAACTGCAGTTACTATAGTGATTTTAATTACACATAATCTGAAAACTCCCAAACATGCTATTCTAAGGGTTTTACTGGGGAAAAAAACCCTAATCTGTAAAACAAAACCTAATTTCTGAAAGCTAGTAATTTTGTTCTATTACTATCACAGGCAACACCAAGTGACATTCAACAACAGATTTTTTACACATCACTAAAATGAAAATGATTATAATTGTGGCCAAATTAGTAAAAATGAAAATTGCAACTGAGCTATGCAGAAGCAAGAACACAAACCCATTATGATTGCTTTGTGTCAGTCCCCAGCCATACGGTATGTTTGATATGCCACTTGGAATACAGCCCCCAAATGGCAAATTGTGAGGTGTCTACCAATTTTGCCAGAGCAGTCTTACTGCCTCTGCCACTGATGCTAGTCAGCCTAAAGTACTGCCCTATTTTACTTGATTTACACAGAGAGCAATATATTCTATATTTATTTCAACCACATCGAACATTTTAACACCTCTAAAATCTGAAGTTTATCATTTTAATAGGGAAAGACCAAAAAACTTCCAACAACTGAATTTTCACCTTCCCACTGTAACAAGCACTTGTTAACCCTAGCTGCCTGGGTTATTCCTTGGATAAAATAAAATCTGCATCCAGTTACTTGTTACTAAAGACAAAGATATGCATAAAATATAAAATACCTTGTAGAATATCCTAGAAAGGAACACTATCGCTTAGAAAATGCTGCACCATTTGGAGATTTAATTTCTTTTTTTTTTTTTTTTGTCTCGCAGGGTGAAGAACAAGATAGGCATGAAACACATCAAGAAGAACCCTGGTGGTGAAAACCCAGAGACATCTGCTTCAGTCACATATGTCTCGCTGACTAAAATCAGAAGCAAAAGCTGACAGACCTCATCAACACTGACTTTTTTGTTTTGCTGGTACTGCTCAGCTGGTTGTTGGGGCAAGGGATTTAGCAGCAAAACAAAAAGACTGTATACAGCAGCAACCTATTTATGACTGTATTAATACTCCCCTCACACTGCTTGAGTGACAGAGCTGTGCAAACTGCACAGACCCTCAGTGCCTAAGAGACACACACACAGTTTGCAGTTCAAAATCATTAGGCAGGAATAGCATCTATACTCAAAGTCATTCAGATTTGCTCAAGGTATAAACCCCTTTCTCTTCCCACAACTCTGCTCATCAAGCTCTATTTCCAGGACTCCAGTACAGTACATGTAAAGCCACTACTAACAGCCTTTTTCTGGTTGTGAGCAGTCTCTCCATAAAGAAGAGCTCTACAGAAAAAAAGGAGAAAGAAAATCTACAGTAATGCACAGATCAAACCAAAAATGACAGTACCAAACATTAATGCGGAATGAATCTGTCATTTTGCATATCTTGAATGTAACCTGACCAGGTTAATAAAGGTAAAAGCGCAAGACAGAAGAACTGGAGACAGCTGATCAGGTAGCCTGACACTTCAGTTAAAATGCATTGTTAATGTGTTTGCTGTCCTCCACATTACCACAAGATCCCTAGAGTAGCTGTGATCTCTGTTAAAACCTGCAGGCATGTTATTTGTGCTGTAGCTTTGACAGCTTAAACTCTGGACCATGAGATGAAAGAACTGAATTCTTCTACTACAGTTCACAGTCCTGGAGAATAACCAAGTTCTTTTTCCTTCTTCAATCCTTTTTGAGGCACTGAGTTCTACTGATGAGAAAGCACAGTATAAAACCTGCTTCTGTAAGGAACTGTCCACCTACATGAATTTTGCTTGCTCTGTGAGATGGGAAAGAAACCAGCTCAGACAGAGCTCACACTCAGAGTGCTGATCAATGGTCTGCACTCGGGCTGGCAGCCTGCCACAAGTGGGAATCCCCAGGGATGGACACTGGGCCTCACATGTTCAGCATCACCAAAACAATCTGGATGACAAGACTGTGAGCACCATCACCAGGTTTGCTGATGACACCGCCCTGGGTGGGGCGAGGTGGCCGTGGCAGAAGGGAGAGCAATCTCACAGACCAGCACAGGCTGGAACAGAGAGCTGGCAAGAAGAGCGCAGAGTTTAACAGAGACAAGTGCAAGGTCCTGCAGCAGTGATGGCACCAAAGGGCCTGGCACAGGCTGGGATCCTTTCCTGAGGGGGACCTGGGGGCCCTGCTGGACAACAAGCTGAACAGGAGTCAGCAGTGAAGCCGCTGCAGCAATGAAGGCAAATCAGATGCTGGGATGCACCCACAGGGGCACCACTAGCAGGGATGAGAGATGTGACCATCCCAAACTACCAAAAGCTTGTCAGGCCACACCTGGAGTACTCCTGTGCCCAGTTGTGGTCTCCACTAGTTCAAGAAAAGGAACAGACAGACTGGAGAGCATCCAAAGGAGGGCCAAGAAGATGATGGAGAACCTGTCCTAGAAAGAGACTGAGGGAATTAAGTATTTTATTTCCTGAAGAAAAGAAGGACCTCATCATAGTACATAAAGAGTGGCTGTAAAGAGGATGGAGGCTGACTCTCCACAAGAAGCCACATGGAAAGGACAAGTTGTATCAGGGGAGGTTTCATCTTGGTGTAACAAAGAAATATTTTACACTAAGAATGATCAGTGTCTGCCCACATATACACAAATACAGATGTTCTAACTGAAATATCCAGATAAATATCCCACTCTAATTGCTGGCAGAGTCTTGATGTTTTGGCATAAACTTGAGTCACAATTCATTGCAGATACTGCCTTTTACAGACTGTAAACAATGGGCTAAAACTTCACCACTGATTTTTGTAAATGCCTAAAACAGTAGAAAAATATACCAAAACCCACCAGTATTTAAGCTGCAATGACACGTCTTAAAAAAATAAAATACCTGCTGACTAGGGAAAGCATCTAGTGTAACATTAAGGTTAGTTTTAAGAGTTTTTATTTATATTAGTTTGTTGGATCTTTATAAACTTAAAATGAAGAAGTAGAGTTTATCACGTAAAGTTTACTCTAGGCAGGCAAACACTCAAATATAGATTCATCAGTATTTCTTCCTCCCTGGCACTCTTGTACCAAAAACTCCAGTGAGACTTGAAATCAAATAATTGTAACTACCTTGTTCTTCTGTCGTCTCACTTATTTTTCCTCATCGTTCCCAAAGCAACATTTTTCTCTTATTTTCTAGTTCCAGTCTTTCAAAGAACTTAGGTCCAATCTTTAGGCGTATCAAAGCCTCTCAATCTGTCAGCAGATGAAGAGGCTTCGCTTAGGTTTCCACTCAAATTTAGGGCTATGTCAGGATCTTGTCCAGTAATTCAAACACATGTTGAAAGCTGACAAACTCCTGCAGTTTATGTTTAAAAACTACTGACTTTACTACTTCAAACACTTAAATGAGCAAGATTTCAGCAGTGTATTTTATTAGCTGCCTGTTTACAATTTAGTAAGTTATAGTTACATTAAAAATAGTTCTAAAAATAACATTTATGGAAAGAAATCATTAAAAAGGAAAAACTGGATGGATGTTTTTTCATGGAGCTACTATAATCAAGGGGCGAATTGCCACTTCCCTGCTGTAGGGCAATTTTCACTCCAGTCAGCAGTGTTATTTCACAGCCACACTGATGTACAAAAGACTTCTGCACAGCCTTCAAAGTCTGCATAAAAATGCAGTTTCTTGGAAGCTTTCTAAAATAGACAGAACACATTTATTCTTTGCTGAGAAAGCCGACTACTGGTATGGGCATCTCAAGTCTGGATACTGCTTAATGAACATTTTGCAAAAAATTATCTTCTGAAGAGGGCTGAACATTTAACTTCTTGACCACCAGACCTCTGAGACTAGAAAGAGGAACATTCTACACAGATCAGGTGCCAATGAAATCATCAAACTTTCCTTAGCAAAACCATTTGAGAACCCTCTGTACTTTCATTTTTCCCTCAATTTGTGGTCTAGGAACCTTGAACAAAGTTTTAAAATTTTTTTCAAATTACTGTGTGAACCACCAGTAATCAAAGTATGCAACCACAGTTCTCCTTTAAGACTGAAAATCTTCAGCCCAGATGCATTTCAACAAATTACACGCTTAACTGAGGTTTCCACTTTTCCCTATTGACTAAATAGGGAACCTTCAGGAACTCCAAATTTAGGTGTGTGAGTTTGGTGCCTAAAATTAGGTGGGATGAGTATAGCTCAAAAAAATTACACAGCATTGGTTGATGAGGAAAAAGTCTAAGGTGGTAAATCACAGGCTGACTTGAAGCAGCCTCTTAAATTGGTCCCAAATGGCTCCTTACAGTCCTAACAGCTTTTTCCTCTCAATAAAGACCAGAATGGCAAACAATGATCCATGGGTTGAACAATGCTTTGGGATCCAAAGAGCGGGAATTTTCTCCCTGGTTCTCCATTTGGAAAACAATAAATGTACACAGATACAGAATTCCATATATACAGTACTTCATTGTTTCAAATCAATTCCATCTATGCTATTTAATACACTATTAGTTCAACACTGCTACTGCAGCTAAAACTGGTTTTGCTATCAGAGCTAAATTTTCTGATGTTATTCCCAAAATGTGCTGCAATCTGTCAACATGACTGTCAGTCTCAGAACTAATAACTTAATAGCACAAAGGAATTGTTTGTGTTTCACAGGAGGCTGAAAGGCCCCATAAATGTATTTCAAGAATTCTATGGTTTGCCAATTATTTTTCAGATAAAATTGCAAAAGTTACACTTAATTTCTAATTGTTGTTAAGTGAAAACAGCAAGAAATTAAGTACATTAAAATGGCACATTTCAGAAGAAAAGGAAACAAATCCCCAAATTAGATATTATTTTGGATATGCATATGGCATCATGGAAAACTTCGTTATTTCAGAAAAGAACATTTTAGAGATTGTCTTTGCAAGGAACATGTTGTAGTAAACAAATAATGCAACTCTAGAGAAGCTGTTTAATGGCCAAATAAAACTCTCTAAAGAGAGAACAGGGGAGCTCCTTAAAAATAACATATTCTAAAAAATTATACAAATAGATGCACTGACTATTACATTTCTATGCACAAAGATCTAGGAACATACTACTGTGAAGCAGTTAGGCTTCTGAGCTTTTCTTTTTCCTTTATTTCATTAAAATAAGTTGTTAAAAGAAGTGTAAACTGTTTTTCAACTAAGTCTTTCAAAAGGGGGAAACTCCTGTCATTATAGTCAAGCAGGCACTTCTCTAGTTTGTTTTACTGGACCACAAACTACAATAGCTACATCTCCAGTAATATCCATCAGATGCAGAAAAATAGCCAACTTAGGTTTCATCAAGCCACTCAGGGATGGTGCAATGCTAAATTTCAGTGGACAAGAGCAGAAAAGCACATGCAGAAATACTGCCTTATAAATCAAACTTTCATTCACCTAAGCATCAATACAGTGGCAACTGCAACACTAACATACAAAGGCAGTACAGTAAGGCCTTTGAAAGAGGTGGTGCATCTAATCAAGACCTATTCTTACTGCTCCAGTTATTCCTGAAGAGTAACTGAGGCTACATCTACCATCCATTCAGACAGCCCTGTGTGAAACACTCTTCGATGTATATAGTATTTGGAACGGCGCAACTGCTGCATGCAGGTAAATTGGATTTTGTTTGAAGAACAGTCAAAAGGAAAAGTATTTCAAAATTAAAACAATGAAAAACAGTTTTTGTTGCATCTTTCTGCCCTTATTTTAAAATAGGAAACTCTAAAAAATTGAACTTGAAGACAGGTACATCCTAAAAAACCTCCAATTGTTATTTGTAGTAGTGCATCTATCACTATTGCAAAAGCCATTTTATCTCCTCTTTTTATCCCCAAACCTAGATGAAAGTTGAAAATCCTGAAGTTCAAATGAAGTGCTGAGGAGAGAAAAACAGATGAAAAAGAGAGGACAAGAAGCAGTGGAGGATGATCTACATCAGCTGAAGTAGTGGTATTTCAATCTGTCTGCACCAGAGCAAAAGTGTTATTGCATACAGTGTATGCAATGCACCTCATCCATGTATGTTATGCAAACAATGAAAAATGCAAAGATCTCATTTTTATGTTTTAGTTACATTTTTCTGCCCTAACCTTAATTCCTCTATCACTCTCATTAAGTGCTTTGAATAAAACTAAAGTTAAAACTCCCATGCAGTTTCAGAAGATGAGAGTATAAAATAGTATTGCTAATAACACCAAGGTCATGGTTTCAATCCCTGTATGGGCCATTCACGAATTTAATTCCACAACCTCTGTGGGGCTCTTCCAATGCAGAATATTCTGTGAAGTCAGAAGCAGTTCTTCACTGTATTCTTGGCCAGCAACAGGGTGTAAGTTAAACTGTTTTTAACTGGAATGTTCCTTTATTTTACAAGGCAAAACCAAATGGAAAAAACATGTTTTCTAGAAAGCTAAGGGCTAGCTATGAAAAACATTTGTAACTTGTCAAGCTACAACCTGAAGTGTCTCCTAAGAATTGCTATATGGATAAATAAAAGCGAGGTCATGGACATATGTAAGTGATTCCTGTATGCATTAAAAACTTTTCCAGAAATAGTTGCCTCACATTTGTCACAGCACTGAAGAAAGCTGGCAGGTTAAAAAAAAAAGAAACAAAAAAGCACCTGTTGTTCAAAAGGAAGAATACTCAGAAGTGTTGCTGTCACTTGATTAATTCAATGAAAATTTTTAACCAAGCATAACTCAATACCATTCGTCAAATCTGACTGCGAAGTGATGTTATTACCTCAGAGCGTATATGCTGGAGAGACTACATGTAGTGACAGAAACACTCTCATAGTCACTGCTGGAGATGGAGCTGAGGGGGGAATCACGTAAGCCATCCTGAGAACTGAAAAAACATACGGAAACAAAATGAACTGCTGAAGCGAGCAAAGGCAAAAACAGCATTGTGATAAGTCATGGCTTGTCATGGGTTATACAGAAATAAGAATAAACTGGCACTTGCACTTTTTGCTCTTCAGAAAGGATACAAACCTATTCTGTTTTCTTCCCAAAAGGACAGGCAATTCAGCAAAGTCAGTGGGGACACATCTCATAACATTCTTCAATTTAATTCATGCCATACAGTTAAAATATTCAGGAAAGAACTGAGAATCTTACATTTTCATTGGAGATAGAGGGAATAGCATGCCCATGCTGCTAAGTGTGGTATAACCTTAAAATGAAGACATAACAAAACTGAAAGTTCATGAAGTCATCTTGGGTTTCAGGCCAAGGCACAGTAATCGATACGGCTTCAAAAACTTCTGGATATTGTGACCAGCCTGAGCTACGTTTCCTCCCCGTTGGAAGGAAAAGGTTTGTTAGAAGGCAGAAGGCTGGCACTTCGGTGATGGAGCTGAAGATAATACACCTGCCCTGGCCCCTAAGTTTGCTCAGTCCCTGTAAGGGCCATATATGTACCTCCGATTTTGTGCTTTGAGACAACAGATATCCAGGAAGGAGCAGTCCCTTGGCAAACCACTGACACTTTGTTAGTGGAAATCCACTAGCTACTAAGTAAAAGGATACGAATAATTTAAATGAACAGTAGACAACTTGTCTCTGGCTCTCCATCCCTGGACTAAAGAAAAGCCTCTAAATAACCATCATTTTGGATCTTACATCATATTATCAACATAAACTAGGATTAGAGGATTAAAAATAGTTTCATAAACACTATTAAACTATCTTGTAACGACCCATTTCTTGTTTGAGTAACAATTTACTGCTCAGCTACAGGAAATTCCACAAGCTGAAAAAAATGATATAAGAAAATATGTAATCTTGAGCAGAGATATCAAAGCTGCATTGGCTCTAGGCAGTGCAGAAGATTCATTCAAGCCTGCTGAACTCAAATGTTCACTCAACAGAAAACTTCAGACAACGCAAAGAGAAACCTAAGAATTATCTCCAGTTAAAAGAGAGGAAGTTATACAGGTCAGGGTTATTTTACCTTACTTCTCCACAATTATTAGTGGATTTTTTTTTAATGTTCTTTTGCTTTTTAGACATATGCAAACCAGTTATGTTCCAAACTTTTCTTCTACCAAATTTACTATTACAGCTATTTTTTAAGCTAGAAGTCTGGAAGAATGCTTAAGGGGAATTCTTCAAAGCAGTGTATGGAAGGTATGTGCTTTAATCCCACTAAGAAATAATAGGATTTGTTTGCATACCTCCTACTAATCACTTGGAAAATGTACCCCTTCATGTTTCTCATTTCTGACTGCCAATTTGAAAATAAATCCCAAGTGTACCATGCTTTAGTTGAAAGCAGAGACTTCACAACCAGAAAATAATTTTATCAGACTTGAACAAAAATCTATTTAACTTTCATTCGTTTTATGTAATTTCCCTTGCTAATTCTGCTCATTATGAAGAGATATATGCATTTAAACAAAGGCTTACTCTTTTATAGCTCATCACCTTTACCCATCCAATCTTACAATATGGTCATGCTACTAAAATGTAGTTTTACTATCTGTTTTACAGCAGCTAAATGATATTAAAAAAACTATTAGGATACAATTTCACACCATGATTAGGCAGGTGTGATGGTGTGCTCGCCCTCCTTTTCTTCATAAGCAAAAGCCAGAAATGGCAGTCTGGATGTCTGTACCCAAGCTGGGCTCTGGGGAGACAGGTAATGCCACAGGAGCCAAGGGCCATAAATCTTGCTCAGCAGCTGAGGGCTACTTGAGCATGCACCAACCAAAGTACAATGGGTATGCAAATATGACTTTAAGTCACTCATCTTAGCCCAAAAATAGTGGACATTCCAGGGCCTGTTCAACTCTTCTGTGCGGCAGCAGGCTGCATGCCAGGATCTCCCCTTGAGTAGGGATGCCTCTCATGATTACTCCTCAAGGCTGAGTGAATCCTTATCACATCAGATACTGAGTAAGTGAATTGGGAGTAAGCGTGCTGAAATGTTGAAATATTAGTTAAGTGATAAAAAGATTGACTGCACATATATAAAAAATCCTTTAGACATAAACCATTGATCACGTCTGGGACTAAGTCTGGATCCAGCTGCAGCCACACTCCTCTCTGAGAAGTCTTCTCTGAACCTCTTGACTCAATGAAAGGGTCTCCCTGGCAGCTTTGTCGGACCCTGTTCTCTAAACACTAAATACTGAAGTGCACCTTGCCATAGAACCTTCTTAAACCACTGTCACATTTACCATGGAATTTTGTTAACTCATTGTCTTATAGCAAATACATCACTGCTCCTCTCTTGTGAGTGAAGCACATCGCTCTTTTGTTCAGAATAAATTAATCCTTGAACAGCAGAACCAGGAAACAAGAACAAGTAGCAAACTCAGCATCTTCTTTTACGCTCTCTCACCTCCCCACCATTTCCAGATTCTTCCAGTGTAACAATCCTGCCAGCTGATTTGGGTAGTAATAATTTTTCTGAAAGATGTCAGGTTTGCTGTCCTTCAGTGCCTTCTCTGCCTGATATATTTGAAGTTCAATCAAAATATCTCAGTTAGCAGTATTTAAGAACTTAAATTCAATTTTCTTAGATTCTCGTTTTCTACTTTTTTGTTTTGTTTTAAAGAATTTAAGGTTTTAAGCTCTCACAGAGAGCCCAAAGGGCTTACATTTTTCCTAAGAACTCAGAAGTTCTCACACATTTTTGGGGAGTTAAATGCTCTAGGCTAAAACACAAACCAAACCAACTACTACCCTAATAAAGGACCTTAATGGTAAGTAACCCCAATGAGTATCATGAGCATAATGGCCCACAACCAGCTGGCATTATCAACTATCTCAATGCAATCTTTATTTTCATCTTCACAGACGTCTTCTGAACAGATAAATGCATGCACCTCCTCTCTTCTCCATACTTCTTTGCCTTTCATTTCAATCTTCTCTCACCCTATACCAGTTCCTATCAGCACAACTTCTTCTCACTAGTTCCACTATCCCATCTGTTTTTAAGCCTTGTCTTAACACTGTTGGCCATTCTAAACTGCTTTTTAAATGCCTTCATTTTCCACTTCTCCATTTTTCTCCTGGGGCACAAACCTCACCATGCTGAACAATCTACTGATTTCAGGATTAGATACCCATCCAGTCAGTCATCATTTGGCAATGCAAACTGCTGGAACACGCTTGACACAAGCCACGCTCACAAATATTAGTTTGTTGTAATAAACTATGTGTAGTTTAGGCAATTACAACATGTAAATAATTTTCTCATTCCAGTGTAACCACATAGATTGAATTATTGTACCAGAAACAGTATTTATGATTAAGAGAGTTTATTTCTGGTTCTTATTCAGGCTGTAACTCTTCAGATAAGAAGTTCTGTGTTTATTTAGTACTGAGAAGTGGGAATCCAATGATGATAACTCTGTTTTATACTATCTGTTATACTAACTAGCTTTTAAAAACCAGCAAAACAAAATAAAAAACGACAACCAACAAATAAAAAAGGCTCCTGACATACTCACTCTTTTCCCTCTCAGTACACACAGACTCAGGGTAACTGTAAAATTTTCTTCTTATTAATGTCTGCCTGAAGATCCTCTCTGCTCTTCTAAGGTGCTGGTAGATCCTGAGGTGAATTGACCTGTTTTTCTCATCTCAAGATTCCCATTATCAGCTGATGATGGCTCAGCACACACATTCATTAGCACAATTACAGGAGAAGATCTGTGCATTCTGCAGCAGAGAGCTGCTAACCCTTCCTTCCCACATCAGCCCACAGGTGACCTGAGCTTCACCACGTCATGCTCATTTGCAATAACGTTGTGTTGGATTGGGATTCATGGGACCGCTTAAACTGGGTAAGGTGGCAAAAGTTTCTTTCATTTGTAGGTCTTAAATGCCTACAGTGCTGTTTTAAAAATTACATTCTAGCACTGGATAAAACCACTATCCATGCTCATCAAAACATAATTCTTCAGCACTTCTGATAAAATTACAGAATAAAGATTTGAGGACACGGAGCAAAGTGACATGGGGTGATATGGCTGCCTCTTTTCATAGAATACTGGCAGACTGAACCAATGAACCATTTATTTAAAGCTGTTGGCCACTTTTTGTAACTATTCTAAGAAAAAAACAAACTGAAAGCCTCTTTTATTTTATCCATGCTTTTTTCTACTGGAATGTGTTTCTAGCCTCTTACATTTAATTAAACCTCTGTTTCAGGGGATGGTTTCTTCATGAATGCTATTAATTGAATACAATTACATTTCATATTACAATAGTTAATTGGCACAAGTATTGTTTGACTAGCTCACTACGTGAGGGCTGACTCTAAAGCCTCATGTCACACCAAATCCACTCAAAAATTATCTTTTAAAACTTTTTTACCTGTTATTTGAGGAATCCCTACATTGAAAGCTAATATAGTTCACTGTTGCTTTAATTGATATTTGGACCTAGTAAAAGGGAAGCTGGTATAAAACAGTGACACTTTCTATTTGCACACTAAAGCTTCGTAACAGCAGTTGTCTTATTGGATACTGCACAGTGTTTAACAGACAAGGTAAAACACTGCCACTTCTAATTTGAGACTTGCATTGTTAAAAAGAAGGGGAGGAGGGACTGAAAAAATTAATTTATACTGAATCTGAATTTGGCTAGTTGCACAAAGGCAAGAAACAGAATACTAGTAGGGGAACAAAGAACTTCAATCAACAGCCAGATCAACGATTGCTTAAGGGAACTTTTGCAATTAAAAGGCTGATGTTTGGTTCCCAATCAACTACTACTTGCTTTTTGCTGATGAGAATTTTTCTTTCTCCTGAATAGCTAGTTAAAAGACTAATCAGTACAAGACACTAAACAGACATAGTTTTGTTTACATTAACTTGCACAGCTGTCCATTAATTTTTTAGGGAAAAGGTAACATTTTTATGTAAAAATATACACAATTTTCTTAAGTCTTACTGTGATGGGAATATTATAGAAAAGCAAGGATTTAAGACATTTAATCAAGTTAATTTGCATTTCAATATCAATTAATCTAGTTTTGATAAAGGAATACTTGTAGAATCAAAAGCTAGAAACTAAGACAAGCTAGAAAGCTACTTTGTGTGAATTTGGTTTTGTTTTTTTAGCAAATGTTAGCCATCCCCAAAATACAAATGGCTCTTTTCCATGCATTTATAAAGGTGGAATCTTAAAGCTGCTGTACTGAAAATGTGCACACATCACATGTTGCTAAGGAGTGAACAAAATTAAGTACAGGCCAAAAAAATCAAAATTAGAAACCAACTGTCTGAAACAGGTGTTCATCTTTTTACAGAGTTATTCTAATATGCTGAGGAAATAAAATTTTTAATATATTGCAATATATAAATATTGTACAATATATACAATTTAGGATTAAACAATTGCAAGACTAAGAAATGAGACAACTTGAATACCAAGCTAAAGAATAAATTATTCCTCTTATTCTAGAATTCCAATATAGATCAACAAATAGCAAAACATGCTTTTCCAAGGATGCCTCATTCCTCCTCCTTACACTGCAAAAGCATATGGCAAAATATTCTGTTTTAGCCCCCACAAGTAAATGCAAACAGGGCCAGCATCCAACAGCCAATGGACACAGCTAGAGCTTGCAGGAAGGGTGAAGGTAAGAAATTCTCCTCACTACCATTTACAGCTCCTTTTGCCAGTTCTGGGGTGCACTGCAAAAAGCTTCATCAAGATAACATTCAAACCGACTAAGGAAAATACAAAAAAAAAAATTGTAAAACTAAAGGTAGACATTTTAAATAGACCTGGAGTGGAGAAGTGAGAAACTATGCTTAATAATCCCTTTTTTTTTCAGCAGAACTGTTTTGAGGTCAGTATGTAGGTAAACAAACGTGCAACAGAACCAGGTATTTAAGACTAAAACATGGCAGCACCAGCACTGTATGACAGTATCAAACAGATTGCCAGACTTCATAAAACATTAGCAGGCTTACACGGACTCCTCAGCTCCAGAAAGAACAGAAAGACAAATACTTACAAAACACAAAAAAATATTATCTTCCCTCTTTGTAATTTTCTTTCTTCTGTGAAAGAGCAGGCAGAACTTTTATGCCTAAATGAACATTTTTTAAAAAATCTGCATAGTTTGCTTCCAGCTGAAAACCAAGGAGTACTAGATATACACTTAAATCTTGGTTTTGGTGTTAACTTATGTCCTTTTTTACCCCAAAACACCAAATGGTGCTTTGTCATAGTTTCATCATCTTCTGTTCTATTCTTACATGGCTTTCTCCCCTTAACAGCTTGTTTTGCTACATGACAGCCTTTATTTATCACATTGTCCCTTCAGCAGATCAGATACTACATCTTTGCTAGTGCTTTTCTCATATTTGCATCTCATTAGCTCTGCTGCCCAAGACTCTCATGCTGTTGGTGTTTTGTATCTCTGAGATACAAGCAAATAACAGAGAAAGGCATAACATCAGCTATGACTTAAAAACCAAAGTAGTAGAGACCTGTCAATACCCAGTGCTGGCCTTCTGTGACAGAGTGACTCCATCAGCGGACAAGGGAAGGGCTGCAGGATGTCATTTAGCTGCACTTCTGTAAAGCCTTTGACCCAGTCCCCCAGAACATCCTTCTACATGAATTGGAGAGAGATGGATTCAATGCATGGACTGTTAGATGGATAAGAAATTGGCTGGATGGTCAGATCCAGAGGGGCAGTGGTCAACGGCTCAAATCCCAATAGACATCAGTGACAAGTGGTGTCCCTCAGGGGTCTGAACTGGGACCAGAATTACTTAATATCTTCATTAATGACACAGATGAAGAAATCAAGTGCACCCTCAACACATTTGCTGATAACACCAAGCTGAGTGGTGCAGTTCACATACCTCAAGGATGGGATGCCATCCGGAGGGACCTGGACAAGCTCAAGAAGTGGTCCATGGGAATCTCATGAGCTGTAACAAGACCACGTGCAAGGAGCTGCACCTGGGTCAGGGCAGCTCCCGGTGTCAGCACAGGCTGGGGATGAACAGATCGAGAGCAGCCCTGCCCAGAAGGACCTGGGGCTGCTGGTGGCTGAGAGGCTGGACATGACCCAGCCACGGGCACTCACAGCCCAGAAACCACCCTGTCCTGGGATCATCCAAAGCACCGTGGGCAGCAGGGATGGGAGGGGATCCTGCCCCTCTGCCCCACTCAGGTGAGACCCCACCTGCAGAGCTGCACCCAGCTCTGGGGCCCCATCACATGAAGGACATGGACCTGTTGGAGCAAGTCCAGAGGCCACCAAGATGATCAGAGGGATGGAGCACCTCTCCTATGAGGAAAGGCTGAGACAGTTGGGATTGTTCTGCCTGGACAAGAGAAGGCTTTGGGGTGACCTAACTGTGGCCTTCCAGTACCTGAACGGAGTCCACAGGAAGGATGGAGAAGGACTTTTTACAAGAGCAGGTAGTGACAGGACAAGGAGGGATGGCTTCAAACTGGTTTAGATTAGATGTAAGAAATTCTTTACTGTGAGGGTAGTGAGGCCCTGGCATGGGTTGCCCAGAGAATTTGTGAATGTCCCATCTCTAGAAGTGTTCAAGGCCAGGCTGGATGGGGTTTTGAGCAACCTGGTCTAGTCGGAGGTGTCGGATAGGGGGTTGGAATAAGATGCTCTTTAAAGTCCCTTCCAACCCAAACCATTCTACGATTCTATGAAATCTTTCGTAGAGGAGCGTTTAATCTGTATTTTAAACTCCACTGAATTTTGAGGCTAGACAGAGAAGCCTGAAATACCAGATATTTCAGACACAAGGATTATTATGGTAAACCCATCAGGATCACAGAGATTACACCTATAATGTCACATTGTGTAGTAAGATGACTGACTTACTAAAACAGTTTGTATCACAACATACACATTTGAGAGCTGCTTTACTCAGAAAAGGGAAAGAAAATTTTCTTCTACTTGGTGACTTACAGTAACTAGAAAGTAAATACATTTATCAAGTTGATGAATGAGCCTATCCTGGAGCTATTCCATGTGTATGAGATTGCTTATTGTTCTAGCTAATGGGTCCATCATTCTGAAAATAATCTACTGTCTCCAACATTTCTCCTATAGTTAACTTGGCATTCACAAGCATGTAATAGGGAACAGTCACAGAAGCCTAATGTGATCTTCCAATTTAAAAATACTGTCAAAAAGCAGTGATTAGTCATTGCCCAGGCTGCATGAGTAAGGAAAGGTCCACAAAGTTCTGTTTTGTAACTGATTTATCTCTTTTACTGATGACATGACTAGTGATTCAGAGGCAAGACCCAAATCTATACATATATATAAAGAAAAAATAGGATCTATCCATATATTTTTTTATTAATTATATTATTTATATTTTTAATCTAGTTCTCAGTAGAACCCCAGCATCTCCATCTTTCACAGAATATACCAAAGGAGTTGATATTAGAATGTGTCCAAATAAACCAGCAACAATCCAGTAACAAAATACATCCATCCCTACTGCTCTACTGCTGCAAAGGTGGAATACTTGCCAATTAATAAGAGATGTACTGTAGTCTCAATAATAAATACAGCTAATTAGAAGTAATCAACAAAGTAACTGTGTAAGAGGCTATGGTTAAAACAGAAAAATCCCACTAACTTGTTAAAATATTCAAAAACTTTCACCCAAGAGTTTTAGAACTCAAGAGTGAATGAGATGAATTATTAAGCTCTCTTTTAAAACTTCCTTGATGCCTGGAGTGTAAAGGTGGCAATCCCTAAAAATAAGGACTCCATGGGGATTCAAACAGCTCTAGCTCTGTAAGCCTGATGATCATACCAAGCAACATAAAATGTATCAAAAGCTAAAACGAGTAGACAACAATATGAAGGTCTGTCTGGGAAGAAGTAATGTGACTTCTGCAGAGGGAACCTCTTGGGAGCTCTGTGAAGGGGTCAAGAAGCTTGTGAAGAACGGTGATTCATCTGTCGAACCTCTGGATTTCCAAACAGGTTCTGTCAAAATACCTCACTAAAGGCTTTTAAGAAAACTAAGGAGCTAGAGCATTAAGAGGGAGGGGCCCAAAATGGATAAATAATTCTTAATCACTAAGGGAGAAGCTATTCAACAGTCATTTCTCAGAAGGGTGGGATGTCATGGTTGAGGTTCTTCAGCACCCTGGGAGCTTTGTTTTTGTGTATGATCTGCAAAAACAGGAAGAGCAATGAGCTCTGAAAGGTTACTACCAATGCAAAATTATTCAGGGTAATAACCCTAACAGACTGAAGAACTGCCCAGGATCTTAAAGTCTGAATAATAGGTAGTAAAATGGCAAGACTTAAATGGTAAACACACGGAGAACAATTTTAGCATCAGATACAGAACAACAGCCTCTGAGATCACAAGCAGCATCTTGGTGCTTTAGCAGACAACTTCAAAAAGAACCTCAGCACACCACTTAGCAAAAAACCCCAAGTCAAATACTGGGACCCACTGAAAAACAGCAGAAAACAATTATGCCACTGTGCACATCCATAGTTTGCTCATATCTTGAGTAAGTGCAGTTCTGATTCACCTACTGCTAGGAGTAAACTGTATAATTGAAAATTGTTTAGGGCAAGAGATAAGGCATGATCAAAGGTTTGGACAACTTGTGGACAACTTCTGATCAAGTAGGCTCCGACTTTTCCAATCTGAAAAAGTAACCACATAGACAAAATGTGACTTAGGTTTACAAAACCAAAACAGGCAGGAGAGGCCAGACAGGAATCAGGAGCAAACAAAAGCAAGTGGGAACACAGACTTACAGAATTCTCTGTAGAAGGACAAGTCTCAGATGAGGTTTTTAAACAACATTAATAGAGGCTGGACAAGTCAGTGGAGAAGTTAGTACATCCACAAAACATGGGAGGCTGAAAGAGTAGCTTATAGATACATATAATTTTGTTATGTTTTTCAGACCTGTTCTCAAAAATTTCATTTAATATCCTACCCAAGGCAAAAACTGGTAGACAAATAGTCTGAATTTTGTATAATTTATGAGGAAACTAATTAAACACAGTAATTACTTTCAAGCAGTATTCTACTTGAAGTGTTGCAAAATCATGGAATGACAAAGGGATTTGTGAATTACATCTTAAAATGAAGTTCATTTAGAAACCCTGTTGTAAGGCCTTGGATATGATCATACTTGCAAGCCTAAGATAGTAAATAGTCAGAATAATGAGAAAGATAAAATTATCTTCTCAAAAGTCAAGTTTTGTGCATGCTAAGTTGTATTTAACCTGTAAAAGGAATTAGGTCCAGGCCTATTGATGATTCTATTTCCACTACCAGCAAAATATTTCATGATTCAATTGGTACACTTATTTCTGTAGCCTTTATATTGTGGTTATGGTTCAAGCTACCTCCACTGTGTTATCCTGAACTCTATGAACATAAGGAAATGAGAGATCCTGCATCACACACACTAAGAAAGCCAGCTGTCACAGAAATACAGAAAACAAAGGTAACTCATCTCTAATGTCTGCCCCCTGATATAAATATTTCTGGGAAACTGAGGACTCACTACAAAACAGGTTATCCTCTAAACAATAAACCAAAATGAAGTCAGGTTTTCTACTGATCTGTGTAAGATCCCTAGTGTCTAATCAAAGTTGAACTGAAGCATGGCATTTGATTTATTACAAGTATTAATTATGTTATCTCCTCGTTATCAAATTCCTTATTGTCATTAGATATGCAGAACCTTAATCCATGACCTCTATTCTTCCATCAACTTTGGCTGAAATGGTCCAATAGGCTTAAACCCCAGTTCTGCACTTTATCAGGCTCCTTCAGCACACACACATTCACAGACAGACTTGTGCCCATGGGCAACATGGTCAGATCAACTCCTTTCTCTCAAATGAAGCCAAGGTAAAATGTGTTCAGATCACAATTTAATCCCATGCACTGATGCAAAAGTTAAATTTTTAGTATTTGCCAGACACACTTTTCCTGTAAAACAGCAGAGTACAATGGAAGTAATGACCCAGGTACTGTTTAGCAGCAATGCCCTCTTGGATACACTAAGCAGGTAATGTAACATTGATTTCAATGATACTGAGACATTAGATGATTAAAATTCAGATGTTCTCCAAATCTTTTGCAGAAAAGCCAACATCCAATAAAAAGCTACCTGCATTAAAAAATACACATGGATGAATTCCTTAAACTTGCAACATTCTGTTGTCCTTAAAATCAACATTAATGATACACCATTCACTGTAGTACAAGGATACAGTAATTTATGTACGTGCAAATTACTACCAAGACATCAAGTTGCTCTTACCTTGAACTAGATCTTGACTTCACATCTTCCTTTGCTGTCCTTTCACTACTAGCATCTTCACTGTAGTCCATTTTTTTATCACATAGTTGTTTTCTCTTCTCCCACTTCTTCTGCTGATTTGAGATGCTTTCTGCTTCTCCTTGGGAGTCACTTTCTGCTCCTACCTGTGAACCTGAGGAATGTGCCAGGCACTTAGAGGAGATTGGCAGTTTTTGCTCTTCACTGCCAAAGTCTCTTTCTGCTAACAAAGCAGAAGTTTCAGGTTTTAATGTTTCCTGCTCAGGGACTGAATTGTCCAAGTTATCTACATGGTCCATTTCCTTAGACTTTACTAATGTGTATGAAGCATTTACAACACCTCCTGCAGAATGTTTAGTCTTTAAACCTTCAACACCGTCCTCCCTGCTGTCTTCACAGCTGCCACAACACACACAGGAATTAATTAGACAGTTTGTGGCAGCTATACTGAGTTTATGGGATTCGTCCTCCTCCTCATTTGCTAATGGATTAGCAGATCCAGGAATACAACTAATAGCTGCTTCTGGGGTTGTAACTGGGGATTCTGAGCTAGAAGGAGATTTAGGATTGAATATTACAGTAGCAGATATTTTCATTCCCCCTGTCCTGTGAGCTATGACTTCCGCCGTTTCTGCGTCATCGGCATACGCATCCCAGCCATTGAGGTATAACTGTGAGTCTGGACCTTCTAGACAGCTGCATGAATTTGGAACTGAAATGCCAGACATCTGTTTTCCATCTTCAACATTGTTATTATTGCTTAAGTCACTTTCAGCATCTTTTAAAAGCAAAGTTTCCTCTGTCTGATGGCCATCCTCATAAAGCAAAGCATCTCTATATTGCAGGTTCTGTTTTGAATCGTGGCAAGGGTTATTCACCCAAGCAAACGTATCACTTACTGAATCCAACCCAGCCAGAGCTTCTCCTGCTCCATCTAGGTCATCCATAAAAAACACTCTGTCCTCTTCATCAGTTAAGTTGTCAAGATGGTGTCTTGTTGGTGAAGCTTCTGTGCTGGAACTATTTCTTAGGCTAGGTCTGTGAGCTGGAGACTGACAGATGCTTGGAGGGGAAAGCAGAGAAGACATTTCATCTCCAACTCTGTGTACCATCCTGTTCAGCTGCTCCAGCTCCTGTTCATCATACTGCATGGAACAAGCCAGCTCAGCCTCTGTGTTCTCAGCTTTTGCTGAAAGTTCCTTAGGAGGCAAAGTTGCAGTTATGCCTGGCGTAATGACAGAGGGTACTTCAGGATCTGCTCTGACAGGAAAATCTACATCTTGAGAGATGCAGAGGTTACGTTCCAGTGTGTGCAGTTCATCCTCGGTCAGAGTCTGAAGGAGATCCCTGAAAATGAAGAAATACACACATCACTTGTCATTTATAATCCTGAGGCACTGATGCTACAGATTTTAAAAAAGCTTTCACTGTTAGTGCAGAAATCCAGAACTTGAGGGCACAGAGTACTTTTGACTGTGTAATGCAAGGTGCATTTGGCATTTGTATCCAGAGCACATGACTACCGATGCCTGAACTTGAGATTACTCATGCAAATAGAGGGTATAAAATGACACATGCTTGCAGTGAAGCCTCAAAATAAACCAAAACACACACAAAAATGGAACTTTTCCCCTCCCCATCACTTACAGTGAAAATGTCACCCACAATTAGATTTATTTTGTCATTTTAATTTTTTAATTCACAAATTTGACTTTGATTAGCAAACCAATTTTCCATCCTTCAAGTTGATTCAGGAAATTATTCTGCAAAAGGGTACTGCAGAAGTTTCACAGCATTATACTGTCAGATAAAAGAATTCAATAAAATAGTAATATTGCTTACACAACACTGGTATCTGGAAGCCTGATCACTGAAACAGGGATTGGAAGTTGGCTCTCTCCTGCCTCAAACACCGAACTCAGTGTTCTGGTTTTGACTGGCATAAGCTTAATTTTCTTCACAGTGGCTACCATGGGGCTGTGTTTTGGATTTGTGCTGATAACCCAGGGGTGTTTGTGTTATTGCTGAGCAGGACTTACACAGAGCCAAGGCCTTTCCTGCTCCTCACCCCACCCCACCCGCCAGGAGGCTGGGGGTGCACAAGGAGTTGGGAGGGGACACAGCTGGGGCAGCTGACCCCAAATGACCCAAGGATATTCCATACCATATATATGGCATCGTGCTCAGTACATGAAGCTGGGGGAAGAAGGAGGAAGGGGGAGTTGTTTGGAGTGGTGGCGTTTGTGTTCCCTGTCACCGCTACGTGTGATGGAGCCCGGCTGCCCTGGGGATGGCTGAACACCTGCCCTGGGGAAGTGGTGAATTAATTCCTTGTTCTGCTTTGCTTGTGCGTGGGGCTTTTGCTTTACCCATTAAACTATCTTTATCTCAGCCCATGACTTTTCTCATTTTTACTCTTCTGCTTCTCTCCCCAGACCAAGGGGTTTGAAAGGGGTGAGCAAGTGGCTGTGTGGGGCTGAGTTGTTAGCTGGGGTTAAGCCACACTGGGACATTAAGGAGTAAAGCTTCTGCATGATGTTAAGAACAAGGCAGATCTAGAAGCAAACACTGAGCAATTTAGTAAACTGTGTTTTCTATAGACATGCAGCATCTCCAGTGTTACCAAGTGTCCTCAGTACTGCAGTTTAGGACTATGGGCACCTGAAAACAAAGTGGGTTTAAGTGCTTGATAACTTAAAAACAAATCCACAAGACACAGCAGCACTTAATTTTAGGTCTGAATTTGGTTTACACTGTTCTTCTCAATTAGAAGCCACATACACAAATATCCTCTGTCAAGAACTGCTGCCATCATTTTCAAAGATCAGTATTTTAGCATAAATGAGTGTATGGGAAAAGCAAGACCTGTTCAACAGAGGTTAGGAGTCCATTATTCCTCATGTATTTAGGAATCATTTGTTAGCACGTGACATACAGTTGGCATAATAATAATTATATGCACATATTAAAAGAACTCCCTTACAGGAGTAACTTTAGTGTAAAAAAGAGATCAAAAAACCAAAGAAACATTCAACACAGCTTGCATCTTGATTTCCAGTCAATGGTTTACATTCTTAACTTGTTAACTCAAAGACCAAATATTTTTGCAAGTGCTACCAGTTTTTCAAATAGCTCAAAAAACACATCACTACTATCTGACTTGGACATCAGCTACCTGCATTTCGAAAAAGCTAACAGTTTAGATAAACATGTTTAAGTCAGAAAAAAATTATCGCTACGTATATTCCACAAAATTAACATTTTATTTTTAAAAAAATATTGCTTTATATGAGCAATATGACCCTGAAAAAAGTTCTAAGCCTCCAGAAGTACTACTTTATAAGAACAGTTGCACTACAGTATCCTCCCTTTTCACTTTTCACACTCTGTAACAGAGAAGTCAGAATTTCCTAGAATCATTCCATATGCATCTTCAAATCCAAAGTCTGAAATTTTTTTTCAGTCATAAATGAGTAAGAAAGGAAAACGGGCAACCTTTGTTAGATCCATCTGCCTAATAACCTACAAACCAGTACTGCTGTTTGGCACACTGGAACATTTGAAATATCTACACATTCCTTTCTTTTGTCTACACAGTATGAAATGACATCATCTTATTATTACTCAGAGCTTGTATTTAACCAGTGTCCGTAAGAGATTAAGCACTTGAACAACACCTTAAAAACAAACAGACTCAGAATGGCTTAAGTTTTAAGGTCACCATAAAAACAGTAGTATTATCATCGTTTATTTTTGAAAAAACTATACCAATAGGATTAATAAAAACATAGAATAATGTGATTGCTGCCATGAGGCTCTGTATTATGAGTTTCCATTTTTTTTGAGTTTTTACAGAAACACTGATGTAGAATTTTATAAGCATAAACAAAGTAATGTGAGATTTTAAAAACAGTTGGAGTTTTCATTTAAAAAAACCACAACAAACAAAAGCACACAAATGTAACAGTGAAGGGTTTAAGCTTGTCCCTCACATATAGAAAAATATTAAAGGCATAAGACGCTTCTGGGTTGGGCCAGGGCCCATCAAGTAGAGAATCCTGGCTCCTCATGGATCCTAAGGAAGAGCATAAGCACAGGACAGACACACAGTGATCCCTGTGAACGCATCCTGCTGGCTGCCAGCAGCCAGGGATTTCTGAACCAAGGCAGCATCCTTGTGTTCAGCAATCCACAGTGAACTTTTCTTGCACAGATTAAAAAGTGTAGGAGCTGACCAACAGACAGCTGCTTAAACATCAGCTACGCTTCTCCATACACCAGTCACACACACTCCTCAAAACAACTTCTACAAACAGAGACTACACCAGCAATATTCAAAGCAATTTGCTTTCCATCCAAGCTCATCAGCGTAATTGGGAATGATGCACTGGGCCCAGGGAAAATCTAAGATTGAATCTTCGGACTTCCAGCATCTAGTCTGGGGTTTTATTCGGTCTCCAGAACACCACGCGGCAGCACCTGGGATTCCTGGATGTCTGTCTGGGTGCCCAGAGCTACTCTGCTCCCTTTCCAAAGGCTGAGAGAGCCTGGCTGCTCAGATCTATCCAATACAGGTTTCACATGCTCACTGTAAATTAAGTGCTGGAAACACATATTTACTTTATACTGGTTAACTCCATGGACTTGAGTAATGAACTCTATTTCTGCCAATAACAACATGTCAAAAATTAAGAGCAGTTGTATGCAGTTTTGAAGATAGTAAATAGAGCCTGACTGAAAAAAATAACAATCATAATAATAAGAACAACAACAACAACCACCAGTGAAATAGCTGACAGTCCTTACTGTCTTCCTAGGTGAGTCAGATCCACGCAGCCTTGGAAGAGTAACATAACCAGCTGAACTACATGTGGTAGTCTACCAGCCCTACAAGTTCAGTAGTGAAATAATCCTGCTTTAAATTCAAAGGGAATGTGCTCATTTTTCTAATTCAAACACTGGAAATTTTGCTATTAACAAATACAGCTTATTCTAAAAGAGGTTCAGGCAATTATCTTCACTTCTCTGGTTAGAATTCCCTAGATTCACCGGCCATTTTTGAAGACGACAAATGTTTGGTCAACGGTTACCTTTTAGATACACTGTATATTAGATTATATAGGACTCACTGCCAACCTGTCAGGTTGTAAAAGGACTATGAAGATACTGAAAATGAATGTTAACCAATATATGGACAGAAATGTGACACTTCACTACTAAAAAACTAAACATCAGGTGTCATCAGTAAACTATAAGGTTTAATTAAATTGTAGCTACTTCAGTGGTTCATTTCCTTTCTGGTGAAGAACCTTTAACTCATTGTGCTCATATGGACAAAAAGAATTTCTCCCTCTGCTTACAGTATTCAGAAGCCACAGGTAAAGTCAGCTTCTGCAATCCACCCTGACAAGCAGCAGTGCGCTTTCTTCCCAGAGAGGCTTCAGAAAATACTGAATTTTAAAAAGTGCATGCTGAGGTTTCACCTGCTTTTACTCTTTTTGGCATTGTATCACAGAAAGGCAATCTAGCTTTCAAAAGACGAGGAACGTTTTTCTTTCAGTGGTTACAGCTACTGGCACAAAAACAAAGCAAGTTCTTCAGGTGTGCTCTGCATGTTACAAGCAGTAGAAGAGATTTGCTCTGCCTACTGCGAAACCAATGAACATATTTTACCCTACTGCCAATATCAAGGGTACAGAAATGAGTTCTTCAAAGACATGAGGCCAGATGTCCATTTAAAGACAAGTTCGGCTAAACAGAGGACAGGGCCGCAAACGCCTAAATCCTGCGCATTCCTCAAGCCTCCTCCATTAACTTTGCTCCTATTCTGACTAGAATTTCAAACTGTCCTGTCAGAGAATAGCTTTGTTATTACTGCCAGCCCATGCTTCATGCTCTGAAGGGAGCAAAACCAGCTGCCTCAATGGAGCTGCCACCACAGGAGCCCGGTGCAGGTACAGCGACGCCGCGCGCACCCTCCGCACCCAGCTCTGCACCCAAAGCCCACAGATCTGTCTGACACACCCACGCTGAGAAACCAACACTGAGATACGTAACAAACAGCCCTGGCACTCCTTTACTGCCACAGTTTTGAATCAATTAAAAGTTTTGAACACAGCCACCTTGGAAAAACTAGCCAGTTTTTCCCCAATCACTGTGCACACTTCAAAAGAAAATGAATTTCATGCTGCCCCCACCCAATTCTTTAACACACAGACAGCATGTATACTGAATTTCATTTCTAGTCAATGATACAGAAATGTTTCAGCATACTTAAAATGGTATGATCCTCTGATTCAGCACCCTGCACCACTTGATGTGCAATCTGCTTGATTCTGCACCACCAAAAACCACAGGGACCCTGCCATCACTTGTAATGGTCCAGAAACAAGCACCAGGAAAGCAAAGAGCTCTGAAATAGGGCAGAATTAAGGAATACTGCAAAATTCCAAGTTTGCTGACTTTCGAAAATCTCTATACAGCAGCCTCAAAGGTATATATAGCAGAGGTAATATTTTATCACGAGAACATTCAGTGTCACAGGCACCTAAGTTACAGATCTATGCACAGAGCAGATGATGTGATTTGTGTACTTCCTAAGCAGATTGCAGAAGTTTGGCAGAAACAGTTCAAATGCCTTAGTTCCAAAGGCACAGAGATAACACTACTATATAATTATGCATTGGTAGATGTATAAAATACCAGTGCCAATGTTTTACATACAAAATAAAAGTCAACACAAGTACCTGGCTTAGATATTAATTAAAACATTCAAAGACATAATTTGCTGCTCAACCTTTCCAAAAACTAAGCAAGAACCCTTAACTGCTTTTTCTCAAAGTCTCAACAATCTCTATTGTTTTCAAAGTTGCCAGCCACCAGTAGGACACCAAAAATTTTCATACCTAATGGATATTTACCTTCTCTGCTAGTTCTGATTTAATTACGTGGATCAACATAATTAAATACAGCACTTATCTTTGCCTTATGGATATTTTAGGATAATACCATTTAAAAATTATTTACCTGTAATCCTACAAAATAATCAGCTCTGTATTTGATGTTACTCTATGAGCTAAAATATTTAGTTGGCTAAAAAGTTACAAAACTTTACAGAGAAATTCACTGAGATGTGAAGCATTCTGCACTAAGACGTTGCTCTATATTCTTACAACAGGCACACAACTGCAACACAAAATGCAGCTCTTTTAACAGAAGACTTCTGAATCTATTTTCATGCCTTAACTACTGGTGATAGAGACCAGAGAAAGACTCCAGGAAAAAACACTCCTCCTTCACTGGGGAGCAGAAATATCAGTATCAAATACCTCATTCCATATTCTTCATAGGTTTCTATGAATATTCTCACAGACTAGGGATTGCAGCCTGATGAGTCAAAAAAACCTCTGATAAGAAAAAAAAAAACCACACAGCGTAGGTACTTTTAAAAGTAATTCAATTACCCTACATGAACAGCACGCTTATTTGTATCTCATTCTTATTTTCAGTCAATGTATTTTTCATCCAAGAATATTACTAAAGGACCTTTTTGAGCTCAGTTCTTGCCAGTATTTGAGTTCCTTCAATTCAGAGACTGCCAGACATGGAATTTCATATTACTTCTTGCTTGAATTTTTCTTCTGATAGATATTATCTCACTAAAAACGCTTTGCAAACTTTGTCTCCTAGACAACTGAAATCACATTTTTTAATGTTCCCCTTCCTTCACAGAATAAATACAGGTCTTAAAGTATATCAGAACTTTTCCAAAATTGAATCTGAAAGTCTTTTTATTTTTTAAAGTCTGCATTGAAAACTGTAGTTATTGAACAAACAAGCATTTCACAAATCTGTTTTCAACCCCAGAACTAAGTTCACAGTAACTGAAAATTAAATGGACTGTGCAATACACTGACTTCATTGATTTTCATTTTCCACATTGTAAAATATGAGGATAAAGTAGAAAATACAGATTATGAGAAGCATATTAGCTTTTAAATATCCTTTTGGCTTTAGACAGCAAGTGGAATGCTGATGAAAATATCTGCAATAGCCACATATTGGGAATAATGTATTTTAATGTAAACTTCATGCACTTTTCAAGCTCTGGTACCAATAAAGCTTTTTCCCCCTTCTAACTTCAGTTTTGTTCCTCAATTCAAGTTGTTATTCTTAACCCAGTGTTTTATAAAACCATAATCACTCAAAAAACTCCAGCAAACCAAACATGTTGATTTCTCAATTTTAATTCTCAGATTTCAATATGAATATCACTAATGTACCTAAAAATAAGACTTCTAGACAAAAATACTAGGAAGTCTTCAAGGGACACAAGAGGATGTGGTCTAGATATTTATAAAGGCTAACTTCAGAAATAGCTCCCCTCTGAACCACCCCTGACAGAGCTCACACTCTCCCTCAGGAGATGGCTCATCTCTAATGGATGAGAGGAGATCAATCTGGATAAACTATGTGAAAACTATTCTTACATCAAACTGTCACCATGACACCCAGGGAAGGCGATAAACTGCTGAAAATTGGACACAGAGGAAGAAAAAACCTGTCAAATCATCTCTAGAGATTTCTAGGAACAAAAGTTGCAGTTGGTATATAAATTTGAATTCTAAGAAAATAATGGGGCTCATGGATTAAGAAAAATTTTTAACACCCAGATAAAATACCTGAAGAGTGAACACAAAGATCCCTTAAATATACAGCTTAATTTCTCCAAAGTAACAGATCACAGGTCTTCTAAAGACCTCAGCTAAGAAAAAAATATTTTAATGTTCTTAATACTTGGGCCAAAGCCCACATCTCTAATGGTAACCAAGATTGAAGCATTATGGAAAGAAGTAAAAAGTGATTCATCCTGTAAAAAATAAATTTACAATATGAAAAACTGATAGTCATTTCTATTAGGTTAAGAATTATCTGAGTATTGCATCATAGCATAACGAGAAAATGTAATAAGCCTAGTTAAGCAGAAACATTGATGCTAATTAGAAACAGAATCTCCCAAAAATAAACTCTAACTTTAGTATTTCAGGCATCATCAAACCACAAGGAAAATGTGAAATGCTGTAAAATGATACTCAAAAAAACGAAACTATCACAGAGATTAAAAGTTCAGAAAACTATCATGAAATGAAAAACTACATTTAGTTATTTCACGGGTATATCAGGCTGATGAGAGGAAAATGCAGTTTATGGTTAACATAGCAAACAGAAACACTTTTCTAAGCATTTATGCGTTTTCAGGCCTCTGATTTTCACTTCAGAGGAGAAGTAGTTACACCTATCTTTTATTACTTGCCTTATTTTTCTTAGCAAAGTGTGAAAAGGTCTGAACAGTTCAGACATATCTTCTGGTTTATGGTCCAAGTTTAATGGTCCCTCGGAGTAGACAACAAGGCCACTGTAATTCAAACACATGCATGAACACACAGAGAAATGAAAACTTTATTACACAGAGCAACCACTGAACAGTCAGAAAAGCAACTGTACATAAACATTAGAATGACATTTAACTACAACTCGTTATCTTATTTTTGTCTTATTCACCCACGGTTAGAATTAGATGCTATTTAAAGTAACAGGAAAAAGATCTTCTCCACTCTGTTCCCCCCTTAAACATGGCAGAAAATGCAATGGGAGCATAAAGGGAAGAACACACATTTATTTCATTGCTGCAGCTGACTGATTAAAAAAAAGAAAACAAAACCACAAAGGAAGCCAAAGGAAACCTATTATCAAGTACATTGGGGAAACTCCACTGATTTGAGATACTGCAGATGTCTTTTTCTCTCCAGTCTAAATAATTTCCAGGTCTTAAGGTAGTGGACTCCTGAGCTCCTAATTTTCTACCTCTAAGATAAATGCAACCTGGTATTGATATATAGTAAAAAAAGAAAACAGATTTTCTCAATCACACAAAAACCCATGTTGAAGAAACCACGCTTCTAAATCAACTCAGCACTTGTACAAATCCCCCAGAAATCACAATCCTGAGAGCCTCCATGTACTTCACTGTAGATATGTCAACAGCTCCTCCTGACCAAATCACTACTGCCCAAACCTGTTTGTGTGTCAGGGATTAAATAAAATTCACCTTCATATCTGCTGTACCACACCATACTGTGTCTGAGAGTGGATTCCCACCAGGCACCACTCTGCTTAAAACTGTTTAATCCTCTGCCCACTGCAAAAACAGTGTTATGTTTCCCAAAGGCAACCCATTCTCACACTTGAGATTACATTAGTTTTCTTTTTCCAAGGCCATTTTCCCCTTCCTGTCCATAGTGTCAGTGGTCTGTGATCCAAGGTATTTCAAAGGCATTTTCCTTTTCTTAAACTCAAATAACATTTTGCTTCAGAGAGCTATCCAGCATCCAAATAATTCAGAGTAACAGGGACCCCTCAGCCAACTAACAAGACTGTCAAAGTCCTTTGGTCACCAGTTATTCCCTAGCAAGCCCTGTGCGACCACCAAAGGCTCTCTGAGACACAGCAGTAAAGCTCATGTCACAGGCTATATGAATTCCTCTGAAGTATTAAAAAAAAAGACCAGGGGATTAGAGATTTAAGGGCAGGAGCAGGGAAGAGGAGATGAGAGAGAGAAAAAGTTGCTTCCTTTGCAAGTCACTTTTTTTTTTTTTTTGTGGCTTAGGACAAATTATCTTGTTGCCAAGGATGCATAATTTTATCTTCTTTTTCTATGCTTTCCCAGCTTCAACAAGCAGGTTGCCACAAAGTGAAGCAGTTCTTGCTGACTCATGTCTTATGTTCTGCATAAGCAAATGTTACAGCTTTGCTCAGTGAAAGCTCAAGGCTACTCTCCTCAAACTTCTACTTGATGCCAAGTCACTGTTCCTTTGGCTTTCAGGCAGTTTGCTTTCCATAGAATTTAATTCTCAGAAGAAATTTTAAAAATATATATAAGTGGGCTAGAGCACCACAGGAAAAAAAAAAATTATGAAACGGCTTCTGTATATGAATAACATTTGAAAGAGCTCTGAATCAAAGCCTGAATATAGCTGTAGCACTGGAAATTGCTAAAAATTAAAAACTAAAAATTGCTAAAAAGTGTGTCTTAATATTTCCTACGAGGCTTGTGTTTTCTTCCAGAAAACACTGTATCTCGTTGGGGTAGTTATTCTGTGGAACTTCACATGACAGTGATTTCTTTTTGTATCACTGGATAATTAGGAGCAGTTAAACTTTTTCTCTTCTTCTCTATCCTTCTTTGCAATTTGGGATAGACATGATCTATTTTCCAGAGAGTCCCTGGTTTTCCAGTTAGTCATGATGTGCTCTTCTTCACTGTGTCTTCCAGCAGCTTCAAACTGAGTTCTCACATTCCTGTTGTCTTCCAATAATCAGATTATTGCTGTTATTATTTTTAGAATGACAGTTAGAGACAATATACTATTTAACAGGAACAACAGGCCACAGGGATTTCCTGAGGAGAAGTGTATTACACTCAGGATTTGAGGTTTTTTATTTCCCTCAATTATACTACTTATATTAGCTAACTTTAAAACATTCACAATGGTAAAATATTAAAAGTATGCTGGCTTTACTCCAGAGAAGCTGCTGCCTTACTAAATCATGAAGACTCATTAGGAAAAATGCATCTGATTTGTTCAATATTGCAAAAACTGCATGAAGCAAAAGCAGTGTTATAATTTAGTTGCCTTGAGTGGTCAATACAAGGCACAAATCTACACAAAAGTTACACATATTAATACTTTCCTTCAAGAGAATTAAGCCAAACTTAACAGTTACAATGCAGTTTGCCACGATAATTCCTTCTGACCCTAGAGTCATTGAGAAAAATACACAAATTTAATTGAAAATTTGTAGTTTTCAAGACTTGTATCCTTAAGTCATACTACTTTTGAGTCTCATAAAATATGTGCTTTCAAAAAAATATTTCCAATTACATGACATTGCAAAGACTGATGTTCCTAAATTTTAAAATTTACTGGAGAATGCCTGATCAATTGGTCCTGCCTTCTATATTTACAGACCTACCATCTTTCTTTGTCTTGATATTCTACATTAAACTGGTAATGATTTAGAACAAAACAATCCTCCTCTTTAGTTCTTTTTAAAGAACGTTAAAGCAAACTCAGGTGAAAGACAGACCATCTAAATTCTAAACACAGCTTTTCAAATCTTCAATAAACCTTTAAATGAGGCAGAGCAGACAGCAGTTAAAAATTACTTACCATACAATGGCTAATCTTGGAATTGTAAACATTAAAGCTGGTTCATAGTCATCTATCATATCTTGGGTGAGGTATCCAAGCCTTAAGGCTCTAAGCAGAAGAATAAAATTATTTAGTAAGACATCAAACTCTCGAAGAAGGCATTTCACCAAGGAAAAAACTGAAAAAATTGTTATAAGCCAAACCAAACTGATAGTATTTAACTCATGCACTGTTTTTGTACCTAAGCCATTGTGTATATAACTGACTGCTTAAGCCTTTGCTTTAAAGAAAAAATAGAATAACAAAAACATGAATCCAAGAAAAAAATCCTTTTAAACACTTAAAGCTTTTATAGTAATTCAAAACCCAATTCCATTTCATGCAATTTTCTCGATTTACTATCTCATGTCAAGCTTCAGCTTGATACTGAAAATCACTGGTGCTGACAATTTTTCAAATAAAAGAAACATTTTTAAAGTAATAGGGAAAAGTATTTGGTTTCATTCTCAAATACAAATTGCTCTAATTTTCAAGGTCAATCTCCCCCTTAACTAACAAAAAAACCAAAAAAAACCACCCAAGAACAGCCCAGTTCTACACAGTAACTCTTACTGAAGTCTAAGGATTTAATATTTGGGGAAGACTTCATTGTCCTCAAATAACTTCTCTAATGTCTTAAACCCCTTTTAAACTAAACCCCATTTTGTTTGGATTTTTTACTTGGCTATATTTTCCAGGTTTCTTCACAATTTCCAGACTTCACCATGTGTTTCATAACATCCTCAAATTTCTTCTCTGACTTGTTCATATCAGTGCTTAAGATGGCACTTAAAACTGCACATTAGTCCTGCTTTCGGTCCCCAAAAGAATGGAAACAACCTTTTCTTATTCCTTGTCAGCACTTGTCCGGCCAATACTGCTGGTGGTGGATGGGACAGAAGCACAAAGCAAGCCCTGGTTGGTGCCAACAGGGGATGGACACACTGGTGTGTGGCCCACCCTCACTGCCTGTTCCTTCCTACAGCCCAGACAAATTATCCAAAGCTACAAGTAAGAAACCATCTTTTTCCTCTTACTGGGCAAATACAGAATCACAGAATTGTCAGGATTGGAAGGGACCTCTGGAGATCACCCAGTCCAACCCCCCTGCCAAGACAGGGTCATCTAGAGCAGGTGACACAGGAATGTGTCCAGGTGGGTTTGGAATGTCTCCAAAGAAGGAGACTCCACAACCTCTGCGGGCAGCTGCTACAATACTCTAGTCACTTCAAAGTAAAGAAATTCTTCCTCATGTTGATGTGAACTTCTCGTGTTGTAATTTATGGCCATTACTCCTTGTCCTGTCCCTGGGCACCACAGAAGAGAGTCTGGCACCTTCCTCTTGACCCCCACCTTAGAGATATTATTGTGCACTGATCAGATCCCCTCAGTCTCCTCTGAACAGGCCCAGCTCCCACAGCCTCTCAAGAGAGATGCTCCAGACCCCTCATCATCTTGTGGCCTCTGCTGGACATGTGTATGCCATAGGTGAATACATGTATGTGCAGCAGCTCTCTGACTGATAGCAGGTTAATTCCTCCTACTTGTTGTGACCTTTTTTGAGTTGTAATCCTGTCTTCCAAGATGTCTGAAACACCTCTGATCCTGGTGTCACGTACAGACTGTGGCAGTGTGCTCTGTACTCCTCCATTTCTTAGTGAAAGGATCGACCACACCAGACCCAGGGTCCTACTTCACAACTTCTCCTAACACGACAGTAAAACCAACACTTATCTTAAGGGCCTTTTACAGTCAACTGGTGTCTAATAATGCTACACAGAATACGATTCACTAATTTCCTTTTAAGAACAGCGCTGCACTGCTCAAAACCCCACTTAAGCTGAGTATTTCACATGCTATTGCCCTCTACTGCCCACCTGCAGGCTAGTTAATCTGTCACAAGGGGGAAGAAAAAAAGATGTTCAACACAGTACATTACAAATTCACACTTTTCTTTGCACCTTATACTTCTAGGAGAATTTATTATGAATTGCTGAATTATTTTATTTCTTTCATCATCGTCCCTTCACACATACAGAGCCAAGGACCAGTCCTTGGAGATTTTAAAGAACTTTTATGAGTACTTTATGATAATCACTGGAGGTTCACAGATTATTTGAATCATCTCCCCATGTATTCTTGCATGAAATATCATTAAGTCTTGATGCCTTGAACAGATTTAGCTCATTTTAATGCTTAGTCTTCATGTACACATCTGGAACTAGGCATACCAACAATACTGTTACTGTTGGATTATTAACTCTTCTGTTTTGTATTTTTTTAATATAGAAAACAAAGAAGCACAGGCTTGTGCCTGGCAAGCATACTTAATACCTTTAAACTTTGTACTTGGATACTTACTAGAAAAGAAAAATACCTGGTGTTTTATGACAATTCTTCAAGATTATAGTTAACGTACTTCTATAAAAACTCAGAAATTAGACACAGAAATTAGGATCTAGTCCTTAACTTACCTCTCCACAGTTTCACAGAACAGTACGATTACCTCTTGCTGCACATAGTATTCTTTTGGAGACTTCACAGGTACCATGGCCGACACATAACTACAAAAATTATAAAATAATGTACCACTGTTTCACACGCTTCAACAAATAAGATTATAAATAAAGCCAAGCCTAGGACAAATCATGTCAGAAACTTAAGATGATTTCCTGTACCAATTTGTATTTATTTCAACAGCACTCACTGTGAAAACTGTACTGGGTAAGAACCTCTAAGAAACGCAGCCAAATTACTTACTGCAGTGGAACTGAGGCAGCGAAACTCAGCAGTAATTTAGAAATATAATTATAGACATTTAGCTATCAGAACTCCATAATGTGTGGCACAGGGCCCTAGAAGGATCTTTACTACCCCATCTTGAAGACAGAATAGTTTACTCTGCACTTCCTTAATAAAAAAAAAACTGACTTAAACCAAACATTTTATCTATAAAGGTTTTACCTGAAATCAGATTAGTGAAATTCAGTTACCCAGATGAGACAATTTATGACACTTAAAATTTGGCCTCATTTCTATGGGGAATTACTTGCAAAAGCACTAATTCAACAAGGTAAGAAACACTGCTAAAAGTTCAGCGGTTTTCTGTCACTGTATTACTTAATTGGTCACTTGTAGAATACAAGTAACACATAAAGGGAAGAAGTTGTTTGCAAAACAATGGTAAAGAAAAATGTTGTATGTAGAGACCTCGTATTGACAGGCCAGAAACTGCACAGACACTGCCAAGAACCAATTACTGACTGTCATTGGTGTCTGCACTCAAACCCACACTCAAAAACACGTTTTCAGACAACGTTTTCAATGTAACAGAATAATGATGCTTTTTCTAATCAGAAAAAAAATGCTTAGCTGGGTAAAAGAATACAAGAGAATAACAGCATTGAGGAAGAGCAAGCGGTAATGTGAGACATGACAGTCTATAAATTATTCCCAAGAAATATTAAAAGACTACCCAATTGTAAGAAACATGTTCTGCTAAGGGCAGCAATGACTGTATCGTATTAGATCCATAGATAATCTTGCCCATTATCTTATCTGTGGCCAGCACCACAAACATCTAACACACAGGTAGCTGGTTACACTCTGAAGCACAATGCAAGACTGGTCAATGTGACCCTTGATGGAAAAAAGCTTCACCCCAAAAAGAAGTTATTTTTGCTTAAGCTATAAACCTCAGAGTCATTTTTCAATCAAGTTTTCAAATCAGTGAATTCCTGTGGTTAATTATGGCTTTTGTAAAAGCACTTCCTCCATCAGAATTCAATTTGCCTTCTTAAATTCACTGGGTGCATCTTGCTTGTATCACTAAGTACAAGAGAACAAAACCTCATAGTCTCTAGAATATTTGTTATCATTCTTTTCTTTTTAAACATCTCATATTTGTTGCCTTTTCTCTGACAAAGAAAACATTAAGAGAAGAGATTTCTGGTTTCCTTTTGTGTCTTGGAAATTCTCCCTCAAATGCCATATGCCAGTATGCAAATGGGAGATTATAGTTTAGTTGGAGAGAGCAAATGTTGATTGCTAAAAAGCTATTTAGTTTTCTTTTCATTATTGCTACACTGGAAGGAAAAATCTAACAATACACAAATTACTAAAGAATTCAAATACCATGATAAAAAAATTTACATACTTTTTTCACTCAAAGAATACAGAGCGAAACAGCCAATTTCCAAAACCCAACAAGCCACACAACAGCTGCAGTGGCCAAGACATTGCTCACAACACATTTACTTCAGCTCTTTTACCTTAATTCAAACTCAGCAAAAAGGACATCAAAATGCTTGAGGGAATCTTTCATTTTTTCTGTGTAGAGGTTCAAATCCCTTAAGGCCTGGTCACGAATGATATTTCTGACTTCCTCCAGGCTTCGGGTCAGGTCCTTGGCCAAGGGTCTCATAGCCATACTCTCAATCTCACGATTCATAATAATTGAACCAGCAGCCAAACACTACAAAGATATGAAGAGATAAAATATTAGTTTTTACGAAGTAAAAATACTTTTACACTTAAAAACAAAGCACAAGATGTGCTATTTAACAAGATGTGCTTTTGAACAAGGGCAGTAAATTAGCCCCAGTTGGCTGCAAATTATTAAACAACTGAAAGATTTAAGACTGGTATATCAAGAGTCAAAAGATTTCACAGAAAAGGTTAGGGAGCAGCTCAGCCAGGGAGACACGAGAACACAGGAAGGTTGAAGTACAAGAACCACAGTGCTGACAGAAGAACTAAAGCTATTCTCTCACCAGTTGGGCAGTAAGCATTAGTAGGATAGATCCTCTATGCACACATGGATTGCTTGCGTAAGGGAGACGGGAATCTAGCAAAACTACAGTCCATGGACTGTTTTGATTGGGATGGACTGCTTGATTTTGTAAAATAAATCCATTCCTTATAAAAAGAACAGAAAATCTGCAACTGCAAAATCTTTTACAGCGAGACTGCTCACACTGGCTATCACACAGGGATCCAGTTAGGCCAGTATCCTGCTTCCCACAGAAACCATGATTATATATTAAAATCAGGTCACCAAGTGATTCTTCCCTTTCAGTGTCTGGAAAGCACCTATTTAAGAGACTCTGCCCTGGGCATTATACATGGACTCTCTCTGACCAGCTGACAAAGACATAAACAGTACATTTTTACTGTAACACATTAATAAAACTTTTTTAAAATCTTGCCATTTAAAACAACTGCTGGCTTTATTTTTTTATGGATACATCTGGAAGACAATGAGCACTGATATAAATCATACCTGTTGCATTAATGGAAATACTTCTATTAACTGAAAATATACAAGGTTCTTCTCAAAGATCAGGGGATTTTCTCCCTTTTTAAAATCTCCATTTGCAGCTGTGTCACTCCCCTCTCCCTGGCATCCTGTGGATGGGAGCCACGTCTGCAACTCAGTATGAGGGACCTGCAATCCCGGGAGGAATCCTTTTTCAACAGCCTGATGCATTGATTTGTGTTTTGAGGGCACTCGGAGAAGATCATGTTCTTACTTCTTATCAGCAAAAGCAGTATTTGTGGGAAGGTATGGATAAAGTAAGTGTTACCTGCTGATAGGTACTCTCAGTCTGATAACTCAGTGATTGTACTGACAAGGACACAAGTGTCATAAAGCTTCACAATTGTCATAAAGTGTCACTCATAAAGCTCATACAACCTTCCTGCTACAAGAATTTACAGGAGGACAGTGCCTACAGCAGTAGGAGTTTGCATTTCATCATCACTGCATATGTTACTTTCTATGAAACCAACAGGTCTCTCCAGCCTGATGGTTACACAGTGAAAGTTTGATTTGGAAACAGGTTTAGCTTATGTAACACAGCAGTGAATAAAACAATACTGAGGACAGGATTACAAAGCATTGACATACCAAATTAATTTTGTAAATTCTATCTGAGACTTCTCTGACTCAGAGGAGCCTACAATTAACAACTGTCAAAGCAAGTTTCAGAAATGGAACATATGGAGGCATATTGGACTGAGGAAGATGGGAACTCTTCACGGAAACCATGCATTTGAAAAAGAAAGGAAAAACTGGCAGAGGAAAAAAAAAAGGATATTAACAGGAGCCCAAGGATTGCTTCAAATACAGGAGAGGCAACGCTGAAAACAAGACCACAATGTGCTGTTGTGTGGTGGGATGTCTAGACTAATCCCCCCACAAGTCTCAACAAATTCATGGTGCCTTAAGTCACCTTCAGGCCAGTAAAACTGAAGAGTTTATCACTAAAGATGCCACAGTGATTTATTTTTTTTAGCCAAAGACATCAGTACTAATAAATATCTTGCATATCACATCTTTTTTTTCTGCCACTTCAAGCTTCTTTTGGTTAAAATAATGAAAGCTTATTCACTACAAAAAGTCCTTATTCTTACAGGTTGCTCTAGAAGCAAGACTTTGAGAGAAACCAGATAAGAGAAGAAAAGTGGACTTCAGTGTTCTGCACAGGAATTATTACATTTTTAGCATAGGAATGAAACAAGCAAGTTATGTGCAACAAATGACAGCTCAAAGTTACACATTTAGGATGAGTTATAGCATAACATAGCCATTAAAACAAAGTGACAGCATGCACTTCTATTTGTTGGAGAGGAACTTCTGTCCTGATGAAACTCCCTAACACACTTTTATTTGTTTCTAAGATCTTCAAAACACAAGATGGCCGATCAGCATTAAAAAAAAAAGAATATCATTCAGATGCTAACCCACAAAAGAATAGTTTTTCACTATAGAATACTGACAGCACATAATTATGAAAATACCCTGGTATGCTGGTAGCCCAACCAAAATCACAGTCAAAGAACCCCACTTCCCTGAGCACCCAGAGCAACTTCTTGCAGATGTTTACTATGCTCTGTAATTTTTTGTACCACTTTCAGGAAAGTCTGAAAACGTACTTGTGGCTTTATACAACACAAAAAGTGTCTTCATCCCAAACACCAGAAGTATGACAGACCTACCTCTGCTCCAAACCAAAGCTGTCCTGCAAGGTTGTCATGGCGTATTTCCTCCGGAAACTTAACACAGAAGTCTCGGTTGGCCCGTTCATGTGGAATGCATTCATCCATGATCTGATTTATGATGTTCAAAACATTATCCTGAAGCAAAACACAGGACAGCATATATACTGTTTGCACAGAAAACATTTTTTTCTGAATTTTTAATAGAGTTTATTAGGGAGGTACCAACCAATTAAGATAGAAAATGCAGTATTTAACTCTCACAGTCTTTATACACACAGAGAAAACAGAGGAGAATACTGCACAGAAACAAGAGCAGCAAACTTCACTCTCTCTAGTTTTCCTAGAAACTGTTTCTCAGATTAATTGCACTTAACTTTGACTACTTTAATGGGACTTCTGATGAGGAGGCATGATAAAAAGAGCTCGTTACCTCCAGCTATCTGTACACATCAGTAAATACATTAGAAGTACAAGTGAATTATACTTCTTCCATTTCCTCTCACCAGCCTCAACAATATGCACTCCATTATTCCCAAAAAGAGCAACTGACAGGGTACCTTGGAGTTGTTAGAAATTGAGTTATATTGGTACCACTGTGGTTGAATAGATCTAAATTCATCCTAGGAATCTAAATCAGGTAGTTTACACACCTGAATCCCAAGTGGATAAGGGCTGGCACACTCACCTACCACCTCATCCCCCAGACACCCAGGAGGATAAGGGGACACCACACAAGTTAGGGCCTTAATAACTACTCTGATCTACATCTGCACCAGGACAATGATCAAAGACCTATAACCAGCTTCTTGATATGCAGTAAATAATCTGTATTCATTTATTTGAAAAGATAATTTTCACATACCCCTGCTGGGAACTGCATGGAATTTGATTAACATAATAAAGGTAGATTGAGAGCATGAAAAAGGCTGAGTGCTTTCATTAAAGACGTTTTGTCTGTCTCATGCTTCTTCGAGGATTTACAGAATTCACATTCTATTTAATCTATTTCTCAAACAAATACAACCAAATCTGTCTGTACAAAATTCTTTAAGACAGAATTGCTTTAAATCTACACTTTACTGTTTTATTTTCACCTGCATTTAAAAAACAACAGAAGACAAGAAGACAGGAATTTTATATTTAAAGGATTATACATTTAAGGATATCCTTTAATATGCTCCCCATCAAAAAAGACAAAACCTACTTTAGCTACAAAGAATGATCCACATTTTCTGCAATTTCTGCACAGACTGCTGCACCTGCAGTTGCCACAAAATAATCTTAACATTAATGCTGTAATTACAGTTGTCTTCATCCACAATAAATGAATAAATTAACCATCAGCAATATTTATTACACACTGGTATAAGGTACTTGATGTGTTAACAATTAAAACACTTCTACAATAAAGTATTTTTTGCAAGACTGTCATGAGATAATATGTTTCATTTCAATGAAGTTGTTAAAAACAAACAAACAAAAACACCTCATACAGTTAAAACACATAAGTAAGTGTAACATTCAACCACCTACTCTGGAAATAAGTCTGAAAATCAAATGTCCTGTAGCCCCTCCAGGGCATCACAACACAGATCATGGCCAGCAGGTATGAGAAGAGACAAGAAAAGAAAAGCTAGAATCACTGACACATAAAATACCTTCTTTTAGAGATGCACCTCTCACTCTGCTGGGCCTATTGTACTGCCCAGGATCAATGGGGCACTAGGATCCCTTAGAATCCAAAGAGATGCTCACTGTAGGAACTGAGGGAAAAACCAACCTTAAATATTCCCTAGTGTAATTGCAAGGAGAACCGAAGTTCAAATCTTGGAAGAAGAGAGAACAGAGCAAAGATGCCCACACCCTGCTTCAGCAGCACCATCCTGAACCACTGGCTGCAGAACACTGTCACCACCTCCTCTCTCCAGGACAACAGGGAGTTAGCCAAGCAATCACATCCAAATTAGAAAGACACTTCAGGGTCAGAAAAACCAGACTAATAAGAAGTTTCCTATTCTCCTTCCATTTCTTAATTCGTGGTATCGAGTATACCTCTCTCACTATTATTTAACTAAATCTAGCTGGGGAACCAAAGTATTTTGAAAGTAGGTCTCATAAGAAAAACAACTCCTAAACTACCTAGCTTCTACCCAAAGTTACAGAGCAAAGACTGAAACTGAGGATAAAAACATTTAAATAGCAGAAGGGCATGAGTCACTCATGAGGTATTTCAAACCTGTTATTTCTGATCTATTTTGAGACCAGGTGGTTTGCCTGTAGCTCTCACTTTATCACCAGAGCAATACAGGTTGGTCTTTATCATTAGGATGAAAAAGCCAGATTCCTGTTTTCAGAGAATTAATCACAGTTTGCAAAGGCCTTTTTGCATTTGAGAGATATAGTGGTAAAAAGCAATCTTACCAGTTAAAATTTTACAAAAGTTACAGGAAATACAAAGAAATATTAAGGCAGGGAACTCTGAGGAGAACGCTATTCAAATCTAGTTATATCAGAATTTAAGTAATCCAATTACATTTTATTTTAGGACATGATATTCCAATTTATTTTACTTGCCACCAAACTTTAATATGGGGAAATGCAATTTTTCCCTTGCTTTTTTTTCCTAAAAAGCTACACAGAATAAGATGAAAAGCCATATTGAAAAACTTTCCTCCCTAAATCTTATTTTACTTTAATGGATTATTTTTTAAACGCAATCTTATTTGACAGCAGCTACAAGACAGATTGAATTCCCCTTACAAAATCACCTATATACATACTCTAAATTCCTGATGTATCAAAGAACATTTTAAGCAAATGGAGTAGAGCAAGAGGACTCATAGCTGGTAAGCAACTGTTCCATGGTTTTGTTCTGTTTTTCTACGGATTATACCTGTTAAAAAGCACTAAGATTCTGTCTAAATCATCTCAGGAGACAATTATTACAAGCATCACTTATATATTTTACCTTATTTTATACCTTAATGCACTTAAATATTGCAACTAAAGGCAAGATGATGTAATGAAGATAATTCCAATTTTTACAATATACTAATTTTTAAGTATATAATTTGTTTATTTGTTGAAATGATATTTGATTCTTCCTCATTTCTTCAACATTCCTATAATCTCTAGATGCTTCTGCTCCAGAGCACCCAAGATCTACCAACACACCTCCATGTATGCCAAACTTTGAGTCAGGTGGTTTTTTTAATATGTACAGTACTACTAAGTTAAACCACAGGTAATTAGAATTTTAATATACACTTTCCAATGGAGATAAATCACAATAGCTCCATCTCCAGTAGCAGTTGTTTGTATAGAGTAACCTGGCTTCACAGGGGCAGCTGGTCATTCTGTCAGAGAGCTAAGTGAAAAAGCCAATTAAAAAGACAGCCATCTTTTCCTGCTTAGTCTAGCAGGGATACAAGAAGAATAAGGAAAGAACAGTTGATGGAACTTTGCTATTTAATGTACGAATACTGAAAGATTTCTATAAGGTAAATTGCTTTTGCTGTTTCAAGATGTACAATTTCCCAAATTCTCTGTTGTTCTACAGGGTTTATTTTATCCTCCTACAGAAGGAAAAAAAACCAAAACAAACCAACAATTCTCCGCCACTTCCCTTCCCTGTTCCATTCTTCTTATGACACCCAGAGCACAGTAACTTACATAAGAAATCTGGAATATTTGCTCCCATAATAATTTCAAATCTCAGCTGCTTTAAAACTGGAAGGATGCCAGCCAATTTAGACAGACTATCCAATGCATTGTAAGCAAATTAGTCTTTTCTTTAGAAAAGCCTCAAGAAACATTCAATTTATTTAATTACAGTATTCTGCTTTGTAAGCTAATAACGAATGGGTTTGGATACATGGTAGCACTGAAATTTTGCTCTAATTTAAGCAAGAGAAATCAATTAGTTGGAATTGAAGTAGTAAATCTTTCACTTGATCCATCTTTCAACATAAAGCCTCCAGATTTTAATGCCTCGTTTGGTGACTTTGTCTGTTATCTTTTGGTTTATCTGCATACTGGGATGTGCACAGTTTTGTTTCAGATGCTCTGTTGAGGCTTTACAGCAGCACAGGAAGCCACTGCAGAGATTCTGCTTTGGGATTTACTCCAACCTCCCCATTTCCAGGAAAACACAGCTCAGAGTTTCACATAACAGAGAGCACTTATATTTCATTTTTATAGGGAAGATAATGAGTGGTAGTGAGACAATGTATGTAGCTAGCCACAGCAGAGGACAAGAAGTTGGTTTATTTTTGGCCTGGCAGTAACTGGCCATATATTAAATAATCAGAGCATAAAGCTAACATCAACTGCTGCATTAGCCTCCAGAATAGATACCAAAAAAATGCCAAGAAATTCATCTTTCTTATACTATGAAACATATGTTTAGATCAACAAAAGGCAGACTTATCTACCCTTTTGTACATGTCCTTGATAAAATTTATGCTGCTCTTCCACAACGTTAAATTTAATATGACCTTTCTGAGGTCTTTTGCAAGACTTCTTCAAAGGAAGGTAACTTCCTGTGCTGTTCAGTACCTCTTCAATAGCCATGTTTTGAATTACCAGTAAAATCTAGAAAAGGCAATATGCTCTGTGATGATATCACCATGAGCTTAAAAGATGATATTTTACCCTCTTCGTTTAAATAAGTCCATGCCATTTTTTGTTACCTTTTCTAGCCTGATGTTAAGTTCCAGAACTCCTTCGCGTCACATTATGACAATCAGAAGTCACTGATGAACACAAATTAATGCCAAAAATAAAGGAAGATTTTTTTGTAATTAAAGCAATTAGCTAGTATTTAGGGTTTTACAGGCTACTTTAACAGAAGAAACCAGTAATAGGGTGGTGTACTCTCTGAAGTAACAAACAGGTTTTCGAAGTACACACCGAAGTCCTGGCTTCAGAACCCAGACAGCCATTTCACATCAGAGATTCAAAGTGTCTCCAGACAGCAGAGAGTTTCATGGCTTTCCCTCCAGTCCATCTTGCACAGACCCCAAAGGCTTACAGACTCTCTTTGCCTCATCAGCTAATTGACTATTTCCCACTGGCATTGCAGCACCATGGAATTGTTTGGGTTGGAGACCTTTCAGATCATCAAGTCCAACCCTTAACCCAGCATTTCCAAGTCCACTGCTAAACCACGTGCCCAAGTGCCACATCTACACATCTTTTAATTACCTCCAGGGATGGTGACTCAACCACTGTCCTGGGCAACCTGCTCCAATGCTTGACAACCCTTTCTGTGAAGGAAGTTTTCCTAATATCCAGCCTAAACTTCCTCTGGCACAACCTGGGCCATTTCCTCTTGTCTTATTAACTGGTACTTGAGAGAAGAGCCTGACCCCCACCTGGTTACAACCTCCTATGAGAGGTGATAAGGTCTCCCCTGAGCCTCCTTTTCTCCAGGCTAAACATCCCCAGCTCCCTCAGCCACTCAGAAAACTTGTGCTTGGCCACACTATTGCTGATCCAGGCCAGGTGCCCTTGGCCTTCTTGGCCACCTGGGCACACCTGGCTCATGTTCAGCCACTCTCAACCAGCACCCCCAGGTCCTTTTCCACCGGGCCCTTTCCAGCCACTCTGCCCCAGCCTGTAGCACTGCAGGGGTTGTTGTGACCCAGGGGCAGGACCCAGCACTTGGCCTTGTTGAACCTCAGATCAGTGGCCTTGGCCCAGTGGTCCAGCCTGTCCAGATCCCTCTGTGGAGCCTTCCACTCAGATCAACCCTCCCACTCAACTTGGTGTCATCTGCAAACTGACTGAGTGTGCAACTCCTGATGCTCAACTCCCTAAAAGTGATGGGATTTTTCAATGCATGAACTTTGGGGAGCAGCTCCTAGTTTAAACTAGCCCACTACAGAGTAATACCAAAATTCACCATGAAAAGGAAACTTGGATATCTGGCAATTTAAATTCTGTATTGCCCCAGCCTAGCAACAACAACTCTCAATAAATAAGATAGGAATCCCCATGAACAGAGGGCAGAATGAAGGAGATGCCATCATGAATTACTGCCATCTTCACTTTGCCTTCCCCTGCTGCAGTGAAAGCATCCTGCATCCCCAACACATTCATTGCTGAGCTGGCATGGAGCCAGCTTTCTTCCCTATGGTTCTCTGCTGCAAATTAATTCCCTGACCTGCAGTGCACAGCATTTTCATTCCACTCTGTCCAGTCTTAGATAACAGACAGTTTCTCAAAATGACCTATTTGATCCATGTGAGTAAGTGGAAATACATGAAAAAACTTGTTAACATGGGAAACTACAATTTAAGACTACAGTACTAAACATAATTAGTATCCTTTTTTCAAAGAAAAAAAAATCTTAAATATTAATTACTCCCGACACAAGATCAAATATGAAATGTAGAAAGGAAATAAAATTGCTTTTAGTTGAGGGAGTTGTACTGATGGCCCAACTTCCAGTCAAGCATTTTATATTTTATAGCTGTTTGCTAATAATTCTATAGTGACCAAAAGTTTCCCAAAAATGATGAAGAAAAGCTGTGAAAAAAACAACATTTAAAAAGACATACTTAATTATTTTATTTACTGACTACAAATATTTAACTCTGCACACTTGTTTTTTACACAACTACAACATTCCACTAATCACTTGACATTACTGGGGAAAGAAAGGCAAATTTAAAATCTGTGAACCAAGCCCAACAGACAAAAAAATCAACTCTTCTGATATTTACAGGTTATTTAGTGTATTTAGAACAATTATACTCAAGTTCATTTGCAGTGAAGTACGGTGAAAACATATGATAGGGTTGACAAGTCTGTCTGCTCACAAAATAAATGTTAAGAGCTTTCACTCAATGGCAAACCCAAATGGCAAACAGGTACCTGACATCAACTGTTTGAAGACGTCAGGCAGCACAGAGAAGACATCTGTTAGAGCAGTGCAACTCACACAAGTCATCATTACTACGAGTAATGAAATGACAAATGTTGCCATCAGCTATAAAACAGCAGAGCTGGAGATGAAACTCTAAAGGAAAACCACCCAAATTAACAAGCTCTATTATGATAGGAAAAAAGTAAAATAGATATGTGCATTGTCTCAGATTTAAGCTTAATCTTGACATCATCACTTTAAAATGGCTTTTCCCAGTTTTTCTTCTTTTTCTAGACTGAAACTGTCCCCATCTAAGTTAAACTGGAAGACATTGTACAAAAGAAAATAATTTTCTTTGAATAGCTTACTCTCACGTAACTGCCTAATCCTGGCACAAATTTCTGACATTCCTACCTCTTCATCAAGTCTCTTAAATACAGACCTTATGAGAACTTTTCTAGAGTCCACTAATTCTGTTCCAATTTAGAAAAAGCCTCAAACACAGATACAATTCAGAAAACAACCACGATCCCCTCCTCACCACAGATCACTGAGGAATGAATGCCCAATGGGTTGGACAGTCTGCTCTTGGCTCTTACTTCTTCCTTCTGCTGTTAAAAAGTATCTTTGTCTGCTACAGTTTCTAAACTTTGTGAACATGAAGGTTTCTTTCAGTGAGCTTCTTCCCTTGATCTCAATAATTACCTTGCTGTCTCCTTCATTGACCTCTACTAACAAAACTAATATAACGTCTCCAGGGTTGCAAATTAAGGAGGCAAGAGAGATTTGGCCATTACTTTAGCTAAAAGTACTCCTGCTTCAATCCACACTGTTTAACCTCTATATCAATTAACAACATCAGGAATAGATTCTTGCCAACTTCTAACCAATCATTAGGTTTCAGAACCCAGCAGCAAGGGTCTTTCAGTTTTGGCTAATTTGTCTCCTTTAATGAGATCTATTTCTGCCTAATTCTACAAGAAAATGTTCTTCAATGGACAGATGCAATCAAACATGAAAACATCACACCTCTGAACTGCCTCATTGTTCACAGTGATTATGGTACAAACTCCCAGTTTGCTCCTGTCAAGAATGTTAATGATACAATTAGTATTTCTTAGATAACTCACTGCCAATCCACTACAGCACTGTCCTCTGAGTTCTTTAACAGCTCTTCACAGATAGCTTCTCCATCAAGGGATGCTCGTTGATGCTGACTTTCTTTGTAAAAATTGCTTCTCTTCAGCATGGATACAATTCAGATAAAGCACAGAATGAAAGGGCATCTTTTTCCCGTAGAGATTCCTTATTCTCAGACCACTTCAACTTATCAGACAGTAGGAGACACCTCCAGATAAGGTTTTTTTTACACCTGAAACAGAAAGCCACTTTTCATCACAGACTGGCTGTCAGGCCATTTTGCAGGGTTAGCCTTTGGCAGCAAGGCCAGCTCAAGAACTCAGCCCCTTACCTCCCCATCTCACCTACCCCGCAGCTGCAGCCCCGTCCCCACCTCGGGGCTGTCACAGGGTCACACCAGCACTCCCAGTGCTCTTGTACTGGGAGCACCTGTAAAGGGTTCCAGTGCACTGATCCAGAGTAACCCAGGTCATTTCACTGCTCAAGTTCACAGCATGACTCTGCAAATACATCTGTGCATCAGTACAGCTGAACAAGGGTTTCTAAGTGTAAAGCTGACCACAGCTTACTTAAACTGGCCTTGGATAAGGACCTAAAACCTCAAAGCTCTCTCAAAGCTGTGCTTTGAGGGGTGCCATGCTTAACTGTGGTATAAGAATAGTGTAAATTTGGAATGGAAAACTTTTTAAACTGACGCTGCCAATGGACCATGGAATAGTGCCTAAGGAACTATGTGTGATAACACAGTAACAAACATTTGAACCAGGTTATTTTTTATATAAAATCGAAGTTCATTTATTTTGTTTGCCCATTCTCAATTACATATCCAAGCAATAAAGTTAAGATATTTACTGCAACTAAAATGTTTATAACATTTCTACCAAGTGCCCAAGGGCTTGCTTGAATCAAAGACTGGGCAACCCACATGCACAGCTGCTAAAGCTATCATAGAACTCTGACCAAAACCACTCAAATTTACAGAAATATTTCCTTCTGAAATCACTCTATGCCTTTCCATTAATATAGTTATAAAGCTCAATGGTAACCCACAGCATCGGTAAATTTAAAAGCCTTTACCTGCCAGGAAAGAAAGAACATACTTAGCATTAAAAACCAATGAAAAATCTGATTTCACTGAGTACAGAATTAATTGAGTTATGCTGAAGTTCTGAAGCTGGTAGACAAAAGACAGAGAAAGGCCAATGTGAAATTATACCACAAATAAAGAGTTATATCCAACAGTAGTTCAACTCAAAACTGTGGAGCCCAAATCTTTGGAGACTTTTATTCTAAGAGTGTTCAAGCTTCTAATTGTTTCTACCGTCTGTGTATTTTAAATGAGTGATTTAAAGCTCTCCTAAAAATTTACAACAAGATAATGCTGCTTTCCTGGTTGAGGAATCCCCTCATAATACTCTTTTCTCAATTACAAAATATGATATTTGCATTGCAGAATAAGCCAGACAACCACAAATATATTAATTAGATCTACTGAGAAAACTCGTCACATTCCAGCTACAGGGTTAAAATATTTTACAGTCAAATTTGTAAAACCCCTATGGAGAACCATTGCACAAGTAATAAACAAGGCTGGCACTGAGGCCAGAGGTTTGTACAACTGTATGAAAATGAAAAATAATTTTTCATACCAGTTACCACGTAAGTCAAAAGTAAACATGACTCTGAAAGCCTGCTGGCATTCATCTCTGATTATTTATGTCCGCATCAGACCTTAACAGGAAAAATGCAAACAAAAAACATACCAAAAAAGACCTCACAGTATCAGAACAATTCTAAAGCAAAAATTACCAGAGCTTATATCACAAAGGCAGTTTAGCTCAATGCCTCAGTTGCACAAATCAATTCAACAAGCTTTGCAGCCTCAAGATGATCATCATTTAACACCTCCACATGAACTATTACACTGTTTGATTACGAGCACTGTGTATGTGGAATAGCAACAACTTTAACAGTAGTTGCAGACACTGCGGGGCAACTGAGAAATCAAAGAATACAAATATCTGTTGCTTGGTATTTGCGTAAGTAATCTTCAGGCACAGAAACCTCGAGACCTCTAGAGAACTGAAAATGTATTCTCAGGGCAAACCTAAGAATTAGTATTGTGTAAATCAAATGTTACCATCAAGAGCTCTACATTTTCTGAATTAAATTCTGGGCTTTTCTCAGAAATACGGAACAAGGAACAATATGAGCATGTAAAAGGTATCTGGCTTTATTTCTTCATGGTGTGAGGAACCATGTACTTGGGGTAATGCTGCTGCTGTTCATCTCAACACTACTTGGAGAAGTATTGAAATAGCAGCACTATATTGAAAAAAATGTAAATCCAGCAGGGGAGAGTAGGTGGTATAAGCAAAAAGGTAAGCTTTCTTATCCAACAGCACATTTTCTGCATAATTCATTTCATACAAGTACAGATTTCCCAAAGCCTTTAAAACGGGAAGTTTTTATGTGTGCAAGTAGTGCAAAAGCATGCAGTAGCAAAGCCTACCATCTGAAGCCTGCTCTCCAACAGCAAGTTCATCCTTATCACAAGCTGTTTTCAAATCGATCATTTCAAACTTCTTCAAAGCAACACTAGCTTGCTAATACAAGTAATACTTTCAAAAATGAGTATTTTTTTAAATTACTGTCTTAAAGTCTGCATTGTTTTTCACCAAGAACACCATGCAGCAATGAGCTAACACAAATTCTTTCCAACACGTAAGCTGGAGGCAGAAGACAACCAGTGCATCTTTACTCCAAAAGGAACTTGGAGTTATGACTGAACTATTTAAGCTTCTCATTCTCTCTGGCTAATTATAAAGTTAAAATGACTGAACAAGCCACCCTAATGGCTATCGATTTATTTTCTTCCTCTCACCTTAAACTCCAGCCATTCAATTAGTAGTTTATTGTTAAATTATACACTAATAGTAACAAAAGGGCAGTCTGAAATTAATCTGTTCTCTCAAACTCCAAAATATTTTGTAATCCCTCCTTCCAATATGTAGAAGTCCTTGTTGTGTCCAATGTTTAATGTAAGTAGATAAACATCTAAAGGATTTCATCTAAAGGTGAAGCATGAGGATCCAGCCAGAGGAGCTCAAAGCCTTGGCCTAGTCTCAGAAAAGCAAAACCTGGTGGGATGAGTTCTGTGACTGGAGTGCCCTGTTGGATGGTTCCAGGCTCTCTGGGAGGAATGGGCAGGGCAGGTGTGGCAGGGGCTGGCACTGTGTGTAATGGAGGAGCTGGAATGCACAGAGCCTGTAGCTGGCAGTGGCACAGCTGAGAACCTCTGGCTAAGGACTAAGGGACAGACAAACGAATTGGGGATGTTGTCCTGGGTGGAGGAGACTGAGGGGAGACATTGCAGTTACAACTTCCTCATGAGGGGAAGAGGAGGGGCAGACACTGATCTCTGCTCTGTGGTGACACTGACAGGACCTGAGGGAATGGCCTGAAGTTGTGTCAGGCAAGGTTTAGGTTGGATATCAGGAAAAGGTTCTTCCCCCAGGGGGTGGTTGGGCACTGGAAGAGGCTCCCCAGGGCAGTGGTCACAGCCCCAACCCTGACAGAGCTCAAGGAGTGTTGGGACAACGCTCTCACGCACATGGTGTGACTCTTGGGGATGGTGCTGTGCGGGGCCAAGAGTTGGACTTGATGATCCTTGTGGGTCCCTTCCAACTCAGGATGTTCCATTCAAGGATTTTGTTTAATGAAAACTTACTTTTGACAACCTGACACATGAGAAAACCAGATTGCACAATATTCCACAAAATATTCTTCATAATAATCCATTATTATGAAATGAATTATTTCTTATTAAAAAAACAGGCTTTAACTTCCAAGTATGTTAAGGTCACAATGAAAATTAAATTCCATTGCTAAGAACTGTCTTGAAAAAATTAATAACTTGCCTTCTTGTCTTTCTTATCATACTTCCCCAGCATTAAAGAAAAAATAAATAAAGGGATTTCTCTATATGATTAAGTGAAAAGGCTTCTAACAGAAGAAAACAGACTTAATCCCCAAGTACAGAAACATCACAAAATAAATAACTTGCACATATTGTTAATCTTGCTAACGTGGTGCTACCATGTGCATATGGAGGAAAGAAGGAAAACTGCAGCATATTTAAGTCATGAGACTACATAAACAATTCAGTGGCTGATACTAGAATCTATCCTTCTTTCCAGCAGTAAAAAAAAAAGAAAAAAAAATTTAGCCAATCACAGTACAGCAGAGCTGCCAGCAATCCTCCGATGGCACTGCTGAAGAGTGTGGAAGAACTATAAAGCCCCTGATACTCAGACACATCACATTACATTAATTCCTACATAACTGGATCTGGTATAGTCTCTTACTTCACAAATGCTGAGAAAAGTCAGGCTTAAAATGACCTGGCTCCATTGTCCTCATTTAGTCTTCAAATGCTTTGGGAATTATACCACCACGTCTCAGGTCCACTGTCAATACTCATTCAAGGTACCAACATGCCAATTGTTAGCAATAAAAAAACTATGATTGAGGGCAAATAATCATACATTAAGAAATGAAAAATCATTTTATTTTTTGAAGACTCCAATACCTCTGAAATTAATTGCCTTCTATAGCTGGGTTCTCTTTCACACAGAAGAAAAGGTTGTCTTTTTAAATTTGAATAAAACTTGTGACCAAAAGAAGAAACTGTTCTAATTGAAGTACAGATGAAATATTCATTCTGCTCTCCTGTTACTACCTCATGTGTTATATGGATGACTACCTCATCTTCCACCAAAGCCACTGGTTTTCCACAGGAGTTTGCATGCAATGAATGCAGTCATCACGAGCAGATGGTACAGTAGAACCTTGCATCAGTCTCTTTAGTAACAACCTATGGCTACCCCAGCAAGCACCACTTAACGTAATATAATCACATCCCTTTTTTCACTCATAAAAAATTAATTGTGTTTTGTATACAAAGATAAGTTCTCTTTTCATTATTTAACAACTTGTCAATCCAGATTCAGTTTCACCCTTGTGCATTATTGATTACCACCTGTGTTGTCATTTCATGCTACAGCAACTTTTATTTATTTTTAAATATATATAATAAGAAAACTCAAATGTCACACACTGAAGAGCCTTTTCATTTCCCAGAACAGAGAAATCAACGCATGCTCTGTAAAATTCTTTCAGCTCAGTCATGTTTCTCTTCCACTCTGGAAATGTTACTAAGCAATTTGCAAACCCTGCAACAATTTCAGAGTTCTATGTGATGATGTTGTGTTGAAAGTTTTGTTTGTTTGGGGTTAGATTTTTGCTGGTCTGGTGTTTTTCATTTGTTTGGTTTTGTTTCGGTTGTTTGTGGTTTTTTGTTTCGTTTGGGGGGTTTTGTTTGTTTCTTTGGGGTTTTTTTGTGTTACTGTTGTTGGTGGTTTTGGGGTTTTCTTAATTAAATAAAAAGCCAATACAGAAATCTGCCCAAACACATGGTGCAAGCTGATGTGATGTGAAAGATAACTGGACTGCTACCCCTGTATCAGGCTGAAATTGGTAACCACCTCCTAAAGTGACGCATTATCAAACATTATCACTGCTTCAGTGTCAGACAAAGAGCTTCCCCCCCTTCTAGACTTGTCTAATCCATCCATCTCCATCTTTAGAAAGCAAATAACATTTCTAAGCTTTTAAGATACGCAAAAAACATATTTCAAAGATAAAGAGCATATATTTTCTTTTTGCATTAAAATTTTGATTCAACAAGGCCAAGTGCAAGGTCCTGCCCCATGCTGGGGAAATGCTCAACACCAATACGGAGTGGGTGATGGGCAGATTGAGAGCAGCCCCGCAGAATAGGACTTGGGGGTACTGGTAGATGAAAAACTGAAAGAAGCAGCAACGTGCCTTAGAAGCCAAGAAGCCAAAACATATCCTGAGCTGCCTCCAGAGAAGTGTGGCCAGCAGGTCAAGGGAGGTGACTGTCCCCTTCTGCTCAGCTCTCCTGAGACCCCACCTGCAGTGCTGCATCCAGCTCTGAGGTCCTCATTCCCAGCCTGTCCGTACATCCAGGGTTGCCCTGCCCCAGGTGCAGAATCCGGCACTTGCCCTTGTTGAACTTCACATGGTTGGTGATTGCCCAAACCTCTCATTCGTTGAGGTCTCTCTGCAGGGCCTCTCTGCCCTTGAGGGAGTCAACAGCTCCTCCCAGTTCTGTATCATCTGCGAACTTGCTCAGTGTCCCTTCCAGTCCTGCATCCAAGTCATTAATGAAGATGTTGAAGAGCACAGGGTCAAGGATGGAGCCCTGTGGAACCCCACTAGTGACAGGTCACCAGTCATCCAATTCACCATAACCCTCTGAACCCAATCCATGAGCCAGTCACTCACCCATCCCATTATATGTTTGTCCAACTGTGGGATGGACATTTTGTCCAGAAGGATCCTGTGAGAGACAGTATCAGAAGCTTCACTGGACTCCAAAAAGATCACATCAAGTGGCTTCCCCTGCTCAACTAGGTAGGTTACCTTGTCTTAAAAGCAAATCAGGTTTGATAAGCAGGACTTTCCTCTCATGAAGCCATTCTTAGATTGTTATTAGGAAAATTATTTTCTGTGAGGGTGGGGAGACTCTGGAACAGGTTGCCCACAGAAGCTGTGGCTGCCCCATCCCTGGAAGTGTTCAAGGCCAGGTTACACAGGGCTCTGAGTAACCAAGCCTCGTGGAAGGTGTCCACACCCACAGCAGGGGACAGGAACTGGGTGATCTTTATGGCCTCTTCCAACCCAAACCATCCTATGACTCTATGATTTTACCATGTCACTCTGTGACAAAGCAGACTCCCCAGGTATGCTCGCAGTTCCTTTACTCCTTGTTTGCCATATTCAATTTATACTATCTTTCCAGACCCCACAGTAAGCTCCTTCAGCCTGTAACACATATTCCTTTACAGTGAGGGCAAAGCTTTGTTTCCACTGACACTTGCATCTCAACTTATTTCATAGTGATGCTTTCAGTTGTTAAATCGAGCTTGAAGAAATATGGAGATAAGTGTGGTTGAAACAGCATTTTGGATAATATTCACCACATATTTTGTATTGCTACAGAAACTGAGACAGGCAAGTGATAACAATACAACGCTGAAATATGATTAGCTTTCTCTAAGGGCTCCAACCCCTCAACAACATTTACTTATTCTACAGTGAATAATCGGGTTCAGATTCACAGGTGCCTGCTTCTCAGCACTACAGGTCACTATATGACCTATACAGGAAGCAGCCCACTAAAGGCTACATTTTGAAGCCTAATGTTACAGCAAACTGAAACTGCTAAAGCTGACTTGGAAATGCTGGGCTGCCAACTGCAGTAATTCAGGAGGTGCTTCCCAAGAAGGCAAATAGCAGGAAAGGAGCAAAGAACCAGTGTAATTTACTACCAGTCATTGCATTGTCCATCACTCCTACCAGTGAGCCAGAAACAGCCATGTCTCACAAATACTATGAATTCCCCATTTTACTATTCTGTGGAACGGTGCAAATGGACAGTACAGCCAGGAAAGTCTATGGTTTGCTTCAGGTCAGTGCCCTGATGGGGCAAATTCCTTCCTCGTGCACTTCAGCAGAGCAAGTGACACACTGCTGAGATACAATCTGCAGGAATAACGCCGATAAAACCGTGCTGGAACTGACTCATGTGCTATTCTGAGACCTCAATACTGTACACAGAGAAATAATTCTCAGTGTACTGAAACAGCAGTTTCCTTTTTAGGACTATGATCCTAAAAACATTCTCATGACATGAAGTACTTATGCACAGGTTTGTTACCTGTCAAGTCTTAACAAATCTCTGCATTAGAAACAAAGGTGTTTATTCTCTTTACTCTTAAACAAAACCAATGAAGTCTTGTAATATTTAACAACAAACCTAACTCCATTTAAATAGCTGATAAATTGTTTTAAACCAGTTTACCAACTCAACTAACAAAATGTTAATCAATGTGAAAAAAGCAACGATCAAAGCAAATTAATTTAGAGAATGGATCATGAATGCATGAGTGAATAATTCAAAAGTGTACATGAGTTACCATCACTTCTTGTAAAATTCAATACTGGGTGATGTCGTGAGCAGCACAGGAAAGGACACCTTGTTATACCACTGATACAAAAATACTGCAACGATTTGTGCTGCAGGAAAAAAAAAGCCCTCAGATGAACCAGCACTGTGTATTACTGAACACTGACTAATGCAGAGATGTTTTTCTTAAGGGGAAAAAAACGTTTTCCTTCTATAACCATCAATCAAGTTCAACGAACCAAAGTATGACATTCTACCTACCTTTTTGTTCATTTAAGAAAAACTTACACAGCTTTTCATCATGCATCTCAGCACACTTTAGGTATTGTTAATCTTAACAGAAACCAGTAGAGAAGTGTTTTATTCTGTTGAATAGGTATTAATCACACAATAAATGCAAGACACTGTATTGATAGATATGTTATGTTCTCACAATATTTTACCACTGACATGCAAACACCAAAGCAAAACGAGGGATGGCATTTTTATAATAGGCTACCATAACTGGGAAACAGTGTTACATCAAATTATTGTGAAAATGAAAAGTTAAGCTTTGAAAACCATTATCTTACTCATCTTACCATTCTTACTCACGGACTGTGCTACTCAGCATCCTGCTGTACAGTCAACCCACAGCATTTGAAAACCAAGCTGTAAGATGCTCAGAAATTCCGAAATACTAATTTACTGTAAAAACACTTTTACTATCTACTATCAGCAGACAGTATTATGACAAAGCAGTAGAAGACAACATTCAGAGTTGCAGTTTTCTAAGGAAGCATCAACAATCTTGAAGACTGCAGTTCTCTGCACATCCACAGGAATACCACAATGCATCATACCTTCAACTTGCCTTGACTACTACTGCCAGTTTCATTAAGATAGAAAACATTAAGTATGTCCACTATAAAGTATTACATCCTTTAGGCAGAGACCTTCTGGTTTGTCTGAGTCTGTTCATACACTACAATAAACTTGGAGATCTTTAACAAAACTATGATAAATTCAAAGTAGACACAAAGATTTAAAACTGAGCTCTTCAGATATGGTCAAGATCCAACATAACACCCGACCTCTCTCCAAGAAGAATCATAGTTTGTAAGACTTATTAGCATTAAAAAAAACCCCACACTAATTTAAAGGCATTTCCTTTTGCTAGTTGATAAAAATAAAATTCCAAAACGTCATCTGTTAATCAAGCAGACACTATCAGTGAATGATCTGAAAATAAGCAACCCAGGAACAATGAATTAATTTAAAAAACAGATGCCAAGATAGAAGGACATGGAATTTTAGAAATCTTTGTCCCTAGAAAACAGAAAAATCTGATAGAAATGCTATGCCTCTGTAAATTTCATGGAGATAAAAATTGGGAATAATCTGCAAGTCTTAAAACTTAAGGTTTCCATGGAAAAACAAGGACAAAATAGGAAAAAAAATCATGCAAAGACTGGGAGTCTGGTTAACTGTTCGGTGGTCACAAAATAGTTTTCAAAAGCATTGCTTGGAGAGTCAGAAAGTGCACACTACTAAATAAAAGGTCTCAGAATTGCATGACTGTTTTTGCAGATATCAGAGTACTGCACAGTACAGCTGCCACCCTACTTTTCCAGGCACAACCTTCCACCACAACCTTCTGAGCCCAGGGCTGGCTGTTGGTTCTCCATCATTCTCAAACCCCCCCACACCTTAGGCTAAAACAAATTTCTCCTCCTACCATGCAATATTTCATCAGCAAATACCTACATTTTGAATCCTTACTAAAACACTGTTCCTTCTCTTGTTTGGCAATTACAGGACAAATTCTTAAAAGAAACCAAAAAACACTGCATTTACATAAAGTACTACAAAATAATGTAAATTTTGCTAATTAGCACAGCCGTTTTTGACATGACATTTGAGGATGATCTGACCTGCTCTACAGAACTTTGCAAATTACAAATTACAAAAATAGCTACATAAAAAAACCCTCCATCTTTTCTTTTGGCTCTAGCAACAGATTGTTTTAGTAACAGCAATCTGTTTGACAAATGAAATTACCAGTCATCAGAAGATATTAAGAGTCACAAGGTAGTGAATCACTACAGAACAAGCCAAGCAAATTGACCAAGGAGCAACCAGAGTCTGCATTTCTTGCACTCCTACAGGTGAAACTACTTTTGAATAGAACTCTTTAGGTCTGCCTGTACTAGGGGAAACACATCAGAAAGCCTGTGTGCCTGCAGGGAAACAGGGAATAAATTGTCATTGCCAGGAATAAAACAACCAAGGAGATTTGTGTTCCACAATGATACTATTAATCCACCCTTATTACCAGAAAACCTTTCCTGCCAGTCTGGAAAGAATTTGACTAGAAAGTTTGTGGAACATCCACTACTGGAGGTTTCATACAAGTCAGATAAATATTTGTGAAATGTGGTTTAGGTACAGCTGATCCGTCACACAGAAGACTGAAGTCTTCCTCTAAAGCTAATTTTCACATCTATTTTTTTCACTCCAAATCACTGCATTTCTAATTGTCAATAAACTTACAGCTTCCATTTTGGTAAACCCTTAACTCCATATTTTTCCCTAGGAACTATACAGTAGGAAATTGTGAATACATTCAAAGTAGACAGAAGTATTGAAATTGTTTCTGACATAACAATGCACTCACTGTCAACTCTTTCTGTGTAAGCACTATTCAAAAAGCTGCACTTTTAAAATTTAGTTTTCTTGTAAGCAAACACAGAGCACCTGACTGTTTTTCTTTTCAACAGACTCGGCTAACTTAATGCAAACATTTCCTACAATGATCAGGGCACTTTTCTTGAAACTCAACTTAAAATGATTAGTGATGAAATTTTTCCACATAATGGAGTTTAGTACATTTTATTAGGAGTAACAGGAAGAAATTTTAGCAAGTGTAAATCAAAATGCATTCTTTACATTCAACTGCACCATATTTTACTTGGTGGAGTCCTAAATGTGTATTTACTACTATGGTCTTTCCACTTACAATTTTCCCGAGGTGACAGCAAACATTTACTTTTCATGCAGAAATCCTCCTACCACCTAAGCATCACGTATTTTAGACTTGAACCTACTTCAGTTTAAAGTGTTTTTCTTGGGTGTGACTGGGAGAGGAAGTACCAGAGCACGCATGCAAATACGAAGTGTACAACAAAAGTAGTTTCTCCCTCTAAAAATATGAATTAGCTAAACACCACATAACCCTCTGACCGTAGTTCATTTACTAACGAAAATCTATCAGATTCATGAGGTATGAAAGCTGAGCAGCTATAAATGACATGGCTATTTTTTGCTGCTTGAAATTTTGAAATATTTTTCATCTCTTAGTAAGCTTTGTATGCTTATTTTACATAAAGGAAATATAATGTCTATTCGTATTCAGGGAAAGCATTAACACTCCTAAATGAGATGTAGGAAATTTAATTTATGCATAGTATTTTCAAGAATATACCCTTTAAAGTAAGGAAAGGCATGTATCTAAAGAAGGCTCATTTCAAAAAGCTCTGACAATAAAAACTAATTAATACAAAAAATATTAATGTAATACATTAAATGTACATAAAAATCCCACTGAAATCAGGAAGTTGCCACTTTGATTACCTGACAGGAGCGAAACTGGTTGACCAGCAGTGTACATCTCTGTGGGTCTTTTCTTCCATCCAAACTGTCCAGTTCAGCTGCTACTTGATTTAGTTCCTCATCAGCATAGTAGAACTGAGCAAGGAGCTGTGGGTCTGATCTCTGTATTGGAGACACGGACAATATTACATTATTTCTACGAAAAAAACCAAACCAAAACCCAAAACTATTTCAATTAGTTGAATTTACTGTGATTTTTTTTTTAACATACAAGCCAGATAAGCAGTGTGGCAGCATGGAAAAGAATGATCTTGAGATACTTACACACACTTAGAAATTTTTTCTACTTTGAAGAAAAAAAACAAAACCCTCTCGCATAGTAAATCTGAGACATTACTCAGCTACCATTATCTCCAAAACCACCCTGGTATTCTCACTACTTGTGAGATAATTATCTGCAGCAGCGAACAACTGAATCACAAGTTTTGTTTATTAAACAAAAGTAGACTTCAGCTCTAGGCAGAACAAGAGAAAGCTGCTTTCCAACTTCAAACAAACAAACCATACCCCCCAAACCCATAAGCAATGGAATAATCTATCAAGCACCATGATAACCTTTGCAGCACGCTCTGGCCAGAATCTTCCCTTTGAGCATCACAAGAATGAAGCCACAGAAGGGAAGGGTACTGAATCTACCAGGGCCAAATACATGCAAACACTTCACAAAACAAATAATAATATCACATATTATCATTATGTCATAATATCATTACAGAGAGAAAACCATGTCACAAGTCTTTCAAGTGGCAAAGAACAGATTCATCGCAACGGATTTTTGGCCACATTAAAACAAGGCAGCAATTATAATAAAAAGACCAAAAGAATAAAAGAATGCTTCCTCAAAAACATTGAGAAATATTAATAATAAAAGTTTACATCATAAAAAGATTTTTTTAACATTAACAGCTAGGAATTCTGGTTTCAATATCTTAAGTGTAAGCCGTCAAAAATCTACACTCTTGAATAATGTCTTCACTATACTCCTGATATAAAGGTGCCCAGGGAGAAGGATAAAGTTTGTGATATGTGGTCAGGGAAACAAACAAAATTCAAAATAAATGGTAATAAGATGGAGGGCATATAACTGAACTACTAAATTTTATGTTTTGTTCTAAATTTCTGTATTTATAGTCAAGATTAGTAAAGCCTTTCTTTAGGCATTCCCTACCCGATTATTTTTATTATTTCTGGTTTTTACGTTTTCCTTCAGCATCTATCCACAACCATTAAAACTTTCTAGACAAAATTAAGAAACAAAGATGCAGGAGTCTGTGTATGGAATTGTGGCAAAGCATGACTGCTGATTTTTAAGCATCTAAATTGCATTGCAGAAGCAAAATAAGGCAATTTATTAAGACTGGTCTCAAGCAAAACAAGTACGCCTGAGATACTTAGCTCCCACGTGGCTGATTTTTTCAACAGGAGGAACAGAAGTTTTAATTGAGTTCTCTCAACTGTGTTATGTTTGGTGTGGATTAGTAGTGTGATCTTTGATTAATTGTGTCAATCATATGTGGTCCCTGGCAAGCTGAAACTGCATGAAACTCTAAATCTCTTCACAGGGGGCCACTTAAAGCAAATAACCACAAGTTTACAAATTCAATTTACTCCACTTGGTAACAGAAAATTAGGGATGGTGCCACGTTCAATGCCAATTTTTATTTTCAGTTTATGCAAAATATGGTTCAAATAATTTAATCCAAATTCCTTACTATTCCTCAGCAGAGTAAGAATTAGCAATTCCCATCCCTAGACACTCAAATTAATAGAAAGACTTAATTTGAAAACACCTCCTGGAAAACCTACCACTTATCCTGGTAGTTTGTTTCAGGAAATCATCTCATTTAACAACAAATTAATGCATCTAAGTTCTTGTTTTGATTTGCTGGACAGTGCTCATTTTGCCTTATTCCACTACAGCATCGAGTACTTGCATTACTTCTATTTGCCTATTTCTGCATCCACTGACTGCAGTAACCCCTTTAACCATATCACCACTGTAGACTGCACATATGGGTTTGGGGAGAATTTTTGTTTGGTTGCACAGGAAGTTTTTGTACGTGGTGATATTGCTGTTATCATCCCAACACCCTCCTGAGTATGAGCTCTCTAGGCAGGAGTCTCATTCTACAAGTACACCTTGCATTCCTTCTGCCTAATGCCTCTTTATATTCCACTTCATAATTCCTCTCTATATTCTTTATATTCGGCCCAACAAATGGCCCAGGTTATCCTGAGTATCTTTGTTCTCCAGTGGTGTGGCACGTTGTGCTGGCAATATTCTCCACAGGTTTGAAACCATCACTTTATATATGGGTCATAACCTACTATCCCCATTTGTATAACCATGAACTATCATTCCAGTCAGTACAAAGACAAGAATCAGCACACTACCAGTTAATTAAAGAAAAAAACCCAATCAAACAAAATAACATACATTTAGCCATGTTATATAACAATACACCATTCTTTTATTTTATTAAAGATCTCTCACTGAATATTTATTTTAATGATTTTTACTTTTTATTAAGTTCCACTCAACAGGTCAGATACCAAAATCAGAAGATGCCTGCCTACCATCCACAAGGTCAGTATAGAACTGTCCATATGAAAAAGTTGTATTAACTATTGAACTGGTTACATTCTGGTACATGGCTTTACCCATCACGTCCCTCCAACGAACAGTGACCAGGATTAGGTCAGTTCGGTTTATAGCATAATGAATTCTGATCTGATTTTTCAAATAGGATTTAAATGGACTATAAGAGAATGTTAAAAAGAAAACAAATTAAGACACCTGTTAGCTACAGGTTATTAGATAAATAACAGGTCTGCAGAATTATTTACTGCATGTTATCAGATGAAAAGATGCTATTCTCACATCTTGTAAACAAGTGGGTAGACCAAAACCAGAAACTGTCCCTAAAAAATAGTGACAACTAACAGAGAGGAAAAATTCTAGCACAGACTTCCCAACATGGAACAGAGACCAAAAAATAAACTATCAACAAGAAGCCAGGGTTCCAACAGACCAATCTCCAACCACACAGTAATTCTGGAATCTAAGAATCACTTTGAAAATCACATTTACAGAAACAAGAGTGGTTCTTAGGGAAATGTCCTCTTTTTGAAAGAAAATTGCAAGCACTTTCTGCATGATTTTTAACAGCAGCTTTCAAGTATCAATACCACCTCTTTTTGAGTAACATAAAACACGCGTCATCTTAGCACTGACAGCAGCCCATAATTTGAACATTAAAGGGAATGTTTTCCCCCAGGTTTCCGAGATCCTTTGTAGAGAAGTACAGATTTTGTTCAGGCTTTTTCTTCTACTGAGATTGCAACAGGAATGCAGCAGCCACCACCACCACCGCAAAAAGAAGACATGATGATCCCAAATAAGCCAAAGAACAGACAGAAGCAAGGGAACCATGCAAATGAGCAGGATCCCAGCTAGTGATAGAACTATCTTCTGAAGCCTGCTAGTTGTCCTCTGGAAAATACTATCCATCAGTTTTGAATTGCTGATCTAAAGCCTTCAGAACAACAGCTAAAACCCAACCCTGCTTAAAATAAAGCCCATGGACTTGAAATGAAAGTCTCCAGATCTCCCTTTGTTCACTGGCACTCTTCCAGCACCAAGAATTTATGCTTCTCCCACACATTCAGGAACCCTGACTTGATCCCTATGGAAAGAAACTATACAGAAAAGCATTAATTATATGCCTTTGCTGATGGTAAATCCAGATTGCTTTTTGACATGGGAACAAAGTAAACCTACATCCACTGGGGTAACTTTTCAAGGAGCAGTTGGTAAAAGGTGCATTTTACACAAATACATGTATTGTATTACACATTCTATGAAATGCCTTCACAATCACAGGACAATATTTGGTGACAGTCCATGTGCAATACTTTTAACTGCTGCAGGGACCAAATGACACAACCCTTCCTTAACCTGGAAGGTTAAATATCAACTACTTGCTCAACCATTCCTATTCTGCTACAGCTCTAACAGCTGATGAGAAAAGTTTTAGAGAAAAGCTATCACATTCATATCAGTGGAACTGTCTTGCATCTACACAGCTTCCTTTACTCCCCCTGTGCTAAGGGAAAGGGTGGTTTTAGAAGCCTGGACAGTAAGGAGTTAATGCATTGCTATGCCTCAAACACCAATGACCACTCAAGTGAGAAAGTTAGAACAGAACGTGCCTGGAAATGGGGGCTGTGCAAACATAGGACAGCACCTTTCTGGAGCTAATTTTCCTGTTTAGGTCTAAGGTGACCACTCAAAATAAAGTGCAGAAGCACAGAAGTGGAGTCAAGGAGTGGGCAGGACCAACAGAGGGGGCTCAAGATCACCGAGGACCCCAAAGCACTCCCTCACTCTTTTTGGGAATTCTCCATCAGAAGACTGTACATGGCCCACAGTGCTGCCTCAGACTTGGAGAATCCCCTTCCCTGGGAAGAGATCCAGGCATTTCCATGCCAGCTTGAAAGTATATAATCTGACAAACTTTCTGTTTCATGGGCTCCCACTCCCAACAGATCACGTCTGTGACCACTAGTACAGCAAAACAGTGATCAAGTCTCGTCACTGGATCTTCAGGTGATGACATCTTCCCTCTCAACTATCTACTCTTATCCTTTCCTTCTTATTCTTTTCCTTATGTGTTTTGTGGTATTTTTATACTTTCAGAGAAGAGAAACAAAATGCCCAAATACCTTCCATCACAATTGAATTGTTTTAAAATAAATATGCCTCATAAATACACCGGTCACTCAGTGTCTTTTCACTATAATTCTCCACAAGGATTTATGAACAGGAATCTCAGTTAGCCTGCCTCAGAGGCAGGTCATAACAGTAGTGTGTCTATTAACGAGTTGTTCTCAGCCTAAATCTGCTGCCTACTGTATTTTCAGGGAAAGGAAAGAGGCACAGGATCAACCTCAAACTTTCCATTCCCCAAAATAAGTGCTGCCATTATCAGACAGTCCAAAATATGAAAAATTACTGCATAGCACAGAAATTTTTAAAAAAGGGACTTCCCAAGTGAAAGCACATTCCCTTTAGGATGGGAAATGATGAAAGCTATAGGTTAGAAACTTGCTTCTACTCTGCAGAGTACAGAAAATGATGCTTCTGTATTGGAAAACAACTCCTTGTACAAGATGGCAACATGGTTTGTGCAAAAGGCAGAATTAGGCCCTAAGCAATTTAAATAAAGGCACTGATGAGCCAACTCAGTATTTTCAAAACTTTAAAATAATGTTGCATGTAACTAATTTTAAGCTAATTAAATTTAACTAAGACTTACGTAACACTGTAAGGAAAAATATTTTTGTTCAAAAGTGACAGGATTTAGGCACAATGTCCAAAGTTTATTTATTGCCATTGTGAAAAAGTAACATACTTAAAGCAACAGAAACTTAGTCAACTAAATACTTTTCACACCAATCATAGTTGCAGCAGTAGGTTTAACTGGCAGATGACAAATTCCAAAGACTTAAGGTACTTCTTCAAAAAGGGATATCAGCAAGTTGTTACATCTGCTTATTTTTCACCTCACATGTAAGCAAGTGTATTCACATCCTTCCTTTGGACAGACATTTGGAATTTTTCACTGATTGCCAAATGCTGATAAATAGCAAGAAGAAACAATAATTCTCTAACAGGCAGGTGAGTAAAAAATCTGGCATTTAACAGTCAGAAGGTTTAGCACCAAAAATATTTCTTCATACTAAATGAAAAAGGAACTGCTGTTCCAAGTACAGAGTTGTATGTGGAGGGGGGTTGTTTGGTTTTGGGTTTTTACTTAGTTCATGGTATTTTCCTTTTAGTCTACTGACTATCTGAAGTGCTATCTGTTAAAGAAAAAAAGGAAAAAAATTCCCTCAACAGTCATATTTTGTACAATGTCATGAAGTCTTAAACTGGTGTTGCACGTGCATAAAAAAGAAAAAGGACTCAAGAGATGAAGACAGCAATTGGTAATTGGTCACGAGGACATGTAAAAAACAAGCACTGTGAAAAAGCTACAGCCTGGATAGAGCTTTGACAGCTGCTCTGTGTTTATCTATAGAATATCATTACAAAAGCAAGAAAGACAGGTGAACAGCTTGTTAACACAATAAAATGCTAGCAGCACCTTAAGCAAAAAGACAAACAAAATAAACAAACAACCCCAGTGTTATAATGATTCATAGGACAACAAAAATCTGGTGGATGTATTTTTCCAATTTTCTCTACATTGGGTGTAACTCCAACCAACCCCCCAAAAATGAAAACCTGATAATGGTTACGCTGAACTAGAATACCAAACATCTGAGACTGCCATGCTGTCGGTTTTCACTCATGCTAGATTAAGTCAGTGTACGTAGTTTCTATTTTTGAGTGTTCATAATACTAATCTGGAAAAGCACGTGCTCAAATCCATATTTTCTGGGGGAAGCACATAAACATATGCTGAATACAAATTACTGAAGCTTTCGGACATCTATTCTGCAGAACAGGAGTGCTCTGCAGCTGAACCACAGCCTCGATTTCTAGGAAAGAAGATGGACTGCAGATGAGAAAGGGGGTTTTGCTGTAGGGAAGTGATGGAGCAGCCACTTCTTCCAGGTGAAGAGTGGGTAACCTTCAAGGTTGCCTACTCATCCAGCCGATGGCAAGCTATTTTTAATTAGCAAGAAATTAACCTTCCCCATATTGCCTCTGTTTTGCTTGTGATGGCAACTGGTGAGTGATCTCCCTGTCTTTATCCTGACCCACAAGCTTTTTCATCCTATTTTCTTCCCCTGGCCTGTTGTGAAGGGGAGTGAGAGAATGCTGGGTGGGCACCTCGCAGCCAGACAACGTCAACCCACCCCTCTGAACTTGTAAAACACTTACCCAAAGCCTCCTCCAGCAGCTAATATCTCAGAGTTTGACCTTAAGCTAATCAGATTTCATTCTCAGCTGCCACAAGACCATCAAGTTTAAAGAACAAATATTTACTTAGAAACAACAAATTCAGCTTGTCAGGATACATATTGAAATGTACAAATCACTCTTCAAACGTTTTTTTTTTCCTAAATGATTTTATGCAGTTTGCTTCAGATTCTTGTATTTTAAACTCAAACATGACACTAAGCATCTCTTCAAACAAAATAGATTCTGCAGTGCTTTTAGTGATTTGTTACCTATCAAGAGGAAAATAGCCAATTTAGTTCCCTGGGCTCGTTGATCGATTACGTTCAATTCCAGATGTACAGCCCCTGCCTTACACAAAGGAATCATGTGGCATTGGGAAGTGGCACCCAGCAATTTGTCCTCCAGCAATGCAAACCATCCTGCCACACTACATGTCTTCCCAACTTACCGCATTAGAGGACCTTCAACCCACTCTAGTTATATTATAGTCTAATGGATATGTCTAAATATTTATAAAAACTCCTAAATATCTGGGCTAACAATGACCTCTTCTTAGACACGTCTAACGTTAATTTCTCTTGAGGTATTACACTGCTATAACCTTTTTTTCTTTCAGAACCAGACTTTAATGCTAAAAACCCCAGCTAAACCCAACAAACAGAAAAACCCCAACAACCTCAACCAACCACTTAATGCAGTTAAAGGATTGTCTTGAAGACTCTTTTTGGTTCTGTAATCTTTTAGCACACACATTCCTAAACTATTTTTTCCTTTCCAGGTCTATAGTTCCAATATTTTGGTCATGTTTAGCAAACCTCCTAAAACAAAAATTTTGCTTTGCTGTTCAGAACCAACCAATTTTGAACAATCTGCCATGTACAGCTTTTTACTACTAGATCATAAAATAAATATCTTAATCAGGGCACAGACAAAACTCTAACAAGAGGGAAATCTAACCCAACGAGTTCAAGCCTGATGACTGTGAAAGAGCTGCTCCATAGTCCTTCTCAGGTATTAAGAGGCATAGCACATTCCTTAGTTTTTTCATGTTCAAAGTGCATCTTTATTTTTCTTTGGCTCAGCAAACTCACTTAGGGTGAGTCTGAGGTGTTCCATATCATATTTTAATAAAAGCACCGTCATCTGTGTAAAGCTGTTCATACACAACCTCATTTGCCTTGTAGGAGACTTTCAATAAGCTCAAGCTGAACACCTTGACAGATGCTTGGGATTTAACTACCTTGGCATCGTATCAGTAGCACAATCAATCATTGCAACAAAAAGATTTCATCAGAACTTTGTTCTGAATTGCATCTGTTCAAACTCAGTGATGAAAGAAACTGCTTGTACAGCCCTCAGCACCAAAACTTTTCCCAGCTTCTGCCTTCTGACAATAACTTCAAATGAATGTTTGCATAAGTAAATATTTTGATCTTATTTCCACTATTTCAGCTAAATCATATACGAGCAGCTTTCCAAGTGCCATCATCAGTCAAACTCTGTTTCCTACTCTGTTTTCCAGGTAACAGCAAGCTTCAGTGGATGTTTGTCCAATGCTTTTACCACAGCACCCATCTGTGCTCCCAATCTCTGAATGGGAGATTCACCCATGTCTAGCCAGGAATACACTCCAGATACAGTCCTCAATCTCAAGTATTTAACACCATCTCCCTTTGCAGAAAGTCTACACCTCCTTGTAGGCAGAGCCTACCTATAAAGTTTCAGGTAACTTTTAGGAACTTCATTGCTTTTAAGGACTTGAAACTGTGATTACTATCCTTTTTCCAAGCACACTTGAGCATGAATAGGGGCTTTGAAAATTACCAGAACATGAGCAAGAAGAAAGGGAGGGGAAAGGCACCAGACAGACAGACTGACAGCAGGACTACACAGAACTTTAAACCATGTTTAAAACTTCGGAAGCAGTCCAATAAGAAAATATATTCAAGTACACAAAAAGTACATATTTGCTGGAGACAGGAAACTGACTGGATGATAGTGCATAGCAGAAGGCTCCCATGCATCCCTGCTCCCACTCCCTGCTGAATTGAGTATTTTTTGCTCAATTAGGCATTCCCAGGTCTTTTCAGACAATATCCTCAAGGTCTATCCTTGGTCTCCTGGTCACGCAGAAAAACTCTCCTGGGAGACAAATGGGTTTGTACAGCTATTCCTGTTTTCTGTGCTAGCTCAGCATACAGTTTGAGTTTGACCACTTCTCATCAGCATGCATGCTGGATAAGCTCTATCAGTCTTCAGCTATTCTCCACCCCCGAATTGCTCCTTTTAAAACAAGACACAGAATGCACAAAATCTAAGCTAAAGTTAAATGCAACCATGAAGGCTTTTCAGGCATATATTCTCTTAATATGAGCAGTTCTATATCCATTTATAGAGAGGAACAATAAAACAAAAAATCCAAACAAAACAGAACACAAAAAACCCCCCAAACACTCTAGTCAATACATATTAGTGACTCATACAAGAATTTAAAAATCACATATTGTTTATTCTGGCAAAATCAAGTTTCTCCAACCTGGTTGCTGCCTGTTCAGGTACTTATAAAAAACCAACATAACTATGGCACTACCTATTTAATGAATGGACACTTTTCCCACATTCCCAACAACAGCTTTCAGAAAAGCAATTACACATACACTCTATTGCCTATTACCCTTTATTGATCAGCAATATCACATTCACATTATAATTAAATGTTGGTTGTCCCCAAACACGTTCTGCAAACTTCTGGTTGCCACGTATTTCTGTAGAATGCAAAATGACAAAAGAGAGAAAGGCATTAATTGCAGAACTGATGTTAAGTGGAAACACATTACCAGTAATGCTTACTGTAATATTTAAAATACCTTAGCAAGAATATGACTCAAACTACTTTTTCTTTACTGTATTTGATAATAGTATTGAAAAACAACACTACACTGGAGATGCCACAAAAAGACAGAGAAATGTGATATTCGAAAAACAAAGCACACCTAAGTAATGCAAAAATATTAACTCATACAACTAAAAATTCGCTCTTATTTCAATGTAAACACCTATTGCAGGCCTTTATCAGCAGACACTAGGAACCTTTATCTTCCAGCACAGCTGAGTATCTTCTCTACCATCCCTGCACTACACAGGCTCTAAACCCCAGTCAGGCCCCAGAAATGAACCCTAACTAGGGACCATACCAACATCACAGAAAGACTCAAGACTCCTCACATGGAATGGGGCAAAGAATTCCAGTGCTTCCAAAGCCTGAAGGACGGACACCTGCTAGAGTAGCTCTAGCTTGTATTTCAATCACATAACAGGTTAAATTGTTCCATTGGTTTCACTGTGAATATTGCATTTGACACAAGGTTCAGCATAAATGCAGTCTTGGATCAAAGCTATTAATTGCTTTTCAGCTGCAAAACAGTGAATATTTTTCTCTGACTAAGCAACATAAAATCTAAGTGTCAAAAGCTTCCTGACATTCCTGAAATCCAAGTTCTTAAATATTGACATTAATTTCAAGACTGCTCTGAAAACAGTTGGTAACAGTTGCATCCAGCCTGACTTATGCAGCTGTCTAACCTACAGTCACACGATCACATTACTTGCCTAAAACACGTGAATTTGCCCTAAAATGGGCAAGAACAACCATAGGCATCTCCTATTCCTTGTTTTTTCCGTGCTCTAGCCTTTCTGTTTTGTGTAACAAATCCATAGTGAAGGTCAGAACCTGGAAGTACTTTCCCACGGTGGTCTTGCCCAAACCAGACATGTCTCTCTCCAGCCCAACCAGTACTTTGTTGTTCCATTCCAAGGTTCAAAGACAAGATCTCCAGATGCCTCTAGATCTGCCAGGAGCATAATGGTACAATTTCCTTCTGAATGCAAGAGACACCAGTTCAAGCCTACTGAAATAAAAATCTCTTTTTTGCCCTTTCTTGCTACCTTAGAGACCAACTGCCTTGCATCCGAATTTAGCTCCAGCTTTTTCTGTCTTGTTCCCTCCAGCAATGGTTACACCACATCTGAGCCACAGCCCTGCTTTAATTTCCAAAATCCACTGTATATGACAGAGGCAAGCCTGTAGACGGAAAATGCCTGCAGAGCTTCAGGGACTACCAATGATGATCTAAAAAAAATCTCAATGCATTATTAAACATAAACATCTTGCTTTTAAAACACATGACCCAAGGAACTGTGGAAAAGGACTTACAGGAGACATGTATTTTACACTTCTGTTGCATTTTGCAAACACAGTCAAAGCAATTAATTGAAAAGCCTTACAGTAAAATGTTTTTGGTTATTCCTTCAAACAGTTACCTTAACTAGTCAGGCAACAGTTTCCTCGTGTACTGAATATTTTACAACTTCTAACACTACATTCCTTTTCCTTACCAAGTTACAGGTGAAACACAGCATTTCCTTTCAAAAAAAATGTTGTAAAGACTGATAGGGATCTTTTTTAAACAGCAAATACTCATACCAATATACCATAACTCAGATTTTTTTGCTATTTGTTTTCCTTGATATATTTTTTACATTATTTTTAATTATTAACAATATACATAGAAAATCATTACAAGGTAGGCTAAAATAGAATACATCCAATTAAAGGTTGTTCAGGAAGATATATTAACTTCAGAGATGATGTTATCACATCCCAAAATTGTGCTGTGAACACAAACACCATTCAAAACCATGAATAATATCCATAATCAAAGTATGTGTTGAGAAGAATTTTATTCATTTACTTTTTTGTTTATTTATTTGAGAGAAAAAAGGAAGTCCAGAATTTATCAACTGGAAATGACAGGCAAAAGAATATAACTTGGAACTCATGAAGTCTGAGGATATGCATGTATTTTCAAGGGCCATTGAGGATTATTTATATTCAGCAAAACACAATTATGATTTTGAAATGGACTGAAAACAGAAATGTAAATCGAGCTGGCAGTATATTTCTACTTTCTAAGCAGCTACTGCTTGATTGTTTGTGTTGCTACCTACACCAGCCTAAGGACTAGTCAGGTGCCAATACAACCTGAGACAAAGAAAGGGCATTACCTATAGGGGGGTGAGTGTGTGTAATTACAGTAAGATCGTAAAAGTACTGACTGATTACAACACAATGACTCATTACGGGGACATGTATTCATATATTTATTCCACATTCAGCAAAATAATCTGTCAAAAAAATATGGCAAAAATTCCCAGGTGTTATATGAATGCAGATTGTTTCAGAAAGACCAGTTTGAGATAGGCAGCTCCACATTTAAATTACACAAAATCCACACATGAAATGCAGCGGTCGCTGTTTAATGTGTCACTGAATGCTGGAAGTGCTGCAATGAGGAAGGCAATAAAAATCTGAAGTACAAGATGCAAAAAAGCACAACCAAAAGCACTCAGGCTAAGACAGAACCAAACCCAGCACTAGTATTGAGAACAGAGCAGACATAGGAAAAAAAGATGTAACTAAAAAGATGGATTTATAAACCCAACACAAACTTTCCTCTTTGAAAAGCATCTTGAAGTTCCATACCAAACCCAGCCCTACTCACTGGTAACTTCTGAGCATCAAATCACAAAGCTAAAGTCTAAAGCTGCGATGAATGCAGGTCTCCTAACAAGATAAATCCTAGAGTGTCAGACCTTTTCAGTGGTGCCCAGGCACAGGACAAGCAGTAACGGCCATAAAATAAAACACAACAAGTTTCACCTCAATATGAGGAAAAACTTTACATTGATAGTGGCAGGGCACTGATACAGGCTGGCCAGGGAGGTCTTGGAGTCTCCCTCTCTAGAGATATTAAAAATCCACCTGACCACATTCCCATGTAATCTGCTCGAGGTGCCCCTGCCTCGGCAGGGATGTTGGACTGGATGATCTCCAGAGGTCCCTTCCAACCCTATTCTGTGATTCTGTAAATGAAACAATTTGAATTATGAAAATTACATTAATAGCCCGTGTATATATAAAATTGTATTACTAAAGGAAAACTTCAAGAAAGCTACGCAAGTTATTTTATTCCATGAAGGAAAAACTAAATTACCTGTGAAGTGAGACTTGCTAAATTACCAGAGGAGCTATTACAAACATCTTTATTTCCCATGAAATAATTTCATTACACAAAACATGAAAAACCAGGAGACTGCTAGACTTCCTAATGATTATATGCATGTTTCTTACCACAGGGTTGCTTGCACTTGTGAAGCACAGACTTAGAGAACCTCTCTTCAACACCCCAAGTTTCTGCAAAGGAGCTTAGTGAGGCTGTGCTCTGCCACCCCACACCCCACCATCATCAGGGTGCCATTTGTTCCTCTGTGGCAGCACACAAGTGACTCTTCCTGGCCAGCTGGACCTGCACTCAGCCCAGTATTCCAGCTGGCCCAACAGAGCCTTGTGATTAGCAAAAGAGAACAAAAGGGAGAAATTTCTCTTACACACTTAATTTCTCTCTGGACAAATCGCTACATAAAAACACGTGCAGCACTTAGAGCAAGATATACTGCAGGAGAAAATTTGAAAAGCCCCAAAAATTAGAATTCAAAGAGAAAAGTTCCTTTTCTCTTCATTCTGCTCAGGCCAGCACTGATTCAGAATTCTTCTGTGCATATCGTCCTCTGCAACAGATGGGAAAACTCTCCAGCAGAGCAGCATTACACACTTCAGCAATTAATTGTAGAGGACAACACGACTCTCATGCATTTCATTTCACATGCTGAGGAATTTATTCTGACTCACAATGGATGAAGCTCCAATAAAGCCTTGCCTTAGTACTTCACCACAAGCATCACTCAGTACAGGAGACTGCAATTTGAAAACTAACACTGCCCTAATTAACTAAGCCCCTCAATCATGTCAACTTCCAAAAAAACCCCACTATAACAAAATATTACCATAAAAACTTCATGTTTAAACAGCAACACTAGAGCAAACCACTTGAAATTACAAAAACAAGCTTTTCACTCATTCTCTAGAACACCCCAAAGTCTCTTTCACGCTGCCACAAGACAGATGCAATCCAGCTCTGTGCAGCTGCAGCACACAAATTTGGTTTGGCAGACTGGTTTGCCTCACTCCCTGAACCATCCCTCCCCGTGTGCACCAAGTGAATCTGCCTGCATTGTACCTCCAAGTCTTTCTACAGCATCACTCTTCCATTTTTCAACCTCCTTCACCCTTCTAATACAAAACACGCTGCTCCTCCTCACCAAAGAACCAAGGCTTTTGTGCTGTAAAGGACTTAACAAAGTAAAATATGCAGGGATACTCCAGTGAGTGATTTTTTTTGGAAGTCATTTAAACAGTACTTATGATGACAGCAAGAGCACATGAAAACCAACATGTCAACTCAGCATGGGGCCCAGAACATGAAATTTCTGTCAGAGGGAATAATTATACCCAAGGCTGCATTGTTGCTTGTAAAAACCGTAATAAAACATGGTATATATTCACTGTATCTGATTATGAGAAAAGGTTTTGTGCATAACCTATGCACATATTGAATATAACCCACTCCATGCCAGCCCACTTCCCCTTAAAACCAAAAGAGAGTCTGGATTCAGTGCTCTACAAAGCTCCTAGTTCTCAATCACAGACTATCACAAATTTACCACCCCAGTAACTAATATTCTTTTATATACTTCGAAGACATATGAATATACATCCTTAGTGAGAAATTAAGTATGTCTGAATTTCTTAAGGTGGTATTTTACTGATCCACATTTCCACATGACTTACTGAGTCCTTTCAGAGGTTTCTAAACCCTTACCCAGCCTAAGCAGAAACTCCACCTAGACTGGAATAACATGCTCTTGAGGATTTTTTTTCCCCATTCATAAAATCAGCGCAGTTCCTAGCTGGGAAGAGAGTCAAAAGTAGCAGTTTTTCAGACTATTTCTCAGGTTTGTCTGTCAGCTTGTGCCAAGAAAAATTTCACTTAGGCTTAAGCAGCCACAGCACCCCAGAAAGAGAGTGGAAAAAAAGCATAACGCCAAACAGTCCAGAGGAAAAACTAAGTTTGGTAGAGTCAAATCACAGCCCATTCCCCTGAGAACTGGGCATTAAGAATCTGCTCTAGTTTTAATGAGTCCACACCTGTGCAGGAGCAAGGCCACACATGAGATCATGAAGACAAAGTAAAAAAACCAAATCCTGCAAAGACAAAGCATAGCCTGGGACCAACATATTGCAGACACTGCCTTCAGAACTTTTCAGTTCAATGCAGCAGATGGCTTAGCTACGCCGAAATACTTCTGAAGTACAAGATGTGTTCATTCATGGAAGCTCTTGTTACTTGATTTTCCCATTTGTCCTCTACGATCAGGCTGCTCAAGCAGCCCTCTGCCAACATGTTATTTCTCCTCAGAAAAATATTAACAGACTAAAGTGGAAAAGCTGACATCATAGCTGATGGCTCCAAAATTACACATGGATTAGCAGCCTTGGTATATCAAAGAAACCCCAAACAAACAAACAACAAAGAAAACAAAAAACCAAAATGAAACAAAAAAAACCCCAAAACCAACCAACAAGAAAAACTCGAAAACCAAAACAACAAACCAACCAACCAACCCACCCTGAAAAATAGGTAAAATGTGAAGAACAAAGGCTAACTTTAAGAAAAACAGTAGTCATGTGCTAGGGGAGATAGATGTACTGGTGTAGTTGGCCACTGCCCTAAGCTTGCCCCGAAAGCTCTGCACCAAGAAAGAAGGCTATGAACTGACATCAAACCAATCAAGACTAAAACACTGGTGGACAGTGATACAAAGAGAGAATGGCAGAGAGAGAGAGAGAGAGAGAGAGAGAGAGAGAGAGAAAGAGAGAGAGAGAGAACCCCTGAAAACTACATCTACTACTGAGGAAAAGTATCTGTCAATTTTTTTCCCAATAACTGATGGAAAAACCTTGAATTAAAGCTCCATTCTGCCTGTAATACAGCTTCACTGAATACACTAAACACATTACCAAAAAATCTAATCCTTTCTTGTATATTGGCAATACCTCATTCAAGATAAAACCAATGTTCTTGAATCAAGCCAAAACCAACACTCAACAGTTCAGGATTATTACTGTGAATTCATCAAGAAACCAGCAATTACAACATATGTTGTTTTGATTATAAGAAAGACAGAAAAGTTAAAAGGACACTTCCCATTCTGAGGAGAAAAAAAAAAATCTAGTCAGTGGAATTTAATTACTTGCTCTAAATGTAAGTAGTTTTAGTAGTAACATATTGCAGGATGCATTCATTTGAGTGCATATACACTGGTGGGTTTATTTTTCCTAATGCTTTGAAATCACTCAGTCTCCTGGACATGATGGCAAAACTTACAGAGCAGCAAATTCAGAGGACTGAGAAGAAGAGAGAAATGTTGATTTCTCTTTAAAAGGAAAGAAGGTTTTCACATACATTCAGGTTTATTCTTTTGGTGGTTTGAAATTTTTCTCCTTAAAATCAACATCCTAGTAGATTCTCATTAGAATGTACATCACCATAAAAAGCTGAATTATTTTATTATATACATTTCTAATATGATAGATGCAAAATAATTTTAGAAAATCAGATGACCCACTAACCCATCACAGTTCACATCTGCATCAGCAGAAGTTCAAATACAGCATTAGGGCAGCGAGACATTTCTGAAAATCTTGACATCTGGTTTCTAAACCCACAAAAAGCTGTTATGGTTATTTTGGCTCAGTTTAAAAACAAACTGCTGAACCTCTGCAGCATTCCGGGGAAAAAATGTTTAAAGATGGTTTATGTGCAAGAGCCTATTATAATGCAGCATTATACATAAGGTTCCCCAGTGACTGCTTCACACAGAAAAGGTTAAATTGCTTAAAGAAACTGCTTTGTAAGATGCTAGAAAATGAACCCATCCTGCTTCTTATTGTAAGCCATTGCCATTCAGACATCATACCACCCTACCAAGACAAATATGAACTTATTTGCATATACCCAGGTGAAATTTTGCACTGAGTAATAATAAACTACAAAGAAATTAAAAAGAAATGCTAATTAGCTTCCACATCCAGCATTCCAGAACACAGTAAAATAGTTCTGTCTAAGAAATAGCTGCATTCCCGTTCTTCCAGCATTCTGCAGCATATGGATGAACAGCCAGGCTGAAGGCAGACTTTGACAGATTTACTGATTTATATACAAGGGGAAAAAAATTTTGCTGGTTGCCATTGGAAAAGTTCACATAAAGCACCAAACTGACAGATTGAACTGATTTCTGATAATGAACTGATAAAACAGAATGCCTCTAACAAAGTTGAAATAAAACTTCTTCTTAACTCTTTGCTTGTTCTGTTTATCTCACATACACAAAACAGGTTATTTGCAACATCTACTTTTTCAGTGGCATCTTGAAAGAATAGCTAAAAACAATTCTGAATACATTTCAGGTGGACATGACAACCAAGTCTTAATAGAAAAAAAGTGGGCATTCATAGGTTTTATGCCACTGCTCATAGTTCTTATCTTCCATTTTTTTGGCTATTGGCAAAACAACTAATTTCATTCCAGCTTGGCAATAACCTAAGTAATTACAGTTTTCAAAAAACGGCTGTGTCCTTTTTACAGTTTCATAACCAACCTTAATACAATATTTATATTACCGTAGGCTTCATCATGATCTGGCTACGCTGCAATGCTCACCAATCATTCTGAGAAACCATCTCCAGCTTCAAGACTTCAACTTCACAGCAAGTGTTAAAGAAAAAGCCAGAAGGAAGAACCCCAGCAAACAGAAGGCAAGAAACAGGCTGCCTCAGCAGACCTGCGCAGGCTACCAGCCCCACGCTGCTCTTCCTCCCTTGCCCTTCTGTAACACTGGGTGAATTCCTTGTCTACTTGCTCAAGTGTTCAGTTTTGCTGTTGCTCACCTCCTTTTCAGAAATACCTTTTTTTTTCTGATTGATACGTAAATGTGAACTCTAAGAACATATCAGACCTAGTAAGACATTTTGCTTTCAGAAGCTGGCTTCTGCTTGTAGGTATAGCCTTCACAACAATTTGTTGCAGAGCAACAATTACTTAGATCTGTCTTCTTTGTCAAGTGACTACGGACATGTTACAAACATTCAATAATGAAGGAGAACAAGCCAAAAAAGACAACCAAGAGTTGACACTTCTGCTTTTACCCAAACCTCTCCAGAAAAGAAACAAATAAAAAAATATAACATTGTATTCCTGTAGCATTTCACCTGCTTGGTATCAGATTCATAGGTTCAGTGATGATAAGCAACTTACAGAACACAGGAAGACAGCTCACATTGCTCCCCATTTTCTTTTAATCAGAAAGCAACTAGCATTTTGCAAATTTATAAAGCAGTGCTACCCTTTGACAAGGTAACCCACCTAGCTGATCAAGGGAAGTGAGGTGATGTAACCATTTTGGATTTCAGTAAAGCTTTCCATGCTGTCTCTCAGTATCCTTCTGCATAAAATGTCCAGCACACAGCTGGATAAAAACATCATGTGATGGACATCTTCATTAATGACTTGGATGCAGGACTGGAAGGGACACTGAGCAGGTTCACAGGTGATACAACACTGGGAGGAGCTGTTGATTCCCCCTTGAGGGCAGAGAGGCCCTGCAGAGAGACCTCAACAAATGAGAGGTTTGGGCAACCACCAACCACGAGAAGTTCATCAAGGGCAAGCGCTGGATTCTGCACCTGGGGCAGGGCAACCCTGGATGTACAGACAGGCTGGGAATGAGATCCCCAGCAAATGGATGCACCATGGAAAGGGATCTGGGTGTCCTGGTCAATGGAAAGCTGAACATGAGCCAGCAGTGCTCTGGCAGCCAGGAGAGACATCCCTGCCCTGGGGGGCATCAGGCACAGCATCACCAGCTGAGCCAGGGAGGGACTGTCCCACTCTGCTCTGCGCTGGGGCAGTCTCACCTTGACTCCTGTGTGCTTAATACTTGGCTCTGTCCAGCAAATAATGAAGAAAATTTATGAAACTGTCTGTTCTAGTAAGCCAGTCTTCATTGGCATCCTCTGCTAAAAGGGTATTGAAAGGATGCTGCTGCATATTGTTTATATCAGAGGCAATGTAAATAAAAATATTTTTAAATACACACTGACACATAAGACAGGTTTTTACTTGCAGACTAGAAACTGAATTAAAAACCCAAGAAATCAAGACAAATGACTGTAGCATACAAAGTACAGAACCCATTATATCTTTTTTTATCTATATATAAGAAAAACATCCCGATTCAAAGGACCATCACACACCGACTCTGAGATAAGCCAAAGGCACACAGTGCACAAATCATGTTTAAACAGGGAGAAGTCCAACAAGTGACTTCACAGAAAAATGATGCCCTTCCAGCCCAACATCCCTGGAGCCCTCAGAGTGGTCAGAGGGGGACTGTTACCCCACAGAAAGACCCAGGCAAGGCCTGCATGAACCAGCAAAAAGCACCACTGTGAGCCCAACACCTTGGTTATTTCACCCCTGGAGCTGAATAACACTTACACAATTTAGTGGCAATCATACCAAGTGTTTTGCTGTAGCATTTGTTACATGCTTGAAAGCACAAAAGAAAAATCATGACTCAGGAAAATAAGGTAAGAAGCAGGCTTTTACAGTTAATGTATGGTAATTTAATGCACAATAATCTCAGTTCATGATCACATATTTGAATTAAAATGAACCTTCAAGACAACAAATACTCTAAGAAATTTGCATTTTTAGCACAGAAACCAATGGAACTGAGAATTGCCACTAAATCGCAGAACTGGAAAATCCCATTTTCCTCACTGTAGGTGAAAACAAAAAAACCGTGGACTTATTCTGAGGAATGTGACTATACAGTAGGAATTAAGAAAAAGAAAATATTTCGGGCAAAACAGTGAGAGAAGTCTTCATACACGTTGGAAAATAAGGTTTCAGAGCAGAAAAGGAGCCAAAATCAAAACCTGAAAATAGGAAGTTATAAAACTTACTTTCAGATTCATCTAAATGTGTCACTATCCAGCCAAAGTGGAAGCACGGAATCAATCAAATTCACAGTTCATCTTTACAGTGCTACATACAACTTTCCTCATTATTTACTCATAAAATTAAAGAAGAAAAAAATGGTATGCTAGCAACGTAAGTAATTGAATTAATTCAAGCTTCACAAGTAACTTTTTCCTCTTTGTAAAATCAAAAACAACAATCCAGGCTACCTAAGAAAACATGGAACCTCCATTTTTTTGATGTTCTGCAGCATTGCCATGTCTTCCCTCCTTTCTTGAATTCTTCACTAGAGTCAACTTGACAGATGTTCACAGATACACAACTGTTGATGCAGCATGAGGATTAGAGAAAACACACCCAACACAACAAATAAGATGTCCAAACAAGAAGCCTTCACATTTGTATTGACTTTCCCTGTTTATACAGAGGTGTTCACGTGCCTCTAAGGAAAAGCAGGTCCTTTCAATGAAGAATATTTGATGGGAAGCTTTCTTATTCTTTACTCCTCTCATAAAAGCTTGGTTATAAACTTCTGTGTTTCACAGTTCTCAACTTTATACACAAAGCTCCTTTGCTGAAATCAAGTCCCCAAGAAACTTACTCTACTGATTTCTCATTGAAATAAAATTGTTATTCCACCAAAGGTTGCCTGGTTTTTGGGGAAAAAAAATACATCATTAAAACATAGCAAATGTTTCCATATCAAGTTCTCTGCTTTTTACAAGTACATTATTAAATGGCCATGTTGGGCAGGTAGGAGCAAAAACCAGTAACTCCAGCTACAGTTTTAGGCAGCTGATGTGATAGAGATTGTAACCTGAAGCACTGCTAGGCTGGTGACATTTTGGTAAGGAACCATGATATAAAGAAGCAGTAAGCTGAAAACTATATTGATTAAATAAGACAAGGGGGGAAAAAATGAAACAGAGAAACGAGGAGGCGCCCAAGGAAACAGCAGAACTTGCATCCTCTTAACTCTTGCAGCTGAGATTTGTAGTATCATTCAATTAGTTTGTTTTCTCTTACGTTTTTTGTTTTCTCTTTCTTTTAGGTTTCTAACTTCCATTCAAGTGATTAAACACTGCGGTTCTTTAAAAGCCATTTTACAAACTTTTTCATTACTCAGAGGCTGTACAAAATAGTATTAAAAAAACAAGATGACAAAGCAGGATGAGCCAACAAATAGATTAAACAAGGAATGGACATTCCCGATCTTAATCCTATTTTAACTTTCATGTCTGGTGAACGATGAGAAAACTATCAGCTTTGGGCTTGGCAACTGCTGTATCAATGTCTGCTACCAGCATTAGCACTGAATCCCTTTGTGACTGTGGAACAGTTCAAGGACTTTAACAATATGATTACAGCCTTTAATTTTTGCCTGCAACTGTACGATTAAGTTTAATAAAACTGTGGTCTACACTGTGACTCACATTTTCTTGCCATCATGAACATTTGTTGCACTAGACACGTAACATGCCCATCTCGTATGTGGAAAATTAAGGTAACATTTCACTCTCACAGTATTCCCTTATTGCAAAGCATTGCACTACAGAAGAACATTGTGAGAACGAAGCTGTAAGCGTTTATAAAGCACTCGGAGATTTTTGGATAAAAGATATTATAATTAAAAATTAAATTACTCTAAACTAGTGGGAGGCTTTTCACACCTTTCCCTAAGAGAGCTCGTGCCCCCGCACACAGCACCACCACTACAATGCTCCTGCAGAGACAGAATCTAAGCTAATTCCAAAGTTCAATGCTGCCTGAAGTTACGAATCTGAAACTCTTGCCGCTGAGGAAATTCAGCTCTTTTATGTAACTAAGACTGAAACACACTAAATCTGAAGCTTTCAGCCTCAGTCAGATGAGGAATCAATGTGGTAACCCTTCAGTGAGCTTAAAATGTATTGCTACCATAACTGTTTTATAATTTCAAACAACAAATACTTGCAGAAAAAATATCATGAATAAGCAGTAAGAAAAGTTACTGAGACATTCAAATAAAAAAAATTGTGAGCACCTGTTCACAAGATTTTTCTTATCATCTGGCACTTTTATTACTTGTGAGTCAAGTTAAAAAAGCCCAGAAAGCTTTGCTGAAATAATTTTTCATGTATACAGCAATCATTTCATACGACAGAAGAGCTATATTTCACATTTTAAAGCCCACTACATCTGAAACTCTACGCACACATTGTAATGGTCTCTACACGGAAAGTAAAAAGGTTTTAAGGCGGCACTAACATCAACAATTTATTGCACAACTACTCACATGTATATTATGTTTTGTCCCAAAAAGACACAACTCTAAAATGAGACTCTTGGCATTACTGAACATGGGGAGGACAGCAATAACCATAAAAATAACAGTTATACACACCAGCTGTTGCATAATTTGGAAGCATCAAAAGTTATCCCTTGTGTTTATCACCAAAAGAGGTGTCTGGGAAAAAAGCAACTTCAGGAATTAGTTCCATGAAGATCTTACAGGCAACTGAAAGGGAATGGGGAAGTAGATCTTTCACACTTTTACTACAATTACAGAGTGGGTTGGGTTGGAAGAGACCTTTAAAGGTCTTCTGGCCCAACCCCTTAGCAAAGAGGGGGGATATCTTCAACTGGATCAGATTGCTCACACCCCAACCAACTCAGCCTACAATATTTCCAGGGATGGGGGCACCCACAACTTCCCTGGATAACCTGCTCTGGTGTTTCACCACCCTCACAGGATCTATTTCTTCTATACAACCTAAATTGAAGCTCTTTTAGCTTAAAGCCATCACCTCTTTTCCTATCACAACAGGCCCTGCTAAAAAGTTTGTCCCCATTGTTCCTTAGGCCTCCCTTCTGTACTGAAAAGCAGCAATGAGGTGTCCCTGGAGCCTCCTCTTCTCCAGGCTGAACAACCCCAGTTCTCTCAGCCTGTCACCATAGCAAAGAATCCTACAGCCCTCAGAGCATCTTTGAGGCCTCCTCTGGACTCGCTCCAACAGGTCCATGTCCTTCCTAAGCTGGACACAGCACCCCAGGTGGTGTCTCTCACAAGAGCAGGGCAGAAGTTTAAAGCCAGAGCAATGACTTGACAACATTATGATACCTAGGAAGTAATGGCTACGTATGCCACACATTGAGGTAACTTCATTGGATACCTGGTTATGAAGCATCCTTCAACTGTGGCAAGTGTTCATAAATGCATGTTTGACAAGGGCCATCTAGATGCCAAAAACCAGAAAATCCACCCAAGACAGAAGATAATGATTTACATCAGTCAGCTGGTAAGACTACACCACATAAAACTGCAGCAGTCCTAACCAGCCTTTTTTTTTCTTTCCACTGAACATGCAAAACTTGCAGAACAACCTTCAGCTTCTACACCAAAGTAAAAGTGCCACATTTTGGGCAGCCAGTCTCCCTCCTTACTTTTTTGGTTAGCCAAAACAGGAGAACTGCCTGTCTTCATAATCTCTATTGACAAGAGAAACCTAACCTGAAAAAAGCTAAAGCATCCCTTCGCAACAGCTTTCTAAATGTTGCATACAACAGGGAAAGTAAGCTGCTGTGCTGAATACAGAACTAAAATCCCCAACCAAACCCATATATGTCTTTTACAATTACATAACATTACATTCAGTCTCTTAAAAAAAAAAAAAAAACACACAGAAACCAAAAAAACAAACAAACCAACAAAAAACCACTTCACGTAAAAACCTGGCGGATTTTACAAGTATTATCTCCCTCCTTTTGCCATCTAAATAGGAAAGACAAGTAGTAAAAAAGCAGCAATTGTTTCAAAACACGTATAATTTTGAACATATTAACACGTGACAGAATCACAGAACAAGCTGGGTTGGAAGGGATCTTTAAAGGACATCTGGTCCAACCCCCCTGCCGTGGGCAGGGGCATCTTTCACTGGATCCGGTTGCTCAATAGATTTCCCTATTTTAAGCATTAAATTCTCTCCTAGCCTTGACTGGGTCTCTCATGCTTTTTCAGAGCGTATTATTGCTGTCAGTGGTTGCATAAGAGAATTACTGAGATTTTCAGAAATGCCAGCAGAAATAAAAAACATAACCTTAGGAACAAAATAGAAATCCAGTTATCTGCAACTCTTCCCAGATATGTTATTTTTCACAAGCAATAATCTGGAAATATTTTTAATTTTAAGATCTACCCTCTAAAGCAAAACTCCATTTTAAAAAAAAAGTATGACGTATTTGTACAACTCCACGTATTTTTAAATACACAACTCACTTCCAACAACATCTGGCAGATAAAAACCAGACAAGTGATATAAGGGGGGGTCTAGTGCACTTGTAAAGTTCCTTCCATCTTCTGCTAAAAAAAATTAAAAACGAAGAAAAGATCAGTTAGGCTCCAAACAGAGAGTTCTGCTGCGAGTCGAACGCAGGCCCTCTAGCAGCGAGATTATGTGATTATTTCTGGATGCCGCAGTCATGTGGTTGCACAGCAAAGCTTTTGTCGGAAACATGACACAATCCCATTGCACTCAAACTGCTGGCAGCAACTCGCCCGACTGCATTTCCCTAAAACACACCCACAGGGACAGTAAAGAAATAACAGCTTTTCACTGCTACGGCCTCAACTAGTCAGGGAGTTTTTATTCCCTGTTGCAGTCAATCTAGAGGCTCCTCTCTCATTTTTCACTGGGGATCAGTTCATGATTATCTACCCCAAAAGGCATCTACCTGGATATTGCATCTTTTCAATGTTAGTCCTTCTATCAGACAGGTATGTTTTTCAAACATCACCATACAGTTTCTCATTGTACTTTTCAGAAAAACACCAGACTTGCTAAAAATATTTCACTGGATTATATATCAAAGACCAACTCATTGTTCAGCTTTAACTAATTCTGCCTCTCAAGCTGTCTTAAACTCAGAATATTTCCACATTCAAGTGCAACAGTTAAAGCATATACAAAATACCAGCCTCTAGGCAAGACAACGCCTGTAAAAACTGAGTACAAAATTAAGTATGTTAGATGTTAAATAACCAAATATATTTGTAATAGAACAGACTGTGGAAATTCACATATTTAGCTCCTATCACATGACTCATCACTAGTTTGCTTTTACCTATAAAAATGACATACTCACTACCAGGTACATGGAGTACTGGAAAACACAATCTAATTACCTGACTTCAGGATAATAGGCATTTGACCATAAAAATAAATCAAACCTTGTAATTCAATACTTGCAGAGGGTATTTTTGCAGCAGTTAAGTTCTCCTTCCGAAAGCTCTTGAGTTACACTCAGCAATCAAAACCAATTCCTGTCTAACAAAATTTAGCAAAATGCTATTAAACACAAAACCTCATAGTAAAAGTCACAGAAACATATAGCCACCATAAAAGTACTCCAGAACACCTGGGAAAAAACTCCTATTCCCTGACTCAAATCAACTCATTAAACCACCTCAGGAGTGAGCCTTCCTGTGTCTATCAACACAGCTTACTCATTTTCTGGGGAACTCAAAGCAATCCAAGGGCACAGTTCAATCACAGTCACTACAGCCCTACTACAAGAAAGTTCCTCAGTTGTGGCTGTAACACCCAGCAGTGGGGCTCTACACTGGAAGTGGAGTCAGGAGGGATTTACAAACTAATTCTGACACAGAACTTATATTCCAGCCTTTGCCAATTCCTGCAAAAAAAATTTAAGTCATGTTGGCAAAAAATGTTCTTTGTCCTGTTTGTGTGAGCCAAATTGAAGGCCATACACCGCACCAGCTCAATTCTTCCCCTGAAAACCTCCCCAAATTTTTTATAATTTTTTTTTCTGATAGTTGTTAGAACTGCAAAGTGTATGATTTCATCCCACGGCAGACAACATCCTCAGGACGTCCAGGCTTTGCTGGTGTACCTGGCTGAACTCAGTGCTTGTCTGCATGCAGGAGCTCAGAATAGCACAGGGGGTGAGGCAGAGGCAGAGTTTAATGCACACTCCACTACAGCTGAATGCAGGAGCAGCAATTCAGTTTCTTTCCCTGGGAACACACTAAATGAGCCAAGCTGTAACTTGCAATTGGTTAATGACTTCAAAGTTAAAACCTTTCAAGTTAAAAATATGCCACAAAAAGCATCTTATTGTTTTGACCTGTTTACAACAAACCACGAAGTAATAAAAATATTTTTAAAACCGACTCACGCTGTTTGAGAAACACTTTTTTCCCAGTAAGATGAAATAATACTTGAGAGAAGAAGAGAAGAAACAGGTAGGATGAAAATCAAGACTCCTGCATTTTGAGAAAAGTGACCACATGTATTGACGCATCATTAAATATAAAAGCTTCCTTAACATTTTTAGGATGGACTGTGATTTTAAATCGAAATTTTTCATATACTTTGCAACTGATTCCCACATTATCTTAATTCTTACACCTTCTAAGATTTTTCTCCCACTATAATTACATGAGCAAACTAAAGCTTCTTTATATCACTTCCTGACTTGCTGCTAGTACCTTCCTAAGGTGTCAAACAGAGTTTAGGTATTTACTGTGCATTTCAAAGGCTTTCAACTTGGAGTATAACATCCAAATCCACCGACATGACATTTTGTAACACTCATTCTGAACTGAAACACAAATCTGAAGATACAGCCTCTCAAAGCAGGTCACCATGGAGTCTGAGGCAGAACTCTTAGAGAGAGGAAGAACTAATGCTGACTGATGGCATAAATACCATTTTGAAAGAGAAAGACAAAGAGCAGGTGGGACAATCTGTTGGACAATTTAAGGTATTTTGCAGGGCTGGCTATCAGTATTCTACTCAGCATCCTAAGGTGCTCTCATTACACACACCTTGAAAAAGAAATAATAATTACATCATTAATAAACCTGCCAGAGATTACAGATTGAGAAGTGAAATTTTTTTCATCAATATGTATGGTATTGACAGTAAACAGCTGAAACAGATGAAAAATGTTTATGGTGTTGTTTAGCTATTATGGATTCATTTGACAAGCAGATTAGTTCTGTGTGACTCTCAGCCCTTCCCACGGCTCATCAGAGCCTCGTAACTGCCCTGTTTGCCAGCCAGTAACAGACGGTATAAAACTAAACCAAACAAGTTTATTTCAGACTTCCTTTTCTCGCTTTCAGTAATTTCTCTTGACTTTGCTTCTGCTTCAGCTGTTTAATTCCTGGACTCCATGGCTATAGAACTGCATTTACATCTTGTAAATATACTATTTTAACATCACTGGGTATACATCTCTAATTATGCTGGTATGTAGCAATATGATACCACATGTCTCCCAAGTAAAAACTGATGAAGCTGCATCTGGTCCATTTTAAAGGGAATCTGAACAGAACACTAAAATGCATCAAGTATCCTATTTATCTCAGGTGTTAAGATACTGAATGAAGAGCAACTGCATTCTGCATGAAACATTTATCTGATGACCTAGTAATTTTATTTACTGTTGAACCTGCTCACCAACTTTAACTTTTAATTTTTCCCGTATTAAAGTAGAAGGTCTGATACATCTGTTTATAGCTTAATGCCTTTGCTTACCCATGCAGAAAAAGAGCTCTACAGTCAGATTATATCAATTTGCTCACAAGACATAGTCTGTAATTAATAATACCCTACACTGACAAGTCAATACAGCAATCTTCCATTCTGTAACTCTCACTCTGTAAATACAGGTTACAAAGACACAGCATTCTAAAGAAACAAACTCCAAATCCTCAAACCCAGTCTCTCCAATAGTTTGTTTACTCATTCAGCTGAGCACAAAACAGTCTGACAGTCACCAAGTGACATCTGCTCACTACATAAATCCTTTCAAAAACCAACAGCAGATACCACTAGCATCAACTTCCTCTGAAGAAACCAAAACAAACTGAAACCAACCAAACATGCCTCACTTTGTTGTTTTCTTTCCAGAAAACTTAGCTTAAAAGCCTGTCTTGCACCTTCAACACCACTAGCCTGATCAGGACTAGGGCTGGGGAGCATAGAACAAGTGATCACCCATACTGGTTTCTATCACATGCATCCTCACCAGCTACACCAACCCCCTTAAGGATGCTTAAACATCCTTCATCTTGCAACTCTCCTGGTAAATCCCTGCCTCTGAGCAGCAGACTACATCATCTCACTCCATAGAACAGGTGTGGCCTCACATTCATCCTCAGTCTGCAATAGGTTTTCGAGCCTATTCAGTACCGGTTGTCCAGTGAAGGAGCTTGAAATGAGTTGATTCCAGACAGCTGCTGAACGCCCACTTGGCCATTATCCCACTACCCTCTCCCATGGGATTAAGTGATAAATAAAAGGAAGGTGAAAAGACCCACGGATCAAGATGATGACAGTTTAATAACAGCATAAAGGAATTCATTCACTATTCCCCATCTGCAGACAGATATCCAGTGGCTTCCTAGGAAGAGGAGTCTCAGCACAGGTAACACCTGACTGTGAAGACAAGTATCATAGCCAGAAACATCCCCTCCCGTGCTCCTCTTTTACCTGAGTTTTCACCACTGAGCACAGCATCATATGGCATGGCATATAACATCCCTTTGGTCAGCTGAGGTCAGTTGTCCCAGCTGTGTCCCCTCACAACCTCGTGGCCAGCACTGTTTTAGCCACCAGCGTGACACACAGCCCCACACAAGCTGCTATGCAGACAGAAAACTTCATAATACCACCCCAGCCAGATGCAGCACGGCGTTATTACAAGGTTTCCCTGAGATTCCAAGTGTAAGACTTTTTTCTTCACTCCCAGGATCCTGGCTACAAAATCACTTCCCATTACTATACCGAAAAACAAAAGAACAGGATGGGCACCTTTAAAAGGGTCTCCTCATCTTTACAGGCATTTTCAGACACTTTTTAACATGTTCATCGTGCATAACTTTCTTAGCGAGAAGCCAGTGACATTCTTGAAGTCACTTCATGTCCTGCCCACCACAGACCAGAAGACCCACGAACGGCAGAGGCAGACATGAGGCAAAAAGGCTCACAGGAGCAACCTGTGACTTGCAACATGTAGGGTTTGTTTTGTTGGAGGAGTTGTTCCTTGGTTAGCTTAAAAAAACCCCACGAATCCATACAGCAGATTCATCATAAGATACATAGGCAGAAAGCAGAAGAGGAATGCATGCCTTTTCTCTATTTTCCTTTTTTTCAATCGTAATGCTTCTTCTTTGGGCATCAAGGGTACCCCAAATATGTATTAACCTGGTTGCCCTTTTAGGTGCTCACTGGTATTGCACTGAAAATGCTGAAAACAGTTTGCACAAGCAATTCTTGGCTGGAGGAGGTAAATATTTGACAGTCTGATATATACAGTCAGTCTTACTTGGTTAAGCACAGGTTACTCAAAACCATTTTGTTATTCAGATTCAATTACCCAGAACACAGTTATTGTCTTCTCTAAGGACCTGTTGAATAGCAGATATTCCAAACTTGTATTCAGTACTGAAGCCATGTGTTAATGCTCGCTTCATGATATAAGGAATGCAGAGAATCAACCATCTGTAACATTCAAATTCAGAGTTTTGCATATATTTTAAAGAGTCACCTTATTATGACTGTCTCCATACTTTAATACAAAAAAATTAAACACGAAACTTGGAGGATTTTAGGCACCATCTAAGATCAGAATTAATGGACATTTTACTACAAATCTGGGAGAGATTCAAATTTCAAATGACTTACACTGTCTATTGCTAATACTCAAGTTCAACCACGACATTTACATTCAAGATTTTGCAATCAGCTGCCATATAGCTAATTCCCAGGATTTTTAATTAAAGTGGATTTGGAAGAGAATTCTTCAAACTGACAACTATCTGCTACATAAACTAACCAACTTTAGGCAGGTTTCATTATGATGGACACTAAAGATGATGAACAAGGGGAGGCTCCTGCTATTTTATATTGAACCTTTGCATGTTCTGTTTTCTTCCACAGAACTGTGAACCCCAAAAAATACAAACTATAAGACAATAGGACATCATTCTAAATAAACTTTGCCAGTATGCTTTTTCTTTGTTAAATTCTGCTTAGCTAATGACAACCTATTCCCCACCATTTCTTCCTTGAGCCATTACCATAATAAAACTTGGTGACATTTAGCACCAAGGAAACCCATCTGCTAATACATGGACAGCTAGTATCTTTGACAGCCTAATTTTCATCAAGGACAGGAAAAGAAATGATCTCTTGCTAACACTACATCTATCACAAATGAGATCAGCCTGTGCTTTTCATTATTCGACACGGATTACATTTGGAAAGGAAAATGTACTGCTGCATTAATACATCTCACTGTGCAAAACATCATTTGCAATTGTACAAGTTTGAAGGCAGAAAGAAGTACATAAGGGAAAGGGATTTCTTTGGGGAAATCAGGAAATGACTGACGGATGACTCAAACTGATGAACTCAGATTTGTAACTTTTTTCTTATGTATAAATGAGATCTGTAACTTTCTTCTTACGTATAAATTAGAATAGACAATTCAAATTTCAGTTGTATGTTTAAATATCTGGAACAGATGAAGATAAAAACCTAGAAGAGATGAAGATACACATTGTAGTCTGTAACAACTGGTCACCATCCTAGCACTGTATGTTTACAAACTCCAGAGGTACTATAAAGGTTACAGTACAAGAGACAAATCTTCACAGAAGTGACAGCAAAGCCCCAGAGCTGAGTTTGTATACAGAAGATAAGAGCTATGTGAATTCCATACAGTCTTACAGAGAAAGCAAAAAAACATATTAAGAAGTGAAAGAAAATAGATCTATTGCACATTCTGTCATACTGCTACCAAAGGAGGCTGAGCCTCCCCATCCTGCTTCACCCAGCTCTGGGGTAGGAACACGGCCAAGCTCCCCTTCACATCCACTGAGTATCCTGTGACTCCCACAAGAACATCACATGCATTAACAACAAAACAAAACAAATAAAACCCCAAAAGAATACCAAAATAAAACGAACAAAAAAACCCCACTCATAAAACAACAGCAAACCTAACAAACACAAAGAGATTAAAGATTTCACATCTCCTTCCTGAGCTCCATGTATAGATCCCTGAGCATATCTACAAGAAACATGTTCACTGAATAAATTTATTCATGTTACCATAGATTTTAGAATAGTTATGATACAGGAAGCAAGACTTTCTTTCCCCTCACGCATCAACAGCATTATGACCATACTTCAATTACAAAATTATTTGCAGCTCATTTTCAAGGTATCAAGTATTCAGGATTTGAAAATACTGACCTAAGTCTTGATTCTATTGAAACAGTAACAAATAAAATAAAGCATGGTCATAACATAAAGAGGCTATTTCAGTGCAAGTATGTGATTAACAGTTTATTTTGTTTGTAGGCTACTGTATCCTGTGGTCTCTGCATAAGTTGCTGCTAAACTTCCAGATCACCCCTCAGTAAGTTTAACCTTGCATTTCAATGCACTGTGCCAGAACTCACTAGGAGGCAAGCAAAAATACTGTGCTGATTTACAAATCAGTTCTTCATGGATAACAGTGGCAATAAAAGCCCACTAAGAAAACTGATGTGAGGATAAACGCATTTTAAAAAGCCCAAACACCTTTAAATCCCCTTTAAAGGGACCACAGACAACACAAATTCATATTACTCAGTTTAGTTCAACTTGAGGATCATCCTTCATGCCTATTCAAAGAAAAAAGCTAAATAAAGGATGGTTGAGATATCTTCTCTCTTCTTTTCATACAGCCTGAGTGGACACTAAAGAACACAAAGCACATTTACACAAAATCCCTATACCTCTTTTCATGGAAAGAAAAATATAAGAGAAAGGAATAACTACAGAAAATATTATGCATTCGAGTAGAATACAGAAGGATAAAAAACCAAAACCAAACTAACTTCTGATGAAAGCATTTTTGTTCTCTTGGAGCCTCTGCACTTGCATTAGCTTAAACAGTCCAGTGCTTTTTCAGTCTTGACAAGAGACTTGCTTCAGTGGCTGACACTCCACTAAACACTCCCAGAATAAAGGAGATGTATCAGGATGGTAAATGTCATTAAAGCAAAATAGAAGGATGAGAGATAAAACAGGAAAATATTTCTAGCCAATTTTGGTACTAAACCGTTCAATGAAATTTTCCATTCTTTGGGTCACCAACTGTTTCGAATTCCTCCTTACACATCTTATCCCTTCTCTCACACAACAGTTTCTCTAGATCAGCAAATTACAAAAGGTTAAGAAGAAATTTAGCATCCTGAAAAAATTTTTTATATAAAATTTTAAAAAAACCCCAAAACATGCTGCCCTGTTTGGAATTTCCTTTAGTCCAGTAATAACCAGAGATCTTACTACTGATTTGAAATTATCCTTATGCCACTATGTTTTGAACAGTAGACTCGAGCAATTTTTAAACGAGTATACTCTAGTTTTGTATTTCTAAAAGTGTAATTACATGAAACACTGAAAATTTTTATGACTGACATCACTGTCAGACTTGATTTACATTCCAAAATTCTCCTAGTAGTTATGGACATGCAAATCATGCATGTCCATAAAAAAACTTATTAAAGTATGTACATGAATCTGGAATTATGTGAACTAGGCATAGGGAATCTATGACAATCACTTGCAGGTTCAAAACATGAATATTCAATGTTGTTGCTCTATTTTGTAATGTCTGTAAGATACATGTTCCTTACTGAAGAGCTAAATATTCTCCTGTTTCATATTCTTACATAATTACCAGATAATAATTACCAGAGTTTATCAGAATTTGGGGTTTTTTTCTAAATGTATATTTAAACTACCAAATGCTGACACTGATTTTTTTGTGTATGTTCTCACCGAATAGCATGTCAAATACGCCATTTGAGCTTTTAAATTTTTAGCCTCACAGTTTAAATTACCGGCCTTCAAAAGCCTCCATGTGGATTTATAAGTGCTGTCTGAAGAATTCACTTGAGCAGCTTTAAAATACTCAGAAGGAGACAGCACAACATCTGTCCCTGACAAGCTGCTGAAAACCAGGCAGGAAGCCAAGCACTCCCCAAAGTTCCAGCCCAGCAAAATCAGGCAGTCTTGAACAGCTGTAAAGCAAGAACTGCTTTTAACATTAAATCAAAGGAATCAAAGCTTGTGATAAGCATGCAGCAGTTGTTCCTTGAAGTTTACCAAAGAAATGAGAGCCAAAGCTTAACTCGCCCATATCAACGTATTACAGCTTATTACTATTTTACTGATGAAGTTGTCTCTGTGTCTTTTAAAATTACATTAGATTTTAAATACAGGGAAGGCTTCACTGCTTTGCAAAACTAAACAAATCCCCCTCTGAGGATTTTACTGTGCAAATTCACAGGAGAAAACAGAGGGAGCAAAACAGTAGCAGAAAAAAGAACACCACAAACTAGACTTTAGGAGGCTTTTGTTCATCAGGTTCATGTCCCAAGCCTTCCCATAGATTTCAACTGTCTTTTGGGGGGTTGTTTTGCTCTTAAGGAAACAAGAATAAAAATTGTAACAGTGAAAACTACAGAAGAGATAGAGGGAAAAAGGCTTATAAGGTCAAATGGAGATAAGCAGAGGTCCAAGAAGGTGAAAGAAAGAAAGGTATTGGGAATTCTGAAAGTGGAATTCTAAAAGGAAATTCTAAAAGACGCTTAACTCCTGGTGAAAGCAGAAAGATAAAAATGAACAAACAAGAAAACCAGTCTGTTTTATTACTTAAAAGAAAGTCAGAATGTTTCAATAAGAGAATAAAAGTATCAAGTCTTTCAAGACCAAAAAGAAAACTCACAACGCTTTTTCTAGCAATAAGAAGTACAAGTAACATGGATTTGAACATGTTGCATTAAAAAAACTCAGAGTATGAATTCTTGAGCTACAAAATAAATCTTGAGCAAAATTTTGCCCGAACACATGCAGTCCCATGTTTTGAGAGAACAGTTTTCATCTATACACTTTTTTCTTCTGTATAATAGATTTACCTACATTTTTCCTTTTTCTGCCTTCTTCCAGAATCATGCAAGATTGAAGTCAAGAAAAAAAGAGAAATTATAAATCACACAATCTTCAATTGCCTTCTGGTTTTATGCACGATATGATGTATTAGGCTGCACGACAGCCAAGGGGTGGTGCACAGGAAGGGCTCGGGGTCACGGGGCTACCTGGGAGCTGCCACAGTACCAGTGAGCCTGCCCCGGGCTGCAGCTCAGATGCACGGCTGGCATCACACAGGGTCAGTGGGAACAGCTACCACAGCCCAGCCACACAGGAGGGCAAAGCAGAAGCCACATGGGTGACCCTGATATTCAAAATGCAGGACACAAGAAGTCTGCAAATCTACAAACCTGACTCTGTGGAAGAAGATCGCTCTGGGAAGAGACGAGGGAGGAACTGAAGGAGACCCCTGCAAGGCTGGGCTGTTGACAAGTGCAGTGAACAGGTCTGGCAACTTTCATTATTAGAACCATATAATAAAGTACTTTTCAGACACACATCCTGACTTCCTATTTACTTCCTGGTGCTTTCCAAGCACTGACAGAGTCCTGTCCCCATTACTTGTCCATGCTGCAGTAATAGGGTGAAGTGAGGTGTTCAAACTGGAGCTTCCAAAATGCAAATGCCTAGTGAGAGGCAGCATGCTCAGAAGGAACCTGCATGCAGTAATTACCTTCCCTGTCAGTCTAAAACAAGTCAAGCATCATCTTCCAAAAATCATACAAGCCCACCAACTTTTTTGTTCTTGTTACCTTTCATTTTTTTAAGATTATGTGATACTTAAAAAGCTGCTCCATTGTTGTTCTGAATCCTTCCTTGGTTTTACCTTCATCATGAAAAGTTTGTTATTGAAAATTTCATACCTACCCTTGTCTGGGTATTTGAGTAAATGAAAACAAGCTAAACTTTACTTACACCATTGAAAATATAAAAGGAAAGGTTTTCCAAGCTTACTGACAGCTTGAAGAAAAGTAGAATTACTAGATTATCAGAGGGACAGAGGAGTGATTTCACATTAAAGAGAAGAATCCTCTGATTTAACTTGTGGCTGCCATGCAATGATGTCCTGGAAAATAACTCTTCCGAACATCATTCACCTTCAAGTCAAATTATTTATCTTAGAGTGCCATGGGAAACAATACAGCCTTGAAGCGCCACAGTGAAAATAAAAATAGCATCCATAGCTTTCCCTCTAATATAGCAGATATTGACAAACTAATTTTTTCCATTATTCTTCACAGGTTTGCACTTAATCTATTTTTTAACGTCAGTTGCTCTAGGAACCAGGCCTATACCAATGCTGAGAAAGAACCGAAGCCACAACAGGCAGCGTTCAATACTCAGATTGAAAACACAAGTTAAAATTGTCTGAAAAACCTAATGAAAAAAATCCCAGAATTCGTATCAGAAGCTTCTTTGGCAAAGTAGGATTTAAATGGCACATCTTCCTCCAATGGCAGCTACAGTATAATGGGATACTCCAGTCGTCCATACAAGCTGTAATTTTCTTTCATTTAGATCTAACTTAAATTACAATAAATATGTTTTTATAAGTTGCTTTAGAGAGCTGCAATTAGACTATTCAAACACCATCCTAAAGCAACATAACTGAAATATTATACTCCACAAAACTAGTGATTTTCAGAAATAATAACTCATCCCAGATTAGCAAGGGGGACTCTTTCTCCAACCCATCTTGCTGCTGGTTTTAGAAATTCTGTATTAGGTTTTCAGGGACTGGTGGAAGGAGTGGCTGAGTGAGCAAAGAGAAACCACAAAGAAATATTTGGAAGACATTTCTCATATAAAAACATACAGGTGTGCACCAGGGATAAGGACACTCGGGATCAGTGGTCTGCAATGTACACAAAGAGCTCACACTCAGCTGTTGCGCTTTGCTACCTTAAGGTTTAGGCTTTGTGAGTAAAATGCTGATGGGAACTTACAATTTGTGTATTTATCCATCAGAAGACCTAAACTCTTGTCCATGCATGAAACATGATGATTAACTATCACCATCTATCATCATCTTGCAGCCTCCAAAACATGGTACAAATCAACATATTGGTAGAACTGCAAAGCAGTCTGTTTGGTTCTTTTGAAACTGCATTAAACAAAATTGCTTGGACAGAGTGTGGCTTCTATGAACTACATTATGGTGGTATCTGAATACCAGTATTACCAGTATGACACCAGACACTACAGAATCTTACTGTTTCAAAGAACAAACCAAAACCACAAACACAAAACTTCATAAATATTTATAGCTAGACTAGGGGAGATGAAAAGGGCTAAGATAAAGTTCCTACTCAGACACCTGGGCTCCACAAGTGGTTTGTGTTTATTTGTTTAAGCAAAAAGAAAATAAGCAACATAATAAGCAAGGTCTCCTGTTACTCGAAAGATCAGCCAGCAGCTGCAGCATTCCCTTTGCCCTCAACTTCACCCAGGTGATGTTTCCTAACTCCGGTTATGAAAACATGGAATAAATTCCCTCTCCCAGCCAACAGTACTTGTTCTCATCTCTCCAGAATGTCCTTTTCTCTCCCAACTTACCGTCCACCTCAACACTGCTGTGCATTCATCTGAACTTTCTGAATATTCGGAGAGAGAAAGAACTTTAGGATATTTACATATAAACTGGAGAACGAGATATGCCTAGCATGCTAATTAATCCCAGAAGCAGTTTAGCTACAGCCAAGGTTTTCATGATTACACTGCAGGAGAAAAAAAATCAACAAGGAGTTCTTGTCAGGGAGCAGCAGGGAGGAAAGCAAAGAACACAAGCTAGGTATTACTGTCCAACTGCAGAGCTGACCTTTCAATATTAAACAAAACCTCCTACATATGCTGGAATTAGGTGGGGTAGGTGGCTCAGGCAGGAAAACAAAGAAAACCAAGGAAATAACTTATGTGCCTGCTATAATAGTGAAGAGGGAGACAGTGGAAAGCAGTTCCATGTAAGTATACGTGGTCACAGTAACCAATCCAGGCACTTAGACTGACCATATGAATCTAAATGGAAAATGAAAAAAAAATATTTGGAGAAGTCAATTAAATGAATGGTGAATGAATTAAGAGGAATATGGCAGCAGTGTGCTCAATGTGTACAGGAGCACTGTACCACACTGATCCTAAGTCAAAAGCATCTGGAAAAAAGGACACACAGATTAGAGGCAAAGTCTATGCGGGGTCTGAAATGGCACAGTCAAGAGAATTGAGAGGAAAAATCAGGATGGATAGTAGGACTATCCAAAGAAGGATGAAGAAACATGGCAAGCAAGAACTAATGAAGAAAAATATCTAGGAGGTACTGGACACATGTTGAACTTGAACTGAAATGCTCAAGGAAATTAGTTTAGTGTAGTGAACTTATGCACTCATCCTCTACCCAAGACAGAGAAAGCTACAGGGAATGAACAACGAAAGCAAGCACATCATCTTCCTTTCTAGGTCACCCCCAGCATTCCCACCCAGCCTGGTGCCATCCTGCTGCAGCTGCACTTTGAGACATCTCCCAAACCTGAGCTCTAGATCTTTCTGAAGGTGGCACAGCTGCCTGCCACCTCTTTGTTAACAGGACTCACACCAAAAGCTACCAGCAAATCCTGGATCTGCCTCCCAGAGCAGCCAAACTCGGGGATGGGAAGGGGCCTCCTCTGGTGGCTCTCCCAGCAGCTCAGGGCAGGTGTGTCAGCACCACGTTCTCCTGCTAAACAGGCTCTCTCCAGCACTTCACCTACATTTAAGTATCAAGCAACTTTTAACTGCATCTTTTCAGTGACTTGAACTGTTAAACAAATAGAAGAGTAAAAAAAAAAAAGCTGCAAGACAAGCAGGGTTTTTTAATACAGTGAAATTTCCCCTTTATAGCTGGGTGTAGTGTGCCAAGTTTATTTTTAAAATGCCTTCAGGGCTAAACTGCAGAAAATAGAGCTTTGCAGATAAGAATACCACTGGTTCCTTTAAAGGTGAATACAAGAAGCTGTGTACTACCAGGAACTATGTACAGAAAAATACAGAAGACACAACATCATTTTATCATTAGAAAGATTGAACTGTTCAAAAAGACTATCACTGCCTTACACTACAGTGTACCTACCACACTATCTGCCAGCACTGAGGGAATTTCAGGAATATTTCTATTATAATACTGATGTTTTCAATTTATCACAACTCTCCAGAGCAAGCTCACAAATCAATATTTTTAAGGAGTATCACTCACATAAACAATATTCCTCACCCCCCAAAAATAAAAGGTTTAAACAAAAGTTCAGTTATGTTAAAGCGAGAAAGAAAAAAAATAACCTTTTCTCACAAAGAAAAATCTTGAAATGTAAAACAATTACAAGCAGTTCTAGTCAGTCCTAATTCTGCACTGTGAAAGATCAAGTTTGGCATGTTAATATCTACCTCTGGGAAAGCCAAGAGACAAGCAAATTGCTCCATAAACATCTTGATCTTATTGCTGACTATGATGATTTTATGACAACTTATTGTAACTGTGTTCTTTTAAAAAAGTACAGAAGCTACTGTGAAGCTGTAATATTCACAGTAATATTTACAATATTCTTCAACCTTCATAGTCACATTGCACCTGCTAGGAAAAGCCTGCCTGGCATTTGGACTTTACCAAACCCACCACATTCCAAGGTTCACTTTTAGGTTATTATTTCTGTTAAACATTCCAGTTCTCCTACAGATGTTTCTATGAAATTTAAACCCTTTAAACAATAACTAGCAGAAGGTTTTTGTCACAAAATAAACAAATGAACATATATCAGAATGAGAATTAATTCCTCAATACTTTAGAAAACTACATTTAAGTGGTAAAAGAAATGAAGAAAAGTGGAAGCCTTAACACATAAGGTGTTCACAAGAGACAACTCAGGAAACCTTTCCTACTTACAGTTAACATCTGACATCTTTAAAAAGGCTTTATTTCATACCAAGATTAGCACTTACATTAGAGAATATGATCTTTAAGAGAAAGTCAGACTTGTAACATATATTAATATACCTGGATTTTCACAATCCTTTTTAATCTCCTTGCCTATTCAATGGACCAAAAGTCCTCTCACAGTTATTTATAAACAAAAGCAAAGCTAAATGCAACCATTCAGAAATCTTATCATTTCCTCATAAAAGTGATCATTGCAGTTTTCAGGAGAACAAGGTAGAAAAAAAGTACTTTCAAGCCATTCTGTATACTGTCTCAGAATCATTCAAAATACTGTTTTATTGAATACTTGCAATAGAACCATAATTGTATTTGTCTTTATTCCTATTGTCATAGTAATGTCAAGGCCTTAAAAAAATACTTCGAGTCTGCCAACTTTTACCAGCCTGCTTCCTAAAAGGAGGATCAATGTTTTGTACTTATCTCTTATTCAGTACTCAAAACACTGCATTAAAAAGGTAACCATAAAAATGGGCTCAGATGTAACGTAAAATATCATATAGTATAACATTATTGCAAAGAGATTTCTTCAACTAATTCCAGTGTGTATGTTCTACAATAAGCCTAATGCTCTTCACAGAATTCACCATGAGAATTGAACAAGAAATTCCAAGAAAAACAGCTTTTCTTATCGAAGAGCTTTTTCTTATCAAGCAACACACAAGATTTTAGCCAGAGAAAGTTCTTTCATCAGTCAACCCACAGAGGAGGTGAGACTGTAGTCAAGGTAGAACAGTAAGACTGTGTAAGACTGAGTTAAGGGATGCAGGTTACAATCTCAGCTCAGCTTCAGCAAGCCCTATACCCTCCATTTCAGTTTTCCACTGGAGATTCGGTTCATCTTCACCTATAGATATGAAAGCCTTTCAAAGGAGACATACTGTATCAGTTTTAATTAATAAGATGCAATTTAAAACCTAATTTCTCTGAAGTACATCAAGAAAGCACAAGAAAGTGGATTCAGTTCTTCAAATCTAATTGCATGCATTTGAACTCCAAACTCAAGTCTCAATACACAAAATAGAATTTTCTAAAAAGATGGCAGACTTTTCTCTTACCTAACAAGCACAGCCTACTAAATCAGACCACTAAGGAAAGGGAAGAATAAAGAACTACTTCGTTCCTCCTTGAAGTTTGTACAAAAACAATAAAAACAGCAGGCTAACGCCAATCCTGTAGAAGACCATTCAACATCAGGTATTTTGTATTCCTCCTTATTTGTACTGCAAACTTATCTTTTAAAATGAGGGTGTTTATATATTCATTTCTCTTGTAAAAGAAATTTTCCTTTTAAAAAAATTACGTTTATAATCAGTTTATAATAATAATTTTTAATCCTCTGAATCCTAAAGCAGCACAAAGCTTCAAGTGGTGACATGGAAGCCAAAACCAGAACAAGACAGAGAAGGTGTAAACAGCACTGAACCACACCTCACTTTCCTGAGACCTAAAATGCAAAGAAGAGCATGAGATAATACCTTGCATGATCTTCTCCCAAGCATCAGAGTTTAAGTGCTCCTAAGGATAAAGGTGGAAAGTCAGAAAAATACTTGAACAAACCACAGGAAATACTCAAAGTATGTGACTTCTTCACAGAGATTTAAATCATGTTCCAGCTTTAATGAAATCCATATTTATTTAACAATTTTCTCCCGTGAGTCCTTATTAACAATCATATTAACTGTAGATGAGTGAAAGTTAGGAAAAGTACAGGTATAAACATTTTACCACAGTGCATAAATTGCCATTCAGGCCATAAAACTCTTGCCCCACCATCCTACACCCCCTTGAAACTGGACAAGAGTTTCTTTATGAACTTCCTGAACACATCCGACAGCTTCAGGACTCTAAAAAGTGTTGGTTTTATTTATTCTGCTGTGTTTTCTTACAGCATGAAAGTACTAGACACAAATTTTCTTCCTCACAAATTTTTCCAAGGCTGGATTTGGGGGTTTTTTTGAGGCTGGGTACTTTCAGTTTATTTGGTCACAGTTCTATTGTTTATTAATAATAAAAAGAAAGCATAGAAAAAGCTACAGGGAGAATGACTGAAAAAAACCCCTTCTGATGATGCAGTATGATATCCAAATCTGCAGTATACTAGGGGCTATGTCAGAGTTTCAGACAGTTATCTTCTCTGTCTGTCTTACAGAGCACGTTACTTCCAAAACAGCTCCAGCTGACCAAGTTTTATGCTATTCAAGCTATACAGAAAGCTAAGGGAAAAGTGATCACTGTATCAGTCATGATAAATCCAATACAGAACCTGACACAAACAATATCACAGACCATCATTTTGTACTTAAACCATTCCAGAATTATAATAATCATGGAAGTACAAATTGCTTATAACAGCTAAAGCTGGAACAAATACATGAAATTCCCAGTTGCCCTGCTGCAAAGCTGCTTATTCAAGTTACTCGTGCATCGTTCAAACTTCCAGCTTGGTATTTCTTCAAACATCACATTCACTGTTTCTAAATGTAGTCTACTTGTCTGAAATTTTTAACCAAGATACAAAAATCAGTGTTATATAAAGCACTCTTTCCTGATACTGATGATGCACAATATGAGTCACCACTTCAAAGCCTCCAACACACCACCACAAGCCACATTCTTTTAAGTCACGAATAAACCCTAAAGTGGTTTCTTCTGTCTTGCTTCTAATGAACCATCCTTGGTTCCCAACAGCAAACTGAAATTTTGACAGTCAAGAGAATGAGGTCCACAAGCAGAAATTGAAACTTCTTAACAATACACACACATTTCCTCTAACTCAAAATAAAAGTATTTGCCAGACCTGTTACTTAAAAGCTTTTTTAAAAAGGCTAGAAAATCAGTCACCAGTGAAATGTTTATGTTGTATCTTTGTTCATTTCTTTTCCAGGTTCTATACAGTAGATTCATGGTGTGGTTCCATGATTTGTAACAGAAGGGGGTGGAAGGAAAGAGAGGGTTTGAAAGCTTAGTGTAAACTCTGCCAGTGGCAAGAGCCAGGCCATCAGAGGTGAGAATTCACTCAAAGTAAGACAGATAAGCTAAATAACTCCACTGTTACAAGAATTGCTAGACATTTTTTTGATGTGCAATAACCTGTTATATTACCTGGCCCCAAAAAATAAGAAGGGAAATCCTTTTATTTGAACAGAAAAAAAATCTGAAAGTTATTCTTGCTGAGAAAATGATCATTCTGTCTTGGCAGGGGACAGCTTCATCCATGGAAAGTTCGTTCTCACGCACTTGCACACCCTGCCCACATGAGCTGCACACACCTGCACGTGATGTGAGTGTCCAGCCAGATATCTCCTCCAGCCCAGGCAACAAACGCTGCAGATTCGGGCCACAAAGAGCCCAGCAGTAAGAAGCCATTGCTGCAATAGTCCAGTTAGGTGTGGAAAAATCTCCCAAGTAGATTGTCTATCTCAAGCATACATCACAACTCCTAAGTACCACTTTATTATTACATAACCCTAACAATATGGTCAAAATACGGGTAGAGATAAATGTGCACACCTATATAGGTGCACATATAAGTTTTTAAGCAAATACACCCAAAGAAGTCACAAGAGAAGGGCAATAATTTGGATGGTTATTTCTGAACAACAAAGTCAAAGGATGCCCAGAAGAACTGAAACAGCCCTGCCAGTGGGAAGCACACAATGCCAGGCATCATCCCAAATCCTCAGAAATGGGTGATGCAGCACAAGAGATACTGCTCCACTGAAACAAGTAAACTTCAACAAAAAACCAATGGAGTTTCCTTTCCTAGGGAGCTATTTTTGTTGTCTTTTGCCATGAGAGGGGCCAGTATGCACAAAGAACATCTCTACAAGCAATAATCCAGAAGAGAGAAGCAGCACTAGTGAGGTGCTTACGACTGTCTGAATTTATCCACCACCAGGAATCATTTTAGAAGTATTCGTAGCAGTACAACCATTCCATCAAAAAGATGTTCTACCACATTTTCATCTTCTTCCCCCTTTAAGAAGAATATGTCCAATTGGTGGAAGGTCGCTATTCCTCTTATGATTCCCAAGATCCCAATCTAGAAAGGTCTTGCCTTTTATCACTGAAGCAAAAGCTAAAAATGTCATCTATGTACCTTAGATCATCTCAGGTAAATACTGATGCTGCTTTGCACTGTAAATGTAGCTTTATTCTTGTTTCTACTGAGTCTATTTTGAAAAGGAAGCAAATACATTTCTCAGCTGTTTTCACATCATTTCTGGTAAGGCCATCATGGATGCCGTGTGAAATTCCAGGCTATGAAAAAGACTGCTTTTTCAAGAATGCAATGTTTTGTGATGAAATACAGCATGGTAAACTATCATCGACAGTCGTATTTGTAATTCACAAGTATAGCAAGGAAATGTGGCTTTTTGGTCCAATAATAGTTTTTCACATCCAAATTTCTATTGCAATTTAGCCAGAACAGCAAGAACTAACACAGGTAAGAGCTGAGCTCCGACAACAGTATTAGCACCTTGTGAATAAAGAACACCATCACTTCTGCAAAAGTAACTCCATCAAAAATAACAAGTTATGAATATATATATACATATATTATATATATAAAATTTGCTGTGAATGGTAGCAAATGCAAATATTCAAAAACTTGTTGACTGCACCAAATTTTACAACGAAATCCCCACGTTTCCAGACATAGAATGGGGTTTTGGTTGGGTTTTTTGTGTTTTGTTTGTTCGTTTGTTTTAACTAAGACTTAAGCAGACATTATAATCTCTTATTATAACTAGAGCACAGCTAGAAAGCTAGCTGAGATACCTAACATGCTTCTCTAATGCAAATTTATAATTTCAAAATCAGTAACAGGTTAAGGAACATTCCTGCTCAGACTTTTCTTGCTTGGTTCCTTCCTCAACCCTCACCCTCCTCTTTTTGCTCTGCAACTTCAGTTCCAGCACAGTGCAATTGCAACATCACTAGAGAGATGCAAGGTGCAGGGAAGATAAACATTCAAGAAGGTTAAATAGATGTGAATAACTTAAGACCCCAAACTGCCTTAGGAACAGAAATTCTTAACACGTCTGAAAAGAAACCTCCAACACTTTTCCACAGAGCAGAAAGCCCAACTCATCCCCCAGTCCCGAACCATCACGTGGGCATTAGCCAATAAAACATGCTAAACTGGAACTTGCTGACACAAGAGCTCAGCTTCCTTCCACCAGGATACGGGTAAACCAACGGGCAGCTGGCTGGGATGATGTAACCCAGCTCTAGACTGAGCTCAGCAAAATGAGTACTCCTCACTTCTGTGCAGCAGTAATGTCACCTCTGCTCATATAAAATGACCAGTGTCATGCACCGCATTGAACTCAAGGTCCTTGGTACACAAGCAGAAATCTGAGAGATCACTAGCTAACAGAGCTGTAATAGTATCTGTTAAATAACCAGAGATGAGCTCTGCAAGGGGCAGACTATCAGAACCTGGTACTTCTACACACGGCTTTTTCAGTTCTGATTTAAATAAACTACATATAGATAGCATATTATGGATTAAAAATTCCACATTACAAAACTTGCCACTACCACATTTCTTTAAAAGTTACACCATATCAGAAAGCCTACTGCAGAACTATGCTGTACTACTAATTTAATTTATAATTTGTTAGGTAAATCTTTAAATTCTCACAGAATGCCACCTGGCATTGGCTCTGCCAGATAGCAAGGAAGCTTCTGGCAGCTTCTCACAGATGACACCCCTGTAGCCAGCCCCCCCTGCTACCAAAACCGTGCCATGCAAACCCAAACCAAGCCCTAAAGCCACTGCTAAACAAAGCAAAATATTCTCTTCACAACATGAAAATGGCAGGTAATAGTTATTGCAAATGAATGATTGTGTCTTCCTGCAAGGCTCAGGTCTGACCATTCAGTCACATTATTGCAGTGTGTCACTGATGACAGCTCAAAGTTGGCAATAGTGCTGTCCATAAAAGACAGAATACCAAAAAGAACAAAGTCAAAAAGCATAAAGAAAAATAAAATACGTGCTCACATATCTCAACAAAGCTCTTATTTCCTTTTTTTCTGTTGAAACCTACTCTATGAAAAATGTATCAGTTTTACTCAGAGGCAGGATTTTCCCCTGTTCACTAGTACGTATTTTGGAAAGGTAGATCATACTTCTGGGGGTATGTTGCTCAGAGATACAACTCATCTGGATTGAGATTTTAGGAAACTACCTTCCAAACTGCGTGATCATCACCCCTATACACTAGATAGTGATTTTATGTGACTTGCCTACAACAAGCAAAATCCATTATGAAACCAAACACCAGTGTTCAAGAACTTCTGGCTTCTAGTCCCATGTAAAAATTCAGTAGTTTTAAACCCTTCCACAACACCAGCTTCAGCTCTTTGCTAAAGAAAACAAAGAGCATGAAAGACTTGATGTTGAAGAACATACTCTACCTTTAAAAAGAGCCTACAAATCCTTTCAATCCACAAACACCTTATTGTAATCTTATGCGGTGACTCTAATAGTCACATTTTATACAGAAAAGCTGTATTGTTTCAGGTAGTTTTCAGGTGGATTGCCCACATGTAGGTACCAACATCAAACACAGACCATTCAGTAAGTAGCACAAAGCACTGCACATTTCAACAGTAGATGTTCTGTCTAAACAACACAAGAGAGTAATTTTTCCAGCAAAAAGCACAGTCATTCAGTGGACAGAATCAAGTATTAGGAGGTTTTGCACACTTCATGTACTTCACATGATGAACCTCACTGTGACCAAGTCACCTCCACTAGATCATCATCTATCATTGCATTTGCTCCAAGTTCCACAGTGTCTGTGTGCTTGAAAATTCCAGGCATACTGCCCCTGAAACATGAGAAAATAAGGTGCAATTTTAGTCCTTTGACACCTTGCATATCTGCCTGTAGTGGCAGCAAGTTTTTGGGTTTGGAGGCTGAGTCAGACCTATAATGAAGCTTTGAAGATCTTGGTTCAAAGACTCAGGAGGTATCAACAAACTTCAAATTCATTTCTTCAAAGAAACACCGTGAGGAAGAAAATAGATTGCAACTAAAGGGCTTAGGACAGTGGAGTGCTGAGGTTTTGGTTTCTGTAATTTAATTACAAAAGTAATCACGCAAGATGAGAAAGTAGCACACAAATACATCTACTGTAGACTGACCTTATCAACAGGTGGCCTTTAACACTGCCTACGTATCAAGACTATGATCCTAACCAGCTATAAAAATATGTGCTGCATATTGAAACAGACAGAAAAAGAAACTAGAAAAAGACACAATTTATGAGTACTCTTTATCTCCATCTGCTGCTCAGCTAAGCATTTCAGAGAACGAAGAATTCCAGGAGACAAGTAGAAATCAGCTTAATGGGAAGTTTAGACATTTACAAACCTTAAATTATCCAATTCTCTTGTACACTGTTTAAGCAATGCAGTATACAGATTAAAATTTGCTAGATTATGCTGTGTATTCCGTTCTCACCCACAATAATCTCTTTACCTGGATATGAATAGTATTAAAACTTACACCAAGAAATACAACAAACCTGTTAAGACTCAAAATAAACAGAAGAAACCTGTACCAAATTCCCTGCAATCTTTGCTACCTGTACCAATCACAAGCAAAAACAATTTCAAGCAAAGATTCACTTATCGAGTTGCTCGAAACACTTCAAATATAACAAAAACAATTAAAAAATAACCCCCCAACACATCTGATTGATTTTCAGTGTGGTTATTGTTCTAAAACACTGTGTCAATTTATAATGCCTAATAGGAGACTTGTGCTATTAAAATACTAATGAGACATTCAGGTTTCTTTCCACCTGTTGCATTATACTTGTTTTAAAACACATCCCTAAAGCCTACTAAAATCTGCACCTAAAATGCTAAACTGTAAGACTGAAAAAAGTGATTCAAGATTACATTTTCAGCTATGATTCTAAAAGTTACCCAGTTTCCTTGCATGAGTGCACATTTGAAGATGTATAATTACTTTCAATAAAGCCAACAAGTAAAAATCCATGTTAAAACTGACATGTTGCAACTAGAAAGCATTTTTGCAATTTGTATATCAGCAAACAGAACATGCAAATTATGTAAGCAAAGAGCTGTTAGACATTCAAACGTTTTAGTTTTACAAGTTATGAGAGTTTCTTCATGGAGAAATTTATTCAGACAATTGGTGATGGGCAACAGCGCTTTTCAGCTCAAACTGCATAGTACAGATAGGAAGAAAACAAGAATATTTGATTAAAAGTACTGTTACTTGCTGAACTAGCTCAGACATATTTCATGTTCAGTTGTCAACACACAGAGTCACCTCCACTTAGGATGCGCATTCAGTTTTTGTACTAAGTGATTTGATGAATTAATTACTGAATCTAATTTATAATTACTAATTACCTAAGGGGATTTACACATGCAATTATTAGAAAACACCTTTGAGAATAACTGAAGCTGTTTGATCTCACTGCCACAGTTTGAAGAATCAGTTTCTGCATATCACAGCAACTCTACCTGATGCTATGAAATTGCTAAATTGCAAAATTCTTCAATCAGCTGCACCAAATCTTCTACGAGCTGTGTCAGGAGCACCACAGGGACAGAAAAGCTACCAAAAGCTCAGTCACAGGGCAAGTAGATCACACTATTTTTTTTTTTTTAATAAATAAAACATTAACTAGGCAGGCCTAGCCTCAAAGCCTTATTAGCCCAAGTAATACCTTCCAAAGGCTGGGTATGAAATTTTATCTTCAAGTGAAGTGAATGACAAGAGTACCCTTTGACTTGGAAGAGGGCCAGGATACCACACTGAATAAATATGTATTTTTCCAATTGTTTTGCACAATTTAATGTTAATCTAGTGCTAAATTAGGGCAAATCTAGTCTTGCTGGAAGAAAAGAATAGGTCATGACTCCCAAGAAACTGAATTCATTAAGAAGGGCTGATCTGATCGCTTTAAAGCGGTTCAGTAGAAAATTAAACTCATGAACAAGGTAGATAAAAGACATTTCTAATGCATAAACAGAACCACATTTACACTAAATTTATTGAAGGGAAGAGCAGAAGTAAGCAGCATCCACAGGTATCCAAATTTAAAATGATTACTCTATAATCAGATTAATTCCTATCTAAGAGGCAAACTTCTGCATGTTTCATATGATGAACTGAGAGCTCTGCTTTAACACATTGTTACTTCAAGCTGTAACTCAATTTTAGTGTCCCATTCTCGCAATATATTTTGCTTGAATTTACCAATTCTTTAGAAAAATCTGCTAGAAATATCAGTTAAAACTCAAACATTGGTGATGTCCAGAAGAGAGAGACAGTGGGGATACAAGAGGGGCTAATCCAGCCTTTTTGTATCATCTGAATTATTCCCCAGGGTGAAAATACATGAATGCAAAGTACCATAAAATACTGAAATCAATACAATTTCAGGTCACTTTGTTTTTAGGAAAAAGTCTAAATTGTGCAGGAGTCTTGACCTGGACATTTCTAAAAGTCCCTGTTATGTGACATTCATCTACCCAGACAATGATCAAAAAGATCGGTGCAATAGACTGGCACAACCTTGCTACCTTTAGCCAAACCAACACAGGCAATGGAAATCAAGATACCGAGGACAAGAAACCCCAGGAGATGCCCGACAAAATCCCGGTAACTCTTTTAACCCACAGCAACTCAATATTCATGCTATAATATAAGCCCTACCAGAGAAATCCCTTTCCTCTGCTAGGGGATGACAAACAAGAGCATGATAAATGGGGCCTGACAACCCTAACTATCTTTCTCAAAAAAGCTATTTTGGCTAGTTCTGGTATTAAGAAGAATCTGTCACAAACATTTTTAATTTAATTTAAGATGATGAAGGGACTGGAACACCGCTCCTATGAGAAAAGGCTGAGAGAGCTGGGATTGTTCGAAGAAGAAAACAAGGTCTCATCAGTGTCTGTAAATATGTAAAGAGAGGGGGCATAAAGGACAGAGACACATTTTTTCCAGAGGCTCCCAGTGTCAGGACCAGAGGCAATGGGCACAAACCGAAACACAGGAGGCTCCCTCTGAACATCAGGAAACACTTTTTTCTGTGAGGGTGACTGAGCACTGGCATAGCTTGCCCTGAGACATGGTGGTGTCTCCTTCTTTGGAGATACTCAAAAGCCATCTGGAGATGATCCTGGGCAACTGGCCCTAGATGTGCCTGTCTGAGCAGTGGGGTTGGACCAGCTGACCTCCAGAGATCCCTTTTGACCTCAGCCATGCTATGATTCTGTAGTTCAGGTGAGGAAAAAACTGCATAAAGATGGAAAACAAAGATAATGATACTTTCTCAAATTTTCTCTGCAGACATGGCAAAATTAACAAAATTACACCTCGTAAGAGAATACAATCTGGCATTTAATGTTGTAATTAAGTATTATTAAAATAATAAAATACAATATTTAAAAATACAATATTAAAATACAATATTATAATCCTGGAAAGTTATTTTCTTTCAGCCATCCCAACTAAACAAAAAAGTTACCTTAAAATAGATGCAATATTTTCTAGTCCCTAAACAAAAAATCAGCCAAAGTGTGAATCTTCTGAAACAGTAACTGGATTTCACCTTGAGGCAGCTGCTGCCATTTGGTGCATTCTGGCACCAACAAGAATTCCATTTACAAAAGCTGTATGAAAGCACTCACACCAAGTTTTGGTGAATCTCACTAAAAAGCTCTTCTAACAAATCTTTTCTTTTTATTATTGGAAGCCATTATACCCTTAAAACAACAATTCAGGATACCTGATGTTGCTCTCATGAGATAAAAGGACAAAGTCAGAAGAGAAAAACAGACTAAAACAACATGATCATTATTGTGAACATTCTCTAGTGTCAGGCTTACTTAAATTTTTCTTACAGAGGAACAGAACTTTAGGAAAGGTCAGAAACTGGAGGAATCCTATGTAGCCTATACAAACTCTTAGCTGATAGCTATGATATTGCCATTCTCTTATATCTCCAGAATTTTAAATCATTTTTCTTCGTGCAAAACACAAAAGTACCTCTTACGGAGAAAATACTACTGCTTCAACTGCTGAAAGCAGATTTGCCAGCTCACTTTAGGAATTCCAACAGGAGTATCCACAGAAGCTAGACTTGCAGGAATGTGACTTGCCTTGCTTAGCAGTCAGCAGAAAGAAGAGGAGACAAGCTCTTCTAGGAGAAAAGTCACACTAAAAACTAGCTACAGATGCTACAGACTGTCTCCTGCAGAAGTGTCTTTCACTTCCTCGCTGTGGGAAGCAGACAAGCCTCACTAGGCTAAAGTTAGCCTTTGAATAGCTTGGCAATACCTCTTCCCTTAGAAAACGGAGGCAGTGTTCCTCCCTCTCCGCAACTCTCGTAAACCTACGTAACTGCAAATAGACTATTTGCAAATGGAGAAGACAGAAAAAGTCAATGTAGTTTTATTTTAAAGCTTTGTGGTTTTAGAAAATAAGGCTGTTCAAGGTGTGCTCCAAGACAGCAGCACGCGGACATTGACCAGGAGACTGGCGGACGCAGCAGCAGCAGCCCTGCCTCAGGCTCTCCTCACGTGCCAACACCTCCAAAGGAACCACCTGCAAAATGACTCAATTCCTGCATTCTTTCATCAACTCACAGGTACCTTCTGGAAACCTCTATCACAATAACATATAAGAATAAACAGCTCCACTCTGGATTTCAGCTATTTTCATTGTAGAGAGGAAGCCGTAACTGTCTCTTCAGAGAAAATCTTTAGAGACTTTTCTAAAAACAGCCTGAAGCCTACCCAATCTCTCATGAAAAGGAAACCTTTCAGGATGCCTCAAACAGACATTTTCGAAGCCAAAGCAGACCAAAACCTAAATCAGCAAATGCAGCTATATTCCAAGTATCCAGAGTCAAAGCTTCTGTGTTAAAAAGCTATATTCCCAGATGAATTTTCCCCACCAAAACTGATGATTCCTTATGCTCATCATAAAAAAAACACCCACACCATGCACCCACACATAAGCCTGCCAAGAAGACTTAGAATGAAACAGAATCAACTCTTTTTCAAGGTGTATGGTCCAATAACTAAGTATAAGTCAATGAATATGAAAAGTTACCTGTTAAAATCTGTCCTTCCTCAATAACGGATTGGAAAAAAAAAAAACAATCAGCCTTCTTATTTTCTGACTTTTTTTAAAAATAAGAAAATATATTAACTTCACTGCCTCGTTCAATAGCTTTAGTTACATCATGTATTTACGTTCTCTCTCAGATCTTTCGTCATCTTCTGCTTTTGACCTAAGGCAACCTCATTCAATATGGAAGAATGTGAAGTTTTAAATTGTGCTTTGTAAGAAGTTCATGAATCCATAGGCTTGGAAATGTTCATTTGCCCAATATGACAAAAGATTCAATTTCACTGATTAACTTTATTGAGTTGCTGTTGCCAAGAGTAATCCCACTTCTCTCAATCCTCCACCCCCACTCCTGCATACCTGGCTGGCTACCACTCAGTTCTTGGATGACTACAGATCATCTGGCCTTTCACTGTCAAATTGATTCAGTCAGCAAATGTGGGCGGAGATGCTTTCCAAGGGACAGAAACAGGAATGGGAAAGAGTACAGTTCTCCTTACAAACCTCCAAACTGCTTTCTTCTAGGCTGAGTCAGCTCACAAGAACTCCAAAAAATGCCACAGCCAAAGCTGGGGGAGCAGTGGGAAAGAGGCCAGAAATGGCCACAGTGCTGTCAGACTGGTTTAGATCGGCATTGGGAGCTGGAAGGGAACTAGTTACAAAGGCAGAGCAATAGGTTGTCCAAAGAGATGGTGAAAACCATTTTTGCCAAATTTGAAGAAAAGGTCAGCAACAGGCCCTTGCAGCAGAGGGGTAACAGCATCCTGGGCTGCAATAGGTAGAGCACTGCCAGCAGGCAGAGGGAGGTAAGTCTGACTTTCCAGTCAGGACTAGGGAGACATCTGGAGTGCTGGGTCCAGCTCTGGACCTCCTAGTAAAGGAACAGCAAGGACATAGTAGAGACAGTTTATCTAAGGCTGATGATTCTGGCCTAAAAACATCTGTCATGCTAGGACAGAAGTAGAACTGTTCAGCCTGGAGAAAGCTCAGAGTGGATCTCATCAATGTATATAAATATCTGATGGGAAGGTGGAAAGAATACTCATACAGATTTCTGGTGATACCCAGTGAGAGCAAAAGAGGTAGTAGATACAAACTGAAATACAGAAAGTTTCACCTGAACATCAGGAAATGCGTTTTTATTCTAAAGGTGACTGAGCATCGTCACAGGCTGCTCAGAGAGGTTGTGGAGTCTCCATCTTTAGAGGCATTTTGAAACCTGACTAGACATGGTCCTGAGAAGACAAGGGGCATGAACTAGACAATTTTAACAGGTCCCTTCCAACCTCACCCTCTTCTCCAATTCTGTGATCATACACAAAAAGCTACAATACAATGGCATCACCCAAAGCCAGATAATTCTACACAGAGAATTCCCATGTGCTTCATTACCTGTCATTAGTTATCATTACAATATCCTGAATGAATCCTTTAAACATATTGAAGGAACACAAAGAAGGCTTACATGATCCTGATATAAACAGTACAATTGATTTAGTAAGACATTATAGACAAAAATTAAATTACTGTTGTACATTAAGAAGAGCATTCACCTCTGAAAACAAATCACATGTTGTTCATGGCTCAGCTGTGTAGTCTCTCATGCCTTACTACACTCTTGTGCAACCTACTGCAGCTCAAACTAAGGAGGGTCAGGCTGTTCAACAGCAAATCAGAAGAAACCCAAACATTTGCAAAAAGGCCACAGCATTGGAAATACATTTGGTCACATGCTTTCCCAACCTGACCTGAACCAATAGCCCAGCATGACACCAGTAATTAGCCAGTTGCTGAACATGGAGCTGTGACATGACTCATAGGTTACCAAATCCTGGAAACTTGAGATCACAAGGCAGTAAACTGGCAGTTCAAAAGGGAATAGTTCTTAAGCTTTTCTCCCCAATTTGTTAAATGGCATTAGAACTTGCCTGTCACACAGATGTCATTCTCACACCACTCCCGCTGGACATGCTACTCTTTACTTTTCAGTCTGAACTTCAGTGAACCTACAGGAACTGCTGAGAGTTTTCTTGTCAAGAGAGGTACAGTAGGATAAGAGACACAAAAGGTCTACAACATGCTAAATAATTATTTTCCCTAAGGATCTGCTATTGTACTTTGATGGGCCTGGAGAGCAGCATAAAGCACCTGAACACTTAATTTTTCTTTTTGAATATTCATTCCATTAATCTATCACCAGAAATGTACAAAGCTCATTTAAATATTATTATGAGGCTGCAGAGGGTGCTCAAACACCACTTAATAGACAGTTTCTATTCAATCCCCATATTCCTCAGAAAATCCTTCACGGAAACAATTAGAATTTGGAAATAATACTGAAGGCTGGTTAAGAATAGACTTCCCTTAACACCTTGTTTTATCCAGAGAGAAAAGTGAATTGCAAAAATAATGCTCTTCCCTCCATCACCAGAAGGTGTTATCAGTGGAAATAACATCAGGAAGGCAGCCCTTCTCCATCACAGTGCCTTTTTCCTGCACCTAATTGCTCCACATGGATCGAATGGACTGGGGAGCGGGGAAAGCAGGCACATAGATATGAAAACACATTATGTAATATCATCCTCCATATTGTTTTTAAGTTGCTTAAGCAAATAACCTCCCTAGAAGCAGCCCCTCAAGAACAGCAAAACTTTCAGCTCTTTTTGTGACCACTCAATGCCACTATAAAGTGGTGCAGTGCCACTCAGTGCAGAATGCAGTGACTCCTGCAAGTACTGCTTGCTTTACTGGAGATGTGAGGGCAGGAATCTACAAAATAAGAGTACCTCTACTTGTATACCCCATTTTTAGTTAGCTATGCAGAAATTTCATTTGCTAGCTTTCAAGTAAACAAAGTGCAGGGGGGAAAAAAAAGAAAAGAGAAGAACTTCTTTTGGTTAAAATTAACAAGGATTTGTATTCTCCTCTTTCTCACAATTTTTAAAATCTCATTACAGTAAGCACACAGTGAAAAATATTACAGTATCTGACAATACTGTCATTTCAATATATTAATTCTGAGCCAGCTGATAAAAATTAAATGGAGGAAATGCTTTCAATGCATTTAAATTTTTTTTAATGTTGAAATAGTGTAATTAGCTGATCTTTTACTCTACTTTCAAGCCCCAAATTAGCAAGTTTTAGGTTTGAAAATTCATATATGGAACTTGAAACAGAGAATGCCAAGATATGCCAAATGCACAGTAGAGCATTCACCAAATACCTTCACAGCTCTTTTTGGTAAGAACAGCTAGCTCAAAGTAGTTCAGGCATGAAAACCCTGCCCTTTATATAGCTCACTGTCTTGCCTTGCTACTTCTGCAGAGGTTTGCTTCCAACACATGCTATCTGTGCCTCTGCCACTGTAAGATTACTTGCATTAACATTTTATACAAGGCCTGCACCTTAATGTCACCTAAAACAGGGTGAGCCTGTTTTATGCTAAAGAATTGAATCAGAAGTCCAACTCTCAGTCCCACATGACTTCACCTGGGTTTCAGACTGGCCTCTGCATTACAGAAATTAACACCTTCCATACAAAAGGAGCAACAGAATAGGTGCAATTTGGGTTAGAGTTCCATTTTATCAGTATTTATATTATGAATAGGACGTAAGACACAAGCACCAAAGAGGCTGAAGATGCAACTCCATAGTTGGTGTAAGGTAATATAAAGACCATCCTGCCACCAAAGGAGAACTTTGTGCTGCCCCTCTCCCCAGTTAAGCTGGTAAGTGAGCCTGCAAAATGATATAAACAAAGCAAGGAAGTTTCCACCTGTGCTAGAAAGATGATCCAATGCAGGTCACAGCTACACAATTTTCAACACCAACATCAGGGAGTTAAGGCAAGAGCACATGGCTGCCAGCTGAAGAGCCAGCTGAGCACCAGCAGCATTTCGGCATTTTCGTTACTGTCCTGGTTGACTTAAAATTCACAAGGGGAGTGCACAAAGATTCTTGATAGGAGTCAGGTATCCTGGACACTGGAGACAGGTGAATATGTCTCTCTTTGCTCTGCAGGAATCACTACTACACCAATATATTTGACCACATCTTACTTTACAGAAGATTTAGATCATTGCAATAGAAAAGTTGCCTAATAAGCAGTAAAAGAAGAGAGTAATAAACAGTGTGTACTAACAGGGTTCAAGTAACCAGACTGTGAGACTGAGCAACTAAAATCCACATCCTATCAGGAGTTTGCAATGAACAGGTTCAAAGGTTAACATTAGTCATTACTGATAAAATTTTTATCCAACACTGTAAAGGCTATTTACATCACAGGTAACAGCATTTAGCATCTAATTCCTGTTTTACTATGCAGCACTACATCAGCAACTTGATTTCACGCAAAGCAAACAAAATATAAAATCTGGAAGTAAAAGGCCCCACCTCAGTTGAGGACTCACACCCTCCAAATCACAGAAGCACTTTAGTGGAAGGAAACCTTTTCTTTTTCCCTCAGAAGTTTTGCAAGTCCACATGCACCAGAGATGCTACCATGAGGGGGAGATGAGAAAGAACTGACTGGAGGGATGGTTAGTGAGGCATCATCTTAACCATGACTAATTAACAGTTGAAAATCACCATTACCTATCTCCCATATGTTCTCATTTGTAAGCAAGAGCTGGACACTAAATCTAAACATATGGCAACAGTAAGTTGCACTCCAATCTTTGAATAGCAAAGTACATACAATCTGGTCCATTGCTTCAGCTGTAAAATCATATTGCAGGGTAACCTAGAAGGAAAAATAATCTCATATAAAGCAGTGGATAGAAAGAAGTGGCAAATGAGGAATAAAATGGTTGAGAAACCCCCAAATTAAGCTTTTCTGGCTAGTTTGGCTATTGACCTACACTTAGGGCACCAAATAACCTCTTCTCATCTTCATGCCTCAGTCCCCCATTTCAGAGATAGGAAGCATGACTATTTGTATTTGAAAGATGCACAGATGACACACAAGTTTTGGATCACACACAACATGCAGGCACATGTGGATATATATAGACAGAGAAATAACTATAAAAAGAGCTGGAACCAACTTCACAACATTTCATTGCTTGACCTGACTGATAACAAATGACTCTGGGCTTAAGCAAAAATTGTGCTTATCTTTCCTACAGTAAAACTAATGTTTCCAGGAGAAAGGTTGTCACCTATTAACTCTTCAAGATTACTCATTAAGTATTCTTTATGACAGTCTCATACAGCTTATGATTTCTCAAGAAGTATGAATTTCTATCAGACACATTTTTTTCTAAATTAATCAAAAAGCTGATCAAGCTGATCAAATGCACTGATCAAGTCAGATGAAATTACACAATAGACAACCTCTCTCTTTCATGCAGGAAACAAACACAAGGAGGCACCTACAATTCACCAACACTGATTTGTTAACATCACAACAGTAGATTATACCTCCATGAAGACAGATATACATATATTACACCAAGAAATTAACAGAACATTTCTAATACAGACCAAAACATGGTTTTAGTATTTTTTATCCTGAAAAACATGTCTTTTTGAAGATTAGTTCATTTTTGAAAAATCATCCCAGTTCCATATCTAAAAACACTTCAAAATTCAGAGGTAAGAGTTATTTTAACATTAACTTGTTGGTTATAGTCTCAGCTATATACAGGACTGTCTACTATGCAAGTGCCAAATAGTAACTCTCAAACTCAATAGAAAAAGAAGAAATAAACTGGAAAACAGCTTCAACCTAAGGCTAAGGCTTCCTGAATGAAACTCATTGTCAAGGAAATAGTGTGGCCAATTGATTGAGAAAATGCAACTTTAAAAATAACTGGACAAAAAAATTAAAGTGTCAATGGAATATAGGCTCTAAAATAAAGACAAGTGCCTAAATGCCCATAAGAAGCCTTGCTTCCTTGTCTCTTCTAGTGAGAGAAGTGAAGAGAAAAAAGCCTACTACTGCCTTTCTACTTCAGTCTCTGTCTTCCTACTGTCACCACTAGTATCAGGTCTAGTATTTGTCAAGTATCCTGACTGAAATCAAGAAGAAAAAAAAATTACAGCAGGTTTGCAATTATGCACAACCTCCCCCCAAAAATCTAGGTGGAAGTAATGTTAGGGAAACAGAAAGCATTGCAAGCAGTCAACAAAACTTTTGGACACAAGGCTATGATATAGCCTAGGAAAAAAAGTTAAAAAGAAACCAACAAAAATTTAAAAACAAACAAATAACAACAACAAAGCAAACAAAGAACCAACCACAAAAACCAGTCTTACTGAAAATGAAAATACTTGCTGTGGATATAATATTTTCTTCAAATATACCTCGTCAACTGCTTCAACAAAACCACTAGCAAAAGAATTATCAAAATACAATAAAACTACCAAAGATGCCCTTCCATAAAATAACTCCAAAACACTACCACAATACCTGAAACCAGATTCTCCAACATGAACACATCAGTTCTCAACCACTTCAATACAAAGAAAGTATTAGACAAATTAACAATTAACACCAGTGAGCACCTGTCAGTGCCCAATATACACTTTTTAACATAAGCCCTCTTCAAATTATTTGCTGCTGATCATGACATAACTTCCTTATGCTCAGCTTTATACAAAAAAAAGTAAGAGAGCTGTGCAGTGCACAGGAAGATCATTCCTCAAAAGAACCCACTGCTACCTATGGTCTTCAAAACAAACCTTTAGATCCAGCCAAACTCACCACCAGGAACATTCAGATCAAACAGAAACAGACTTACAGAAAAATCAGTGCAAAACTAATACATCCTTACAGCCACACAAACAAGGCCTGTGTGTACACTTGCAAGAAACACTCATGGCACCACATGTCCTTACAGAACCTCATGTAATCACACAACCACCATTCACCACCAAGGGACACAGAAAAACCTAGTTGCCATTCCCACTTCATCTCTTACGCCTCAGTGAGGACCTGCAAGATTCCTTAAAATACAAAGCAAAATAAATCATGGGTTCCAGATGAGATTTGAAGGCCCTTTGCATTTCTGCCTGTTCCTTCCACTGTATTAACTCTTCTTTATTCTATAAGGGCTTCCATCCATCTTGCACCATAAAATGACATCAATTTCATCGAGATATTTTTGTAAGGCTGTTGACTAGATCAGGTGTACTGGTCTAGCTTTACAAAAAATACTTAGAAAAAAACATTAAACATTTAGCAATGCAGACATTCACTCTCTATGTATGCATCTTCAAAATAAAGTAAAAAGCAGACAGTGCTTTGAGAGGATTTGGAGGGTTTTATAAGGAGAACGCTGGTTGTGTTCTCATTTGTATGGTAAGAGCACACAAACTTCAACAACTGGACCACGACAGCAAAGTAAAATTTCTGCCTGGAGATTGGTGCTTACAGAAGAAGAATTAGACAAGAGACATTACTATGAGAGCCCATACCATTCATAAAGAAGTTCATTAGATGACAAACACCTGAAAGCCATTTATAGACAAACATGCAAGACCCCTTTCAAGCTCAGCTTCTTCCTTGGCAGGAAACAATAACCTGAAAAAACTGCATTTTTGAACATCTGATGAACTTCAGAATGCCAGGAAATGTTTCCTACATTAAAAGGCTACAAAGGAAGGTGAGAATTAAAAGAATGCAAAGCAGAAATGCAGAACACCCTGAGCATCCGGTTAGTTTAGCTTCAGCCACCTATAATTCTCAGAGATCAAAGTGCCACTTGATGACAGGAATTAACACATTCAAGTATAAACATCACCCTAATTTAAATTAACCTGTGTTCCATTTCAAAATAAAGAGCAGGCAATTTGAAAAAGTAGGAGAGTCATCCTCCCTTTTTCCTCTCTCAAACTATTTTTCTTACATTTCTATGCCAAGTCTTTTCTTCAACCCCATCTTCTTCACCTCTCTCCTCCAGTTTCTTTTTCCCCATTTGCTTCCCTTTCATTTGTTCACTCAGAATGGTGTACCCAGTACTAATGTGATGCCCACTCATATATTCATTCTGAATGACTATCAAGTATGAGTAAAGAAGAAAAACAAGCTTATGGCCTGCCAAGACTGAGCAAAGTAGAGGCACAATTCAGTTCCTACTGATCAGCTTTTCAGGGTATCTTATTCCTAAACAGGACCAAAAGCAGTAACAGTAAGGGAGGAGAGGGTGGTGAATGTAGAGGGACCAGAGGAAGAAGCATAATCTATGGGATCAGAAAGGTCAAGAGGAATTGTCAGGCTAGAAGCCCGAGCAGTAATGCAAAAAAGCCACTGACTACTGAAGTGAAAAGCAGAAAATCCTACAGGCTGCAAGGTGGAACAGCAACACACAGACAGCATGTAGTAAATCTGACCCACATCATCAAAATAAATAAATAAGAGCAAGACCTTCCAGTCACACCAGCAAGGTATACTGAGCAAGGAATGCTCTGTTTAAGTTGTCCAAACATTTTATCTCGAAAAAACCTCACTCTTTGCTATATCCTAAATCTAGACTTCTAGAAAATGCCTTACAACTTTTGTCACTCACCTGTTTTCAAGAAGCAGGCAGCTGACACTGCCTCAAAGGAAAACCATACCCTATTACACTGAGCTGTCCACCAGACCCAGGCTAAGTGCTTTGCTTTAGCTGACTTAGGGACAGCTCGAGTTCATAGGATGCAAGAGACTCAGCTAGCATGGAATGCAGCAGATCTCTTCCTGAATGCAAGCAGGGGGCATATGGCCATTACACCAGTGATCCCAGCTTGTCATTTGAGATACAATGACCAGTTGGAATATTGTGTACTTTCAGGATGAAAACAAAGACTCAGCTGAGAACAGGTAAGACAGACTCAATTTAGCATCATCCTCCAGTAAAACAATCAAGCTGGAGAAACTTGTTCTTTCACATGCACTATGAAGGTGGGTCAGCCTTCAAATGTGAGCCAAATAAACATACACAGCCTTCAATTAATTTATTTTTAACGCCATTATTTAAAAATAGTTTTACTGAATTAATTTAAGTCAATGTTGCCAGCATAACTGCCAGGAAAGTAGATCATCATAACTATTAAAGCAGTTAAATGAAGCACATCAACAGCATTTGCACTGTTGACTCTTCACTTAGTTCCGTAAGAAAATATTCTTCTGTGGTCCAATGCTGAGGATATTCTTAGTGGGAGCTTTTTGTCATTCCTCTAAAATAACCTAGGAAGAATGCATTGTGATTTCTAAGGAGTAATTTTTTTTTTTTTTTTAATTCTGTTAAGTACCATGACATTGAGGGAGGAGAGCAACAGAATCTAAACATCCAAATCAGGATTCCAAGAGAAAGACCAGAAGGTAAGTCTGCAAGATCAGGGACATGTTAGGTCACACCACTGGCTGTTTGAAAAAGTTTCTAAGGAAAATGCTTATCTCGATGGAATCAAACTCAGCTTTAAGCACTAAGAAGCCAGTAGGCATTATGGAGACCAGAGGTATAAATGAATTGAAAAATTATTAGCCATTTAAAAGAAAATACTTCATGAGCTTTTGAATTATAAGAGCACAATCTACAGCTCAACAAACTCCTATGCTGCAGACTATCAAAGTTTTAAAAAGAGCCCAGAGGAAATATCAGTTTCTGTTCATCTCATCTTTGTCCCTAGGCATCTTACAGGACAGAGAAAGAGATAACCACCAGACATCACACCAGGCTAGATGGACCTTTGATCTGATATACTATGACTCTGCTCACAGCAATCCACATCAAAAAAATAACTTCACAAGGTACAAATACATTTCGCAACAGAGTAACTACAACCAAGCAAGCAATTCTCTTAACCAAATGCAATAGTGGCCTCCTTCCCTTTTTCAGCTACAGGTAAATGAAGGCTAAGAAACAATAGGACTGCAGGTAATTGCCTTGATTCAGCTGCAGTGCTACAATACATCAGCAAAGAATTATTAGCTCCCACACTTGTGTTCAAACCACTAGATGGTGCTTCTAAAATGAAGCAATTCAGTATGCAAAACTCTGAATAATGCATGATGATTTATAAGTTGCCTTCCTCAGGATTGTTATCAATAACACTGATTAATGTGGTTAAATAGCTGCAGCCTCTGATCAGAGAGGGGCAACAAGAATAATTACACAGATAAGTGAGATCAAAGAGCTGATCATTAGAACAGAGATTTTTTAAAAAACCCAGTAACAGCTGTTTTCTCAAGTAAGACAAACTCCTCAATCTTCTGTCTTGGAAAGTCATTAATTGCTAATATAAATATTGCATTAAATAATAAATTTTGTTCACAAACTGCTGTGCCCAAAGGCTTTGAATACGGTATGGCACCAGCCAAACAAAAATAAGTTATAAATAGCATTTACCTCTTCTTTCACTCTTCATCATAAGACATTTTTCCCAAGAATAAACTCACTCTAATTCTCTTCTGTGAACAGGAAACCTTTCACTTTTAAGATTTGGAAATCATAGCTAAAATAAGATGCTATCTGCTTTCCATCCATCACTGGTAAATCATCCTTCCTTTTCCATTCACTCCCCCAAAACTAGTATCAATAGTTGCTTGGCTATTCCAGCAGCTTTGTCCTGTTTCATTTCTGACCATTTCCATCCATTAAAACACTGCTTAAAACAACTCACTCTCTTCCTGCATCTCATTCTACTGACCCAATTTTAAAAATGATTTTTGCATTATGTCAAGCACAGTTGACTGTGTACTTTTTCACTACCTTCCATTCTTCTAACAAACTTCTTCATATTTAAAATCCCTTTTTCTACTTACAATCTTTTCCTACGAAAAATCCTGCAAACGTGTTTCTTCTCTTAGTGTCAAAAAAACAAATCAGCTATTTCCTATTGTATTTCCCATCTTTTACTTTTTGGAGTCAGCTCTGCCACTAAGCAACCCTGACAACACTGCTGAGAAAGACTACTCTATGTGAAGTTTTTGATGTTCAACATTCACCTAGGACTTTTTTTTTTTTTCTTTTTTTTTTTAACACTTCTCCTTGTGCAAAGTAATACAGAACCTCCTAGAGGTTATTCGGCTATTTTTGGGTTTTGCCACTGGCTCTCACTTTTCTACTTTAGGTGATTGCTCCAGATTTGCTAGGCATACTCTCTTCATCTTACTTGCTTGAGATCTTGTTCCAAGATACCCTTTTACTATCTATTAAGCCTCTTTTTTTAATTAGCATCCCTATCTGCTGTTCCAAGTCCTTTAACAACTATTATTAGCAACAATTATTACTAGCTATGGCTTACTTTCATAGAAATATAGCTAAAAAGATGCTTTAAAAAGTAAGAAAAAGGGACTAAGCACAAACACAGAAACAAGCCTTCTCCAAGTACCTGCCATTCCACTTATCCCTAAATGCTATTTCTGATCACAGAGCACCACTGCAGACACACATTAACAGGCAGCAAGAACCTCTTGAAGATGTATCTGCTAATCCAGCTGCAGAAAGTAATTATCAGATTTAAGAAACCAATGAACAGTATTTCAGAACAAACACACAGGAAGAAAGTAACTACGATTCTCAGCATCTCAAGCACTCCAGGGGGAGAAGATGCACAGCCTCTGAAGGGTGTGAAAGAGCTGTGCTGAGTACCCACTTGTCGCTAAGTGCTCACTCCTAGCTACAAGTTGGGGCCATTTCCTTAAATCCACCTTCACATCCCCATGGGAGTTAGGCAGCCTTTTATTTAGAACAGGCACTAAGGGCACAGCTGCACTTTGGTCAGTCTTGGAGGGGAGGGGTGTAAAAAAGCACACCTACAAAACCTCCAGACTTTATGCATGCTTTGTGAGCATCCTTTAACTGCGGCAAGGCACTCACAAAGCGATATCTTTACTACCAACGACTATGAATTTTGACTGAATGACAGGAACATAAGAAATTCTTCAACCTTAACTGCTAGAAGTTCATATTTACTATGTCAAAGAAACTAGGAGCAAAAAAAAACTAGAGATATTAACACAAAACAAGCAATATTTTTTAAAATAAAAATATGAAAAATAAACAAACTGAAGGTGTTTCAGTCTGTTATGCTAAACATATTAAAAACATATTCAAGTTGTGGTTAGAGACACTTTTTTTTTCCCATCATACACAAAACAGCTCTTTCAAAATATCATTAAACATGAGCTCAATTCAAAGCAGGTACCCCTGTGAGCTAGTTACCCATGCATTTTTCAAGCTAGTCTCCAGATTTAAGCACCAGCTTTCACAGAAATTATTCTGAATTCTTTGGATATCAAATGCATTTCAAAACTCTGCAAAACCAGTCCAGTTTCGTATTTTTGCTGGACGCTCGGATCTGCCTGGGAGCAGGTTCTGACCGGACACCTGTGGAATGCTCCAGGCGCAGACGGTACAAGATAAGCAATTCCCTGAAGTGGCAGGGAACATTGCTATTATATCTGCGCTTACAGATAAGTATCTTGGTTTAGAAGGGATCATTCTTTTGTCTCAGGAAGGTGGCAGTGCCTGGGAAGCCTGCAGTGTCCTGAGGAGGTCAAACAGAGTAACTATTGTTCGACCAACGTGCTGCAATTCAAGAACACTACTGCTTCAAATCACCCCTCTGCAGAAGTGTTCAAAAGCAAACACCAGCCTCCCTCCGAACACTTAAAAACGCATTGAATCCACAGTCCCCAAAAGCAAAACACGTATTACAGACAACATTTTAAAAATTAAACAACAATCGATGTGGCACAGGAGGCTGGAAACAAAATCTTGTCTCTGCTCTGTCTCCAATACATCAGTTAAAAGTCTGCCTCCTAGCAGCTCTACAGATCACGCCACTGCTATTTATTTCATTCTCTGGTTACCTCTACCACTGGCATTTGATCCGGTTTATGAAAATCTGGCATATCAGCATACCTGAGGAACCGAGCTGGACAGGAAGGGCACTGACTGAACGAGGACCTAGGGAAGCCGCGCTGTTCTCGTGACACGCTCCCAACATTAGTCAAGACTTTCCTCTTCCTACACCCACATTTTCTCTCCCATTCTTGGTATGTTCAAACAGATGCAGCAGTTACCAAGTAAATATCCTTGCCTCGATGCAGGTCCTGCATCTTGCAGTAACTGATGATTATCCTAAGTTCTGTGATTCCACCTTGTTATGCACTTTGTTCTATTCCATTTCCTTGTCTCCACCATCTAAAAAGATTAAACTGAATTGATTTACATATTCTGGGGCTGTGTTTTTTCAGGGATGAATTACGAAATAGTTCCCCTAGGATTAAGCTAAACCATATATTCAGGTTTCTGAGCAGGCTGTACTGTGAATTTGCTGCACTCTGATGTCATCCCACCCCTTGCCTTCAAAAGTACCTCTGAATAGCCATCAAAGCTCTGGGCCAAACATCCAGTGGTATCAAAATCTGCTGCCATGCAGAAGTCCTGTTATATGGCAGTAGGACCTGGAATACTTCAGAAGAAGCATTCCCCATCAGTGGGAGCAGCAAAAACCAACTGATAAAATGCACCTGGCACCCACAGTACATAACAGAGGGTTAACATTAACTAACATTAAGTAACTTTTATCACAAAAAGAGTACTGAGAACCCCTACCAGAATAAATATTCAGGAAAGTCCTCTTCAAAATGCATTACATTCAAAACAGACCCTGCAACCCACTGACCACATGGGAAGGAATCCTTGCATTAGGAAAGCAAGTAGTACAACCAGGAAAGACCCAGTCTCTATATGTGAGATCCTCTGTCTCACCTTCTATAAAAGAAGTGTTATTTAAATTTTTGTGTATTTAATGACACGATCCACACCCACTCAACAGGCACACCAGGAAAAATGCCTTTTTCTGAAGCTCTTAAAATTCACCAGCAACCCATTCTGAATAACAGAACAAAAATGATGTTGTAAGCTACTGAAACTACGAAAAACTGTTGGCAAAAAAAAGTATAAATATACAACAGAAAGCAGTGGTGCTGGTTTTAAACTAACAGCAATAGGTGTTCCTGATTTATGAGGCCCAGTGTCATGCAACAGGCTTGAAAAGTTCCTTCACCACAGAGAAGTCCCACAGAACTTTACATATACATTGTTTGATACAGCCCCTGAATGCCAAACACACACCATTCAACAAAAAGATAGAACATAAAAAAAAAATTTATCACAAAAAGATGAAATCTCCATTAGAAAGAAAAACAATGCGACATGTAATGAGTTTTGGTTAAAAAACAGGGACAAAAGCTATATTCACGATGATTTCTTTTGCATTTAAGATTACCGGTATTTCTTTTTGTTCATTAACTGTTCTTCTCTTAGCTTCTCCCTTGCATAAAACATATATAAATAACAAAATTTCATTAAAGTTACCTGTAACTTGTTACTGTATTTTCAGTTACTAAATCTCTACATTATCTCCCTTGCAACTATTAGCAGCCGTATCTGACAAGTATGTGTCCTTCAGCAGTACTCAAGAGTTACGACTACATGTAAAATCCATAAAGCCAGCATAATATGAGCTTTTATTTTGCAGCACCACCCCGGCTTTTTTTTTTTTTTTTTTTTTTTTTTTCTCAATCTGCAACACATTGGCCATAATTCAGCCAAAAGAACTGAGTACATGGAAGGTTTACAAACTGAGATTCAACACTATTACTGACAGTAAAGCATAGGAAAAAAACGGGTGATCGTGACCAATAAGAACCAAAATTAAATCAAATACTTCAGAAAGTGAATAACTATACTGACTCATGTGATGTCTGGACAAGAAAAAGATGCTGTAGATGTTCAAAACCAGTAATGTCCTTGATTTACGATCCGAACATCACATGCGAGACAAGATCACTCTCCAGACAGTTGTTACTTAACTCGTGCCAGAAGATGATCATTTCATGGCAAAGCAAACCGCGATTCTTGGATTCCTTCCAAGAATTTCAAAGCGAGAAGGGCACAAGACACACACCACCTACAGAGCACCTTCCAATAAACCTCCTAACTTATAAAGTTCCCAGGTGCGCACACACAGCGCTAACAGCTCAAAGGGAGAGCCCGAACATCTCCCCGGGTCCGGGCTCCGCGCAGCCCGCAGCGCACCCGGGAGCGCTGCCCGGGCACGGCTGGGCACAGCCGCCAGCTCCGCCGCCCCTCCGCGGGCTCCGCGGTGCCGGGCAGAGCCCCGAGCCCGCCCCGGGCCGCGCTCCCCCGGGTCGGAGCAGCCCCGCGGCTCCCGCTCTGCTTTGTCATCCCCCGCCGCAGCG